>OX411754.1:7989458-8564863 GCA_948252205.1 Orthosia incerta | reverse complement strand
ACCAAAAAGGCTCCTATCTCAGCATGTGCAACGATATTAAAAAGAAAATATCACTGCGCTGATATTCTGACAGGGCCCACTGTTGATGCCACGGACACACTCACAGAAACGGAACATACAATATATTAGGACTAAAATAGAATAAAACAAATAACAAAATAAGGTATAAGTCAAAATTCTGTTGATAGAGAAGATTCTTTCATTTGTTTTATATGATACATTGGGCACCTCTGTTTCAGTAAGATTTCCAGCAAATAAATTAACGGTATTGCTTAGTTATATGAGGAGCTCGTGGCTAAATAATAACAGCCGCACGGGTCGATCATCATGGTTAAGCAACGCTTGACGAGGTCGGTCCGTGGATGGGTGACCATTTCAACATACCGAGTTTCCTCCGTGCCTCGGAAAGCACGTTAAGCCGTTGGTCCCGGCTGTCATTTGAAGATCTTTGACAGTCGTTACGGGTAGTCAGAAGCTTGAGATCTGACACTAGTCTTGCCAAGAGGTACCGTGTTACCCAATTACTGGGTTGTGGAGGTCAGATAGGCAGTCGCTCCATGTTAAACACTGGTACTTAGCTGAATCCGGTAAGACTGGAAGCCGACCCCAATATAGTTGGGAAAGGGCTAGGCAGATGGCTTTATCTATCTGATTTTTGAATAGCTACAATCTAGGGGTCTTTAAGTCAAGAGTGAATGGTTTTTTTCTAGGCAAGCGTGCTTCACCGTCGACCACATCATCGCTTACCATCAGGTGAGATAGTGGTCAAGCGCAAGCCTATAGATAATTAAAAAAAAAAAATTGAATAAGATGGTGAAGCGATTTATATTACAAAATGTTCAAAGGCGTTGAGTTCAGCGACAAGTCATGTGTATTAATCGCACGTTTGCTGGTATCCTTAAGGTGTTATTGATGACGTTCCAAAAACAAAAATCGTGAGTGATCATTAAGTCATTAGTGGTAATAATAAAGTGATCAAGCTTGTCCTGTTAAGGGGCAAAAATAAATTAAGGTCACTTCTTAATAATATATTTTTTTCTCTTGAACTAAAGGAAATTGCCCAATAAATAAAATTTACGTTAGCTATATTATATTTACATAAATAAAAATAACGATAAAGAAATAAGTCCCTTTAAGCAAAAAAATCAAGATCCAACTCGAAGAACCTGGTAAAAAAACCTACGAAATAAGCACATAAAAATACCACATACATATGAAATCCACTAGTTTTGTAAAATCTTGCCATTTATGCACGGTTCGCTTGTATTCCTAACCCGAATCATTACAGGACGACGATAAGTTAATTAATTAAATGAATAAAATCGGTAATTGGGTAATCGCTAATTACAGGGCCAAATACTTCGGCAACCCAGGTACTCTGCAGGAGAAAGTCGGCAGCATCAGGGCGCTGCTGGCCTTCCTCGAGGAGCTGGGGTGGTTTGAATGAAGGAATCGAATCCCACCCGTATGCAAAATACGCGCTGGACGTGGAGTTGCGGAAACAGCCCGTCGAAACTAAACTAAGTGGCAGTGGCAAGGGCACATTCTCGCGTGATCGATGGAGCCGAAAAGTTCTGGAGTGGCTTTGTATATGGAAGACATAGCGTTGAAAGGCCTCCCTCTTGGTGGACCGATGACCTGGTTAAGGCTGGATACGAGACGCACAGGCCCGATCGATGTGGTGACACATGATGGTGTGGTGCAAAGGTGGACTTCTTTCGGTTGCAATTATGATGATGGTGACTATAAAATAGCACTTTATTTAGCACAAACTAAACTACTTTTAAACGTTTGATTTGACGTTGATATGAGAAGCTTACCTATCCAGTAACGTTCAAAATTATAATTTCAAATACTGAATAGTTTATCATTACTTTCAGAGGAAAACGTACGTATTTACCTACCTAATTAAAAATTAAAGACGAAAACCGCAAAAAATCCTCACAAATGCCACGCTGGACGCCGGAGAATGGAAACGGTATACAGCACAAAATCGTGATGAATTACGACGTGCTAACACCGAATTACCCACAGCGATGATTACACGGTTAACACAAAAATGATACCGCCATTACATCGATAGAACTGTGAGAAATTAGTGAGGCGAATCGCAAAACTGCACTCACCCGGACCGAATAACAATTACCGGTATCAATCGATAAAATTGCAAATTTTAAGCTGTTGTTTAAGAAGTAGTTTGCACAGAAGGCATTATGATTGAGTAGTTTTCAGATTACGAATTTGATATAGTTCGAAATTTAAACAAGCATAGATTAGCACTTTTCTTGTTTTAAAAATAGAATGTTAACTTTTTATTCCACCTGAAAGCATTTAAATTTATGACCTTTTTTTAAAGACAATAAATAATGATAGACAATATAGCAGTGTCAACACTTTTTTTATGGGATATTATAAATTGCATATCAAATAAAATAATCGTCTATCAATACATACTCATCATTTGTATTCTTTTTTACATCAAATAACTTACTTCACTACAAATAAACTAAATGTTTAGCAAAACTCAAACTGCAGATAATTCGAAATTATACATCAATATGACATTACTTTTTTCCTCATAATGCAATACAGTTAAATTTATTTTTGTACAAAAATACTACATACATAGCAGAAATACTAACTGCACAGCAAATTTTCCATATTTAGAGATATATAGAGCACCCACTTTCCATGTGGTCTTTATGAATTAGTCCAAGAGCGAGCGAAGCGAGCTCGGGAACTTTGGGCACCCCGACACGGACAGGTTAGGTTCGAAAAGATGACGGAAGCTGAAGTGAGCGAGCAAAGCGAGCGAACTCAGCTCCCGTCATCTTCTTCGTGTTAGGTTACTTTAGACCCTTTAGACAGAAATAGTAATTGTAAAAACTTTAACCATGGATATCTCCATAACCATGGGGCTCCGAGTTGTGAGGATGGTACAGGGGGGTTTCCGCCCCTCCCCCCCTAATGTGACTAATAAAATGCTGTTTTATTTAGAAAAACTGCTGTAAATAAAATAAAAATAGAAGCTATATTTAAAAGAAAAAGAGTTAACATGTATGATGTGCATTAAGATTATTAGCTGTGCATTAATAAAAAAGCTTTTGCTTTAGGAAAAATCGCTGTACGCTGCGAAAATAAATTGTAGTGTGTTTAGTGATATTTTGCGTTGAATATTTTGCTGCGCAATCAGTAATTTTGATGAGAATTATCAGATATTTTTTGATTTGCGTTTAAATACTACCCTTTTTTTATTATGAAAATAGAATGGCGCCATTTTTTATTCATAACAAAACACTAAGGCATTTCAATTTGTGATCCATAATTTTTTAACGTCAATTCGTTGAGAGAACAATGTAAAGAAACATAAAATAAATTAACTTAAACAGAACCTACAACTTTTACACTCAGCATAATTAAATATAAAACAAACACAGAAAAACAAAATAAGTTGGCCAGTAAAACTGAAAGAACTAGCCACAGGAAAGACCCGATATAATTTCATTACCTACGCTCATCTTCCTCCATTTTTCTTAACCAACATAGTTACAAAATTGGTGTTGCAATGTTCAGCATTACGGAGGCCATAAAAGCTTATAGCATTGTGTACCATTATGCTTCATAAGCCCTCATCCTTATAAAGAGTAGCGAGTGCCAGTAGGAGAGTTTATAACCACTTAACTTTAAACTGAGGTTGCGTTCAGTAAGTACTCGTAATTGGTCAAATAGTCTCACTGAAATGATTTTTTGTGAGATTATTGATACTCGTAAAGATTTTTTTATATTGAAAATGATTTTTGCTGAAAATAAACAAAGTTTTTAATTTAGCTGTTCCTTTTTGGTCGTTGATGTCTTTTACTAGAAGAAAGTTACTTCTTAGTTTTTAGGGTTCTGTACCCAAAGGGTAAAAACGGGACCCTATTACTAAGACTCCGCGGTCCGTCTGTCTGTCTGTCTGTCTGTGTTTCTGTCCGTTTGTCACCAGGCTGTATCACATGAACCGTGATAGCTAAATAGTTGAAATTTTCACAGATGATGTATTTCTGTTGCGGCTATAACAACAAATACTAAAAACAAAATAAAATAAATATTTATGTGGGGCTCCAATACAACAAACGTGATTTTTTTGCAGTTTTTTGCGATAATGGTACGGAACCCTTCGTGCGCGAGTCCGACTCGCACTTGGCCGGTCATTTTAAATTTCGTCTCGTTTTTAAACCTAAGTTAATAATAACTTTTAACTAAAGGATAAATACTGTTTCACATCATTATTATCTATAAAAAAATCCGTTTTTTTTTTCTTTGTCTCACCAAAAAAGAAATATCTGAAGATTCATAAATCGATACTGACTTCTATTGATGTACAATACCTACAATTTTAATCACTCTATTGAAGATAGGCAGGAACATTTACATATCAACTATAGGCCTGAATGTTTTCTACAAAAACCAACCTGAAAAGTTTCCAAGCGGTCTCGATTTGAGGCAGATACTATCTGGCGAGTACAAAGTGAGCAGATAAGCCTAGAATTATTACATTACGTGCACTTACCGTGAAATATGCGCCTGCGCCGGAGTTTATCACTACTCACTACCCGCCAGCCAGTCGTACTAACTAGATTTACAACGTGTTTGCACTTTCCCTGGCTTTCAATTTGAAATGTTTTGGTTTGAGTTATGTTTGACTTTTAACCTGAGCACTATGTATTTTCTTATCCTAAGGAAACATTGTACCGGGACGAAAAGTAGCCAAATTTCATCCAGATCCGTTAAGCCGTTCTAGCGTGATTGAGTAACAAACAAACAACACATCCATCCAAACTTTCACATTTATAATATTAGTAAGATCTATACTGATAGTTAGATTTTCTTCAGACTCTTATTAACTTAATTCTCCACATAATTATTAATTTAATTAAAGTCTGGCTGGCTCTTTCTATTGCCAAAGAATTGGCTTGTCATTCAACGTGGCAATGCTGCCAGTCTTCTGGGCACGTTTTAGAGATGTGCAACTCGAGTTAACTCGAGTTGTGCCTGACTCGAGTTGACTCGAGTTATCTTCCGAACTCGAGTTACTATCAAAAAACCTAAAATAAAAAAAAACGAGTTTTTTTTTTTATAAATAACTCGATCGAAAGCTACAAATGTAAAAGTCAGTATTAGCTGCAACCAAAATTATTTGTTGTGATTGTGATAATTTGTGAAAGCTGCTGTATGTGTATAACTAGTTTTGTTGTTGATTATATTATATAATTATAATTGTTTAAAATAAGTCAGACTAAAATCAAAAATACAGATATGTGATTTATACTAAAAATAACCTCTATTATTTTAATCCTACCTACTTAAACTTATTTTATTTTCTTAGCCTGTATTATTCCACTCCTGGGCAAAGGCTTCCCCCATTCCTTTCATTTCCTTCGATGTTTTGCCTCATCTCGCCAATTCTCAAGGAAGTCATCCAATTATCTGTCAAATATGTAAAAAAGTGATTTGTAACTAATAAATAATTAATTCTAACTTAACTTCCTTCGGTCTTCTAACTCGAGTCGCACTTATCCCGAGTTGGCTCATCACTAGCACGTTTCTGAATGACAGCGATGTGCAGGAGTACTTTGGTACCTACGAGAGGTGTCAGGAGGTTCTATTTTATTTCTGCATTTTTATGGTTCCGTACCCAAAGGGTAAAAACGGGACCCTATTACTAAGACTCCACGATCCGTCTGTCTGTCTGTCTGTCCGTCTGTCACCAGGCTGTATATCATGAACCGTGATAGCTAGACAATTGAAATTTTCACAGATGATGTAACGTATTTTTATTGCCGCTATAACAACAAATACTAAAACAGAATAAAATAAACATTTAAGTGGGGCTCCCATACAACAAACGTGATTTTTTTGCCGTTTTTTGCGATAATGGTACGAAACCGTGTGTGGTGCGCAAGTCCAACTCGCACATGGCCGGTTTTTATTATTTTTGTATGCGTACGTAAATATTTTAAGTATACTTACCCGATTAATTTGCTATTGATTTATATTAGTTATGTATAACTACTGTAATTTAAAATAAAAATTAAGATAAGTAAAAAAACATCAAAATAAAATAATGATCTAATGAAACCTAAAATCAAAGGATTAAATAACTTATTTCATAATAATAAGCCAATAAGAATTAACACGCAACACCGCCAAACATCTCAATTAAGTATTGTAAACCAAACAAATTTCAACAATAAAATTAATGTGGGTATCTTTGAGGTCAGGGTGTCTGAGTAATCTTACCCATCAACTTTACAGCATCTGGCTCGTAATTCAATTAAAAAATTCACAGAAAAGAGGCCCTGTCGGCGGCGGCAGCGCAATCTACCAAATTGCGCACCACCACACATCGGGAGCCCTAATTCCCTTAAATATTATTTTTGCATCCTTTATCGTATATTTTGAAATTAACCCGACCCCGGTAATAACTGTTATGCCGACGTTTTTGATTAAATTCGCCCAAAACCAATACTTATATGTTATCAAAGTGTTATCGTTTGCGAGGACAATTTGCGCGGGAACCACGTCGGCCATTAGTGATTGTTGGACATAAAATGACGCAAGGAGTCGTAAGGGCCTCCTCTTTTGTGTTTCGATAACGAAGTTTTGGTCTAGAGCCGCTTTTATGTTAAGCAGGTGAAGCTTTTATGACGCTAATCACACTTAATTTGGGACAAAAGTATTATTCATAATCTCGAGAGCTACTTAGAGCTATAGACTGTTAATGAAAGTTGGAAGATCCAAAATTAGTGACGGAATTAACTAGAAAATGTCTGATTACCCAATGCATACTGGTCATTAGATGTAATGGCTACGTAAAGGTCCACAAAATAGAACTGACTGCTTACTAAAAAAAATGGTCCACATATTTATTTACGTTTAATTTATAAAAGCTCTTTCTAAAAATATAAATTTGTAAGCATTACATTTTTACCACTACGAAGTACAATATAACGTATAATTTATTAAATGATCAAAAATTTTAGTTCGTGGTTTTTTTATCTGTAATTTTTTCACAGATAAAAACCTACAAAAAAAGTTACCTCTTCGGATGAATTTAGGTTCTTCAATGTTAAACACGGATTAAAAACAAAAAACATTTAGCGAAATCAATTTTATACAGAAAAGGACCTAACTTATTAGGTCCTAACAACGTAACTCTATATAACAATAATATTTCTGTAACTATCGTGGATATTACTTCCACAAAAGTTCACAAAACAATTTATAATGCCGCCATTTTTAGCTTCATAATTTTCCTGCGCTGGCTAATAGTTTGAGCGATTTATATATGGCAACACTTTATGCTGCATTTGCATAATGAAATTACGGCACAGCCCTCGGACATCGCACTTATAAAAAATAGGTACGGTCATCTTTTACCGTATAAATACAAAATTGATTCGATCAACGGTTATTAATCGAATTTTCCGTACCCAGCGGTAATCGATTTGGGTTAGTTTTCAACAGTACTACCAACATTCAGAAGATAATTGCGACTAATCGCAAAAGAAATTTTAAAAGAAATTTGAACGGAATTTTTAATGCTTCTAAGAATACGATTTAGCAATTTCCTTAGAAATACTTATAACTTTTTTCATTTTAAAAATCGTAAAAAGACGCCTCAAAAAAGATTATCGTGATCGCTATCCGAATAAAAAAATTAACTACTAACATTTATTACAATAAATTAACTTGGGATGCTCACGATATATCTATTTAGAAGAAATTAAAAACATAATTACGGAAATCACTAAGAAAGAAATAAATGAAATAATTAGTAATGTTTCATAATTATTCATTTGAGGCAACGCTTTCCTTGACCGCTATTACCGAGAGCCCATCTTTTAGACATGTTTACTACCACACGAAGTAAATCTATGTTAATGTATAATATATAATAATAGTATTTGGTGCATTATGTTTTATGTGGGGTGAGAGCGGGGCTAAATGTGCCGGGGGTAAGTTTTCCCGATGAGAATAAGAACGCAAGTAAAAAACGGACCGGTTGCCCTAGTCGACGGCACGAACGATTTTGTGCGCGGGATTAAATGCATGCTATATCAACCGACAACACGTGCGAAAGAGATGCTGTGATGAGGAGTAAGAAGCTAGTTAGCATTGTTGAACTACTTATCTATCCCTGTATGGTGACTGTTTTGCAATTTCCCTTCTACTTATGGTATGTATTTGCGCCCAAAGATGCGTTCAAATTAGTGTTGAAACATGGCTCATGACTTTCTTTTTATATATTAATATAAAGTTATGAACGTCGTATGGAACAACTGAACCAGCGGGGTAAGTTGATCCATTCCGATCGATCTCATAAATAATGTTTTGGTAAGAAAACTGTTTAACGATGCTCAAACAATATAACTATTCAGAAACGCCAATAATCATTCTTTAAATATGTGCGTAAGCCACACAATATAATACACTATTTTCATAGCCCAATTTTGTTTTTTTTTAATGAATATCGGCACGTTTAGCCCCGTCCGTACCTACAATTACATCTGAATGCATTGAAGTGTTAGCGAGCGATAGATTTTACATATCTGGACTAATTAATGAGTTGAAATCATTATGGTTGTTTGGCTTTTCTTTTAACAGTCCTTCAGCCAGTGGCTTAAAAGCCACGAGCCTCGACCAACACCTTAGGAGACTCTCGTTAGGCGGCTGGATCAGGGCTTTTGGACATGGCTCGTATTGTTAGGAGGTTTCTCTCAGCCCTGGCTGCCGGTAGCTGGGACCATGTTCCCGATACCAGTGGGCCACTATTAAGTTCTGACGGTCTCTCTTATGACAATATGTTTTGTCTAGAATAAATATGCTGTATGATTCTTAGAAATGTGTCCGGCGTTGCTTCGATTCTTTTTGCAGCCACAAATGGGCAACAGTATAACAGATCGATTAGTTCCAGAGTCAATTCTCTAAGAAATCAATTAATAAAATCGTTATTATTAAAGTAAAATGCGCAGTGAATCCAACTTCGATGTTTCTGAGGTGAATTTTCAAATCAAGGAGATGACACATTACTTTGCAGTCATTATCAACATTACCAGCCAAAAGACTTCCACTGCTAGACGTAGAACTCTCCCAATCGTCACCACATCGATCGATCCTATGCTTCTCGCATATTACAGCGATACCCAGCGGCTATCACCAGGTCAACGGTCTACCTTCGAAGAAGTCTTCCAACATTATGCCTTCCGGTCTGATTTTGGTTTTCAAAAGAAAAGTATAAAGTTATATTGATGGTAAAATCCAAAACGCAACGGAACGGCCCGAAAGCTCCCCCATCGACGATCGATTGAGTCAGTGTTTGTTTTGCAGTTGCAGTATTATAATTCAAAATTTTACAATATTTATTCGAGTTCAAACACAAGTTCAAATGTATACACTACCTAAATAAAACAGGTAAACTAAATAGGTTCTAGTTTTCATCCACTAATCGACCCTGTATAATATGTAATAACAAAACCATTGAGTAAACGATTTAGCAAGTACCTGTGTCACAGACCACTCTAACAAGGCACTTAAGGCTCTCTCATCGCCTACGGCTATTACATTATAATGTACAGCACTAGCTCGCTCCTCCCACTTACAGCTGGAGATTTCATTAACTGGCAACATTTTTAAATAGGTACGTGTTAGCTGCCAGGGTCATTAGGTTTGCTTTGCTAATGTTCCAAATTCAAATGCACGTTAGACTTCTCTGTAACGGTTTGATGGTATTTCAACGAAAAGTCCGCAATCGTGCCGTGATCTCAAGTTGCCAATATAGAGTTAATTCATTGATAATTAACTAAAAAGAAATTTCTATGCTAGAAATAGTAATATATTTATAACATGGACGGTCCACTTTATCATTGAGAACCATAAAGATATAATATCATAGCAAAGTGGGTAAACTCATAAGCAATAGGAGGATTTTCTATGGGCATTAGTTTCAACAACCTAAAGGCTAACGCATAAATCTTGCGGGATAATATGATGTTTCACCCCATTAAAGGCGAAGACCGTAGATAAGCCACAATAATATTGTGTAAGGAAGTATTAAAAACCGTTTTCCCATATGAATGACCACGCACGCCATGTCTGCAAAAAGACGTCGAATTATAACAGAAAAAAAAAAATTAGGATGGGGTAGACATACCCATTTGGTCCGTTGTGCGCGCAGGCTTCCTCTCTGTAAGAGACAATGGGCCGTAATCCGCCACGCGGGCACATGCGGGTTGGTGGATGTCACATGACTTCGAATTTTTGTTACCAAGATATGTTCCTCACGATGTTTTCCGTCACCGTTTTGAGATCAGTGGTGATGAAATAATCTACACAAAGTTAAGCGCCTGCCTGGTTTACCACTGTGCCACCACTGCACTCTTTATTTTTGAGTAATGCACGCATCTAAATAAACTCACGCTGATTCCTTTGAATGTAAGCAGAAACTGTAACGATCCTAATTTTAGCTTTTTTTTTAAATAATAATTATACGTACCAGCCTATTACTGTCGCACTGCAGGGCAAATGCCTCTTCTTACACAGAGAAGGCACGAGCATTGATCACCACGCTTGCTCAATGCGGGTTGATATTTCGGACTTACATTAACTCTAAGGCCCAGGTTTCCTCACGATGTTTTTCTTCACCGTTGCCTGTGATGTCCAAGATAAACTTAGTAAGTACATATGAATTTGAAAAAGTCACATTGGTACTTGCCTGGCTTTAAACCCGCGACCTCAAGCACGAGAGGCGCGAGCTTAGACACTAGGGCAACACATTTGTTTTTTTTTTTTAGTTGGCTTTTTTGGAGTTATTAATTGTAGATTACGCACCAAGGGGATAAAGCACTGGTTTACGTCACGGGCGCCATATTGAACCCTGAGCGTAACGAGGGATTCGATGGAGTTATATAGTCCTGAGTGAAGTGAAGGGTTCAAACTGCCCAAGACGAAGAACGGCTGTATCCCAGAGGAGCATTCCTACTCTATATTTCACACCTTCTGCGAGACGATAAAACGCTGCTGTATGTATTGATTTGAATATTGTGTTTGATGCTTATTGTTCATCTGAGCATTGTCAAAGTCATAGTCAAATGTATTTATTCAATGAGGCCATTAAACGGCGCTTTTGAACGTAAACAATTAAAATTTACAAGTAATAAAAATTGATTCTACCGTGCATTCGGAAAAGTAGCTTGTTATGGAGAAGAATGCACAAGAAACTCCATACATACTCTTTTAAAAAAGAATATTTTAGTCATCAATATTAAAGTACATACATTAATTCATGTACGTGAGGACGATGCACCTAGCACTATTATACTACATATAGGTATAAAGTATTACAAGCACTAACAGGTAAACCCTGATAAATAGGAACATGGTTCTCACATACTTACAAATATTGCATACATAGGTAAATTGCCTAATTCAACAACAACGGAACAGTGTGCGAGTCAAAATTTTTTAAACAAAAATAATAGAAAAATAATAAAAATAAAGCGTTACTATAATTATGAATATAATACAAATTAACCAGTTTGATTTTGTCTACACTAAGGATTGCCCTATGGAGCAGGACCAGCATGGTTCTAAGCATTCTTATCTTGAATATAATCATATAGTTATTAATATGCTTGTTTACAAAGTGAGCTTTTAACTAAAGTTTTAAATTTACTTTCAGTTAGTTTTAATGTATCACAAGGTATTTTGTTATAGAATTTAACACAGTACCCCATGAAAGATGAGTGTACTTTAGCTAGTCTATAAGATGGTTGATCTAACTTATCTTTATTTCTCGTATTACAATTGTGTCTATCACTGACTTTACTAAAGAGATGTATATTTTTCCTTACATACATAATATTTTCATAAATGAATTGGCAAGAAACTGTCATAATATTCATCTTTTTAAATAGCTCCCTAAGAGATTCTCGCTGACTTAACTTATATATGGCTCTGACAGCTCTCTTTTGCAATAGATATTTATGCTACAAGTGCGGAAAGTAGGTGATTTCCGATGAATGGTATTTTATTTATTCACGACCGAGCGAAGCGAGTGAGTGGATAAATCGACACGAGTCGGAAATCATCTTACGCACGTGTATCATACAACATTTTACTATGCATTGTGCGAGGAAATAAAAATATATATCTGAACCAAGCAAGAAATTAATAAAATGGCGCTCAGCATATCCACAGATTAATTAATAGTTCATAGTTCCTCGGGCATATCTACTGCGCATGTGCAAATAGCTGTCACGTCGTATCGCAAAAAGGCACGAGCAAAATATTAATTCTGCCTAACATATTTAATGAATATTTAAAATAAATTTATTGATCAAAATCTAAATCAAGAGTAATTAAAAACGCCTTAAATGCAGTATTAGTTTTGTTCTACCTTTTATATGAATGATAATCTGTACTTAACTAATTTTTAAAACTTTTCTCAAATATCAAACTCTATGCAGCGCGCTGACGTTGGAGTTAAAAATTAAAAAAGCACAGGAAAGTAAAAAGCACTAGTAAAAAATTGACACTTTCCGCACAGTTTGGCTGCTTGGAAAACGCTCTTTTCGAGGACATGCATTGTAAAATAAATATTGATTCAATGTCAGCCGCCTGATAAACGCGCCAAAGCTGCTTGCCTTCCGAGTGTCTGCAAAATGTTGGAAGTAAACTAAAAGGAGGGATCCCGACACTTTTGTTGTTCTCCATTGAACAAAATCGTCATAGGCTTTTTCGTATCTGTGTTTTGATTTTTCCGGTAGTAGATTTATTAATATCTAGCTGTTCCCCGCGGCTTCGCTCCCGTGGACAACCTCACAGGAACCGTTTTCGGGATTAAAAAATAGCCTATGTCACTCAGGATTATTGTAGCTTTCTATTGGTGAAAGAATTTTTTAAATCGGTCCAAGTCTTCTCTTTATAATATTAGTATAGATAATTTCTAAAGCGCCAGTTTTGATAAACTCTGGAGTAGAATCACTATTGCTCGATATTTTTTGTCAACACGAATATTGCAATAAAATTTTAAAAATAGCCTATGTCACTCAGGAATATTGTAGCTTTCTATTGTTGAAAGAATTTTTTAAATCGGTCCAATAGTTTCTCTTTATATAATATTAGTATAGATAATTTCTAAAGCGCCTGTTTTGATAAACTCTGGAGTAGAATCACTATTGCTCGATATTTTTTGTCAACACGAATATTGCAATAAAATTTTAAAAATAGCCTATGTCACTCAGGAATATTGTAGCTTTCTATTGTTGAAAGAATTTTTTAAATCGGTCCAATAGTTTCTCTTTATATAATATTAGTATAGATAATTTCTAAAGCGCCTGTTTTGATAAACTCTGGAGTAGAATCACTATTGCTCGATATTTTTTGTCAACACGAATATTGGAATAAAATTTTAAAAATAGCCTATGTCACTCAGAAATATTGTAGCTTTCTAATGTTGAAAGAATTTTTTAAATCGGTCCAGTAGTTTCGGAGCCTATTCGGTACAAACAAACAAAACATACTTTCCTCTTTATAATATATTAGTATAGATAATTTCTAAAGCGCCTGTTTTGATAAACTCTGGAGTAGAATCACTATTGCTCGATATTTTTCGTCAATACGAATATTGCAATAAAAATTACAGCAAAAAACTTTCACATTCTTTGAAACCGCGCCTTTTTATATCTTTGAGTTCTGCTTATTGGTGGCCAGTTCGATTTCCGAGCAAATCTCTATAAAAAGGGTTTTTTTTAATTAGTTTTCCACGAGTGTTCCACGTAAAGTAAAGCATTACTTAATGCTTTACTTTACTCTGAGATTTCATGATATGTAAATGGGCATTGTCGAGCAGGTGATTGCAATATTATAGATAGTGTAGCCGTTTGTTCCTATGCCCATTTATTGCCATAAGTTCATAACTAGCCGATGACACGTTACGTTAATCTAGCAACACGAAGAAAATGTCGATGTAGCAAGGAGGACCTCTGCCACAGAGATCCCTACTAACAAATTTTTCCATTATTTATAATATATGCGTGATGATATTATATGTTTAGTACCTAAGTACGGCCCTCTTAGAATCTTCTATAACATAGATATTCTATACAAATACTTAGATGGAATGTAATAAAAAACAACGCAGCACACACAACACAACAAACAACAAACACTCACATACCTAACCTACGTAAGAATACAAACAATAAGTAATAGTACTAATAACATCAAAAAATATTTACAAAGCATTTAGACAGCGCGTTTTAAAGAACAATGTTGCCAGCTTTTGTTAATAAACTCACACAAATGACACTCGGCTATAATTTATTTTTTACGGGCAACACAATTAGCGGCCGTTTCTCCGCACAATTGCTTTACAATATAAAATTGATGCCCAGTTCATCTCTGTTTGTGGGTAAAACGTGCTCACTGTGTAGTTTTACGTATTTTGTGATTGCTATTAATAAATTTTATTATGATTCGTTTACTTTGTTTCGTGGTTAAACTGTTGGCTTTTATATATATTGCCATGGCCAGCAATTACACAGACCTGGCTCTGTAATTGTTGACCATGGCAAGCTATTTAAATAGGTCTAATAAATACTAATACTGTGCCAAATTGACCGGTACATAGAAGTGTTAAAGTGTTTGTACAAAAACGCCACCATGTGAGTTTGACTTCACGATCAGACCTCGGAACCCGTCCGCAGAGAGGTGTGAGATAGGGAGAAGTCATATCTCAGAAACTGTTCACCGCTGCACTGGAGGATGTCTTCAAGATTCTGACATTCGGCGTTTCCTTGCGTGATCGAATCTGAAATGTAGAGATCCGCAAGAGAACCAGGGTTACCGATATAGCCCGAAGTATTTCTAAACTTAAGTGGTAGTGGGCAGAGCACATTGCTCGCAAAACAGATGGTCGATGGGGCAGAAAGGTTCTGGAAAGGCGACCGCGAACTGGAAAACGTTTTTTTTTTTTTATGGGTTTGCTCTTGACTCTAGTCTAGGTTGACGATGGTAGACGTTGCGTTGGAAGGTCTCCCACTAGGTGGACCGATGACCTGGTGAAGGTTGCGGGGATCCGCTGGTTGCGAGACGCACGGGAGCGATCAATGTGGCGACGCTTGGGGGAGGCCTATGTCCAGCAGTGGACGTTTTTCGGCTGATATGATGATGATAATGATGAAGAATACTAAGTGCAATCTATTCTGTTTTTGAGTAATTTTATATGAAACTGGTAAATGTTGAACTAAATATTGCAAATATGAACTTTATTTAAATGTGTCACGTATTTTTTTTTATTGGCATATATTTAAATAGTAAATTCCATAGTCTAGATTTATATTTAAAAAGAAAATATCGGGAAATTCGCTTTTTTTATTCTGATTATAAAAAAAAAAATCCAAGAAATTTTAAACGCCTTTAAAAACTTAGGCTGTAATGTAAGTTTGAATTTTTTTTGAAGGCCCATATTTATTGATTTAAGCAAATAAATCAGGCGATTACAGTAAGGAGCAAGGATTTAAAAGAGATGGAAAGAAGATATTGAGGCCATTGGGACGTTAATATGATGGCGGACTACACTACTGCTTGATGATATGTAAAGTTTATATAAAATCCATAAACAAAAACCAACAAAATTTTTTCAAAGAAAAAGTTTTTGTTGATTGTTTTCTTTGTTTTGTATTATATTTTATCCTTTTGTATTTTATTTAAAATTGCTAGACTCAATAAAATTTGGAAAAATATATAAAAGGATTCTTAAACTTTTAATTAATTTTAGTCTTGTAGTTATTTCTCTCCAAGCACTTTACCATCTAATTCTGGTAAGTGTGTCGTGTTAAATATCATATGATTGCCGTTTTATATTACTTTTAAGACAACCACAACGGGTATTAATAACTTAAAAAAATTAAATTAAAATTACGCGGACCCGTGTTAATTTACGCTTACACGGGTCTGCGTAATTTTTCTCATGCTTTATTGTAACAGCACCTTTTCCGAACTGTAAAATGTTTTGTCTGACATTACCTAATTAAAAAATAAGTCTAATTTTGCAATAAACAAACAACCACTATTATTTTGTATTAAGCAATTAACCACAAAGGTTAGGTATAGTGAACAATTTAAAACTAAAACAACACAAAAATATCTTCAATAAAATGTAAGGGAAAGGTGAAATTTAATTGCCGTGCGTACATTTATGTAACGGCGGGAAATTATCGCATAAATTCAAGGCGATTGACTTTCTTTATAGTTTGATCACGACACAAATTGTTATCATTCTACAAAGTTCACAGTTTTAAATATTAGGGGTTAAAGTATGAAATTGCCGATTTGTACTGAAAAATTGAAATTAGTTTTTTTTTAATTCAACGTATTTATTTAATCAAAATGATTACCATTATTATCTATACATTGCTGCCATCTAATAGGAAGGTAATTTAAGCCTTTGCGATAGAATTCTGGTGATTTAGATTCGACAAACTGTGTAAAGGAATTTTGTATTGCCTCCTGAGAAGAAAACTTTTTAATAGGTACGTAGAAAATTGTCCAAATCACGAAAAAAATTGTAGTCCGTTGGAGCAAGGTCTGGCGAATACGGAGGGTGACGAATGGTTTCTAATTGCAGTTCCTGTAGAGTTAAAACGGTTTCTCGTGCTGTATGAGCTCTCGCGTTATCATGGGGAAATAATGGCGAAGATCGATTCATGAGTCGGGGCTGTTTCACTGCTAGTTTTGCTATCATTGTTCAGAGTTCGGCACAGTAGACATCTGCCATTGCTTGACCAGATCGGAGAAAGCTATAGTGAATAACACCATGCTAAGACCACCAAACAGTTACCATTACCTTTTTATTGGTAAGCTTTGCTTTAGGACACTGTTGCGGCGTTTGACCTGGGGTCAGCCATTGCATTTTTTGCTTACGGTTATCGTAAAGAATCCACTTTTCATCACATGTCACAATTCGATCCAATATTCTTTCATTTCTGTATCGATTCAACAAGGCAACACAAGTTTCAACACGCGTTTCTTTCTGCAGATCACGTGCATTCCACGTGTTTCGTTCTTCAAGTCAAATCATGAGGCACAATTTTTTTTTTTCTATTGATTTGACGCAAATGATTCAATATTGTTGGTAAGGTAACGTTAAACCATGCCGCTAATTCCTGGGTAGTTTGGCTCGGTTCGGCTTCCACCATATCTTTCAATTCATTATTATTCACCTGTGTGTCTGGCTGTCTTCCACGTGTTTCGTTCTTCAAATCAAAATTTCCATCACGAAAGCGTTTAAACCAAAATCGCACGGTGCATCATTAGCAGTCCTCTCTCCAAACGCAACATTGATATTGCGAGCTGTTTCTGCCGCGTTAGTTCCGCGTCGGAACTCGTATTCAAAAATCACTCTAATCTTTCTTGTCTAAGCTGAATAAAAAAACAACTGAAAGTCGATAATCGAATGTTGCACATTTTTTAAAAGAAGAACTTCATATATACCATGAGAAAAAGTTTCACTCAAAAATCTCAAACCATGAAGGTTCTATATCAATTCGAAGTACCTATTACAATAAAACGGCAATTTGATACTTTAATCCCTATTATTCTAGCTGTACCTGTAACTTGTGGGACTTAGAATTGGAGACTGACATGAGTTGACTAAAATGCCCACTGAAAATCGCAAAGACTGGCTTGACTGCACTATTGACTTTGTAAAAAACTATTGGACTAAAGTTGCATGCACAAGACTGTGTTGTTCCGATCTATAATTGGCTCGAAGAGATTGGCTAAAAGACTGGTCGAATTGAAATACCGAGATCCTTACGTAGACGGAACCGAGGTAGGACCTATTAAAAGTATCGGAACCTAGGAAAATGCCTGAATGCGTATTCGGTGCGAATCGACTAAATCTCATTCGAATCCTGCGAAGATGAAAGCTTTATAAAGGACTCTCAGTTGAAAAATCTCTGACAACCGTATTCTAGAGCGAAATTATCGAGGCGACATCAACTATAATAATAGCTCAAGTCTAGTAATGCCATCTCTATAGCATCATCTTTATGTTTCCTGGGTAGAAAAATGATATTTCTATTTAGTCCGTCAGTGAGAACAGGGGGGTGACCATAAGCTCTTAGAGCGGTATCAATTTGATATCGAGTAAGTGACAGATATATACAAGTCAGATACATCTGTCCCTTATTCGATCTCAAATTGATACCGCTAGAGCTTATGGTCACCCCCCTGTATATAGTTATCTATGAATGAGATTATCAAATAGTATTAGACCCGTATTTTTTGCTTTATCAAATAAATTATAACTGAAAAAGATAAAGCGCATCAAAATTCAGGAGTGGGGGCTTGTGACGACACTTTGTCAGTTTATAAAGTGTAGCATACCGTGACGTCACACGATATTTCAACGCACTGTATCTTCGTAGTTTTGTTTACGTGGCAAAAGAAAAATACTTGTCCAATATTTCTAGATGATTTAACTGACGGACTAAATAGATGTTTACTGTCATATACTATTGGCTGTTGAAAACGAAATTCAATAGGTAACAGCAGCTACCTAACGCATTTGAAAATCACATTAATATTGCAATTTTTTTGTTCTGGAAACTAGGCCAAGGTAAGTACCCTTTTTATGTATCGCCCTTCAAAATATAGTACAAAGTGGTTCGAAATATCGCTACACGATGGTCGAGGTACCTACCTATCTTCTTACCCTTAAACACATCATTATAATTTAATGTTACCACAATACGGCTGCACAAAACCATCATGTCAATCAAACCGTCCACATTATTTCGAAATATTTAGAAGATAATTATCTTAAATTAGTATAGACATACAGATGTTGCGGTTAAGTCTAATCCCTCGATCCTTGAGTCCGTGTAATCTTTACCCAAATTACGCCATTTTGGAAACGACATCTCTGTATTTTTGATGGCTTTATTAAATGAAAATATTGCCAGGAAACAATGATTGAACGGTGCACGCGAATGCTCAATTTATAATAATAGGTACTACGTTATTTTTTTGCTATGTACGGACAAAAAAAAATGATATCTACGCGCAAAATTATGATTCGTGAATTTTTTTGTCTTTTGGTCAAGCACGCATCTGGCTTGAGTTGAGTCCTTGTAAGGGTCCAATTTGACATCGGGATCTTTTTATAGATAAACGTCACCTGCTGATCAATCGATTTTGACCAATTTCCTCCACGGTCAAACGGGCATTACTGTAATCAAAACTCTTGGAAGACGGATTAAGTAACACATTTTAGTTGTTGACGTAGGTAGGCCTTCTTTTGTTGCTTTCTGAAAAATGCTCATTCATACTGCGCTACCACGGGGGGGAGATAGCGCAGTTATATGGGGCTACAACTCCAACCCACTAAAACTCCATGGTGTCCTCCTGTGCCGCTTATGGCGGGCACACGGGCATGCGTCAGCACTCGTTCGTGAACAGGCCGCGGCTGTCCGTCACCGGACCCTCCTCTGGGTAGTAATCCCCCTATCACCGGCGCACCAGAACACATGGCACGGAAGCTCACATCAAACGACACTCATAATAGACGAAAATGGGAGAAAGAGCCTGAAAGAAAGAGTGTAGCCATTTTCTACTGCTAGGAGACAGGCCACCTCCCGGTGAAAAAAATCAAGCTAAGCGGCCCCATCGAACATACCGTCGAAGTTTTGATTACTGCCATTTCGTAGGGCAGTTTCCTATTTCCGTTTTGAATGCAATATGGTAAAAAAATAAATCACACAAAATGTAGCGCCTGCCGAAATATGAACTCACAATCTACCTTAAGGCGCCTCCCCGAGCAAAACGCCGCGCTAGTCGAATTTTGTGTAGTTCTTAAGAGCTATCTACTCTTTATTTAAAAATAAATATTAATTAATAAAAATACATTAAATTTCTACATAAGGTTGATTATAAAATTGTAGTACACTCTTTTTTTTTTTAAAGAGTTATATGTGTCACTACTCACTAATCTCCTTTCAACAAAACCATAAAAATGTGAAATAATTATTGATAGCATGCATCTCCTCGTAAAGTGTTCATTAATTATTTTTTTATACTAACACTAATGGATAGACAATTTGATAACGAACATGTTGTAGGTTTTATTTTTTTCAAAAGTCCAATATTCGATTTTATTCTAAAATCTGGGCGTATTCACTACCGTAATTCATGCGCCACCAGTGCCACTAGGCCAATAGGAATGCTCATATCTCATGCTGATTTTTTGTTAAGGGTACGGCCTTAACTCATAAGTCGAGGCCGTTACCACACAGACACAGGACCACCACTGCTCAACACTAGTGCTGCCATATGAGTTTGGCTAATGTGTTTTCTCCTGCAATGTATCTACCTACCTTTATTCCTTCCATTTCAAAATGTGGCCAAGTACATACCTACCAAGATACTTGTTCTGACTAATAAATAGTAATCTGTTATAGGTAGGTACTTGTTGACCTATTACTTCAAAATGGAAGTTTAATTTCATAACTTTACTATTTACAAAGTTCATAGAGTCTGGCAAGCGAAAGTAGAGACTGAAAAAGCGCGGCAAATTTAAAAAATATCAACATAGCAACCCCAAAAACTAGTATGCAATACCTGGAATAACTTAATTTGATACTTTAGAATTATTGTTATTACTTATTATTATTATTTATTATTATTCAGACTGATATATCTAAAGTATTACCTACAATACTTACAAAAGCAACAGTATTCTATAGTAATTTTGGTTTATTCACTATCAATCAAAATCTGAATCTAAGACTTTTATGTGAAAAGATTCATAAGAGTCACAGGAATCATTGTTATCTACATTAATAATGAAACTTTTTAAATTATTAAATAGAGAAAATGTTTTTACAAAATTATAAATAGTGATTACGAATTAAAACAAAGTATCAACTTAGTAGCGTCATACGGAAAATTGGGGTTGACATTAGTTTATCATTGCCATATAAAAAGTTTGCAAATAATTCCAGTGTCTACTTTCGTTTGCCAGACTTCTAATAAATAAAACGATTTTAATTACTCAACGTTAGTAGGAACCGCGACAAGGCAGCTGTTATTTTTACTGACTATAACTTCTTGTCACGTCGGTCCTTAGCTCAGCAGGTAGCCAGTAGGCTCAACGGTGGGCAAGCCTTATTGAGTCCTCTTTAAGCAGGTGAATGGACATTTCGGACACTCAAACAAGTGCGGTGTTTGGTCACAATTATGATGATGTATTTATTAATTAAAAAGTATTAATTATTTATAAAATAAAATATATCGCCCATATTTTTTTATTGTTATGGAATTGGCAGATGGTTCTGCGTGCGCGTCTGATGGTAGCGCTCTGCCTTTTACTATACGATAATTCTAGGCGACCTAAGACGTCCCCTAAATGACACAGGCGTGACAAAATTACAGAATAAAGAACTAGAGACGAAGTGTTTTTATCCACTCAGTACATACTCGTAGTAGGTAGTATAAAACAAAGTCGCTTTCCGCTTTGTCTGGCTGTATATCGTTGTTTTATAGGATAACGGATTTTAATGGGGTTTTCACCATCAGTTACATATTTTTTCACGGAAGGTTAAATATTGACTATGTACCTATTAATACCAAAAAAAAGAAGAGAAGTCAGATGCAATCATTGTTTATAAAAAAATTCTTAATCAAAGGCAGTAACTTCACATTTTTCACCTTTTTTAGGGTTCCGTACCCAAAGGGTAAAAACGGAACCCTATTACTAAGACTTCACGATCCGTCTGTCTGTCTGTCCGTCTGTCACCAGGCTGTATCTCATGAACCGTGATAGCTAGACAGTTGAAATTTTCACAGATGATGTATTTCTATTGCCGCTATAACAACAAATACTAAAAACAGAATAAAATTAATATATGGGGGCCTCCCATACAACAAACGTGATTTTTTTTCCGTTTTTTGCTCGATATTAATAACGGCAACAGGTAGACGCTTGAAATATTCACAGAATATTTAGTTGTATATTCACTTCAAAAAATAATAATTATTATATTAAAATAAAATAAATTATGGGGATGGAATGGATGGAGGGGACAAAAAACGTGATTTTTTTGCCGTTTTTTGCGATAATGGTACGGAACCCTTCGTGCGCGAATCCGACTCGCACTTGGCCAGTTTTTTTTTCTAAAATACACCCGTGTGAAGCCGGGGCGCATCGCTAGTTTTTAATACAATTTAGTTATACTTAATGTGAATAGGGAGCGGAGTAGTCTAAATCCAAAATCCAGGTTGCTATAGAGAAATTCCTGATAGAATAACTCAATATCACAGTCCAATCTAGAAATAATTGACAGTGAGGTGAACATCTATTCATGTAAATTACTAATAAGCTGTTGAGTTTCCAAATAAATAAATGAAATCAAACCAAGACCTCACGTTCTCCAGTCGCACTCGCGACCACCGGACCACCGAGACTACATTTTTTTACGCTCACTTGATCAAGATGCGAACGAAGTCATACAGCAGGTTAGCATGAATAGCATAAAGGCAAAATTATTAATCCGACATTTAAAATAAATGACAAGATCATCCATCTATATGATTAACTCAATTTATACAGAGACAGATACCCCAATTACAGGCGGACGACGTCGGGACGAAAATGAAGCAATTTGAGGCAATTGAGGGACAATCTCAATTTATCACTATTATCCTTTGGCGGGTAATCTGATGCACTGCCACAAGCTTGGACTGTGGTAGGCTAATGGGAGGAAATAATCGAATTATATAATTAATCTAAATTGAAATGCAGATGATAAATGTTGTAAAATAAATTGTATTGATAAAAAGAAAAATAATAATAAATTGTAGTTCTAAAAACTAAAAAACACGCTTTAATGATAAATTGAACTAAAAAGTCGCTAATCCTGAAGATCCTGGTAAAGATAATGGGACAAACTATTTAAATTATTGCATTGTCATCGGTCCTTGGTTTCAAATCAATCCGACGTTTTGAAGGGGGTGAAAATCACGTTCAAAGATTCCGTTACATTGATACATACATACCAAGCTAATAAAAGCGTGTTAAAAAACCCATTGCCTCGATGGTCTAGTGGTCATGCATGACTCCTATGTTATGGGATCCTACGAACAATCTTCAGATGACAATGTTTCTAGGTTTCCGTACTCGGTAGTAAACCAGTGTCTTGCGCCCAGTTGACATCATCTCACCATGTCTTTTAAAAATCTGGTGCAAGGTGAAAACAACATAATTGTTACATAGGCGAGATATCGTTTGCAACAGCATAATGTTACGAAACGTATTCATGTTATGACCCGAATAAGGTCTATACCGTGTGTGGTATAGCTGGTGACGCTTGGGAACTTGCGCCCAGCAATGGGTGTTTTTGATGATGTGAAGCTTTTACCTTGTGCCTCTTCCCTATAAAACTAGGAAAAGCGATGCAACTCATAGGCACAAATTGCCGGCTGTTTTATCCCCTGGCGAAAATAGAATGTGTTATAAGTTTGATGTGTCTGTGTGTTTATGTATGTCTGTGGAATCATAGCCCTTAAACGAATGAACCGTTTTACTGTTTGAATCGGGGTGTTTGCGCAAGATACCGTGTCATAATTAAGTCTTCAATAGATTGTCGATCGAAGCGGGTCTACTACTAGGTAAATTATGTAGCAGGTGTCGGGTTTTTTTTTTAATTTTCTTTTGCCTGATAATAATAATAATTGTGGCCTTTGCAATAACCAATCTCAAAAGACAGGCACTGCTGGCGATGACTATAAATACAACTCTTTTCTTAGTGGCTGTAAGCCACTCAATATTTCGAGGTAATTGCTTTCAGGGACTACCATACAATAAAAAAAACACTCATATGTGACAATCAATTTAATACGAAATACAACACTAGTTGTTCTGCTTGGACTCCTTAGCATTTTGGAGTGCTTGCGTCAAGTACAGTTTCGCAAGGCTCTGGGAGCAGAACTGGCTTATATGTTGGCTGTAAGTGTTGATCTGGCCAGCAACGATCATAGGGTTGAGCCTAGGCGGAACAGGGTGGGGCTTGAACAGTTTGTTAACGTCTTCTTCAGGTAGAGGCGGTTCATCCTTGGCGGCTCTGGCGAGGTTCTCTTGGGTCCTCTTGGCCAACCAGCGGTGCTTGTCCTGCTGTTGACGGACAACCAACTGCTGGTATCTGTTGAACTTGATAGCTTCTTGGTTGAGTTCGTCGACGCGCTCCATTAGGCTGCGGAGTTGGCCTGGGGAAAGAGAGATATTGTGATGAATGAATATTGAGAATTCTAAGAAGTACAAGAGGACTTTATTTGTGAGATTTTCCCTCGATAAAGAACAATGGCGAAATGTTAGCTGACTTAAATTTAAGAGTCTGAAAGTGAGTTACAAGATACGAAAGAAATTCCATTTGTTGTCTACTTTTTTTCAAATTATAACATTAACTGGTTCTCCACGGATAAAAAAAAACATTATAAATGCAAGTTATTTGATTTTTTTCGTTAACTTTCATAAGCTTAATGTTGCCATTTTATACTTATTCTGCCAAGTGGCATATATCATTATTCTTTTATTATTAATCTATACTAATATTATAAAGAGGTAAAATTTGTAGCGAAATGGATAATGATTTAGGACGAAACCGAGCGCGCGAAATTTTATAAACAGACTTTTGGCAGTCTAGATATCATGAAAAAACTACTAAATCTATCTGTTCAAAATAAAATCATTTGCATTGTTGAACTTCTAATCTATCCCTGTATGGAGGCCGTTTTGCAATTTTCCGTCTTCTTATGGCATTTATTCGCACCCAAAAATGCGTTAAAATTAGTGTCGAAATGTGGAACTTTCGACGCTCCTAACTTTCAAATATTTTCTTTTTTTACTGTTTTGCTTCCATACAGGGCTAGATAATGATGAGACAAATTGGTATCAATTATTTTGAACTTACATCGACAAACAGTGGAATAATGCCTAGACTACGTTTGTATAAGACTTTTGGCAGTCTAGATATCATGAAAAAACTACTAAATCTATCTGTTCAAAATAAAATCATTTGCATTGTTGAACTTCTAATCTATCCCTGTATGGAGGCCGTTTTGCAATTTTCCGTCTTCTTATGGCATTTATTCGCACCCAAAAATGCGTTAAAATTAGTGTCGAAATGTGGAACTTTCGACGCTCCTAACTTTCAAATATTTTATTTTTTTACTGTTTTGCTTCCATACAGGGCTAGATAATGATGAGACAAATTGGTATCAATTATTTTGAACTTACATCGACAAACAGTGGAATAATGCCTAGACTACGTTTGTATAAGACTTTTGGCAGTCTAGATATCATGAAAAAACTACTAAATCTATCTGTTCAAAATAAAATCATTTGCATTGTTGAACTTCTAATCTATCCCTGTATGGAGGCCGTTTTGCAATTTTCCGTCTTCTTATGGCATTTATTCGCACCCAAAAATGCGTTAAAATTAGTGTCGAAATGTGGAACTTTCGACGCTCCTAACTTTCAAATATTTTCTTTTTTTACTGTTTTGCTTCCATACAGGGCTAGATAATGATGAGACAAATTGGTATCAATTATTTTGAACTTACATCGACAAACAGTGGAATAATGCCTAGACTACGTTTGTATGGAAGAAATTTCGACTAGTGTACTGTAAACCGAGCGCGCGAAATTTTATAAACAGACTTTTGGCAGTCTAGATATCATGAAAAAACTACTAAATCTATCTGTTCAAAATAAAATCATTTGAATTGTTGAACTTCTAATCTATCCCTGTATGGAGGCCGTTTTGCAATTTTCCGTCTTCTTATGGCATTTATTCGCGCCCAAAAATGCGTTAAAATTAGTGTCGAAATGTGGAACTTTTGACGCTCATAACTTTCAAATATTTTCTATTTTTCCTTTTTTGCTTCCATACAGGGCTAGATAATGATGAGACAAATTGATATCACTTATTTTGAACTTACATCGACAAACAGTGGAATAATGCCTAGACTACGTTTGTATGGAAGAAATTTCGACTAGTGTGTGTAACCTTAAGGTTTTAAGACTATAATCTGGGCCCAAATATTACTGATCCAGAGTTTATTGCTTTTAATCTTTTCGAAAGTAATAAGAACTCACCTTCCAATACTGAAGCAGTTCCTAGATCCAGGAACTTGGATCCCTCATCCTCAGGGATCATCTCGGAGAGCTCCGACATCATGATGTTGGTCAGGGGAGAGTTGCGAATCACGATGGGCACCTCGATGAACAGGCTCTCGTAACCGATCTTCAGGTTGCGGAGAGCTTCCGGGGTGTAGTCGCCTTCCTTGTACATAGCGATGGCCTGAAATGGATTGATAAAGAAATTAATATAAATAGTGCATTTTTTTTGTAAAATAAAGTCTATTAGATCCAGAGGCATAAGCATATTAAACTTGGTAACAAACATTAAGCATATGGGTACATTTCCACCTGCAAACAACTCACACAAAAGCTTAATCACATTACTGGGCAAGATCAAGCGATTGATCATATTATACCTCGGTAGCCTGCAATGTAATGTAACTGGTATGCGAATTGCTTGTAGCTGGAAAGGCAGCTTAAGCATAATGGTTTTGCTAGCAAGTTTAATTCATCATCATTTCAGCCAAAAGACGCCCACTGCTGGACATAGGCCTCCCCCAAGCGTCGCCACACTGAGGTCCTGTGTATCGCATTACCGGATTTCCGTACCCTTGACCAGGTCATCGCTCCACCTAGGCTTTCGAACGCTACGTTTTCCGTACACGGTCGCCACTGCAGAACTTTTCGTCCCCATCGACCATCCGTTCTGGTGCCCTGTCCTCTGCCTCTTAAGTTTGGCAATTCTTTGGTCTGCTTTCCAACGCTACGCACGCTGTCGCCACTGCAGAACTTTTCGCCCCATCGACCATCCATTCTGCGAGCAATGTGCCATGTCCTCTGCCACTTAAGTTTGGCAATTCTTTGGGCTATGTCGATAACCGTGTTCTTCATTTCTGATTCGATCACGCAAGGAAAATCCGAGCATAGCCCTCTCGTTTTCCCTTTGCCTTTTGATGAGGCCCATTGTGAGCGACCATGTCTCAGAGCCATAGGTCAACACTGGTCATAGACTTTCGTCTTGAGACTATGGTAAGTTGGACGCGAAGATTCCGCGCAACTTTCAACATTAAAATCACAAAAATGTAGTTCTGGGTTTTAGTATGTTGTATGGGCAAGTTAGGGTAGTGTTAATTCAAATTTGCAACTTTGAAAAACATGTGCTCGCTGCGCACCACGCGAAACACTGCGAAATTTTGTGACATTTTTCAGTTTTTGGTGTTAAAAGTCGTAAAATATGCGAATTCGAAAAAAAAAATATCTTAGTTTTTGAAAGTTCATTAAATTTGCAACAATTTAAGCCCAACCGCAGCTTTATAAATCCTTTAGGGACCAAGCTATGCAAGTTTCCTGACAGTGCGTTTTCGGTCTAATACTTGTAATTGTCTAAATTTAAATTTCCCGTGAGTCTATAAATATTGTGTATGACTACTATGTTTTGGTTACTTCATCATCATCATAATTTCAGACAAAAGACGTCCATTGCTGGACATAGGCCTCCCCCAAGCGTCGCCTTCTTCGTTTGTTTACTTAAACATAATTATTATTAACATGTTACATGATATTTATAATAAGGTCTTTCTAACAAACCTGAGGAGTCAAGCGATAAGCCTTGAGGGTCAGGAACCCTCTTGCAGACTTCTTGGTGTCATAGATGACTACCACACTCTCCTCAATGGAGGTCTGGTAGTGGTACTGGGACTCCAAAAGCGATTGGCTTAAGAAGTTGCCAACATCTGCGCTTTGGTACCTGAAAGAAAGAACATTTTATTTATTATTCGAATATAATTCGCATTGTAAAACTTTGAAAATATATTTCGGTAATATAATGGCTGTAAAAAAGTTTAATTATGGCTTGGGTAATAATTCAAAGGTCATTGCGCATAATCTGACCCGCTTTGCATAGAGTTGTGGACCTAAAGTATATTTTTAAACTAAAGTGAATAATGTGGACTTTCACTGCATATATTTATTTGATTCAAAATGGATGGAGAAAAATGTAACAGAATCATTTAAAAAAAAAAGGCAAAAGGTTCAGAGGACTTTATTTTTTGTCTGTACATTTAGTTAAAAATGAGGTATTTGTTTAAGTTTTCCGTGTGTCATTACTTTCCAGAATTTGATCGTTATTAGCGACACTATCGGATCGTGATCAGCGTGTTTCTTTTTTTTCAAAATCAACAGTTTCGATTCCTGGCTAAGCATATAGTTTTAAAAAATCGTATAATAGCTAGTTCAGCCCATAGTTTTCATCAAAACGGCCCCGAGACACTTTTCAATGTTTATAGCTTTTCCTCAGTTTCGGATTTAGCCCACTTAAGGCGCCTCCCCGAGCAAAACGCCGCGCTACTCGTTTTTGTGCTGCTTTTCAAGAGCTATCTACTCTTTATTTAAAAAGAAATATCAATTAATAAAAATACATTAAATTTCTACATAATATTGATTCCAAAATGGTAGTACACTTTTTTTTTTAAAGAGGTATATGTTTCACTAATCTCCTTCCAACAAAACCATAAAAGTGAGAAATAGTTATTGATAGCATGCATCTCCTCGTAAAGTGTTCACTAATTATTTTTTGTACTAATACTAATAGATAGACAATAACGAACATTTTGTAAGTTTTTTTTTTCAAAAGACCAATATTCGATTTTATAAAGATTTATTCTAAAATCTGGGCGTATTCACTACTATAATTCATGCGCCACCAGTGCCGCTAGGCCAATAGGAATGCTCATATCTCATGCTGATTTTTTGGTCAGGGTACGGCCTTAAAAAACTCAACCTGAGTAAGTTTTTTTTTTTTCGGCATTCCCGTGACTCACGTTAATGTGATTAATGCCGGAGCAAATCAGAACCATATATGAATACATTCCGCTATATTTCGTTTGTGTACGCCATGGGTATGGTTTCCATACTAAGGTGCCCAATGACAATTAGTTTTATTTTACTGTTTAGCTGGTATCTAATTATAGGTACAGTTCATTTGTTTTGTTTGTAGAATAGTTTCATAACTTAGTTGTTTGTGGCAAATGTTTAAAGTAGCAATGAGCAAGCTTCTTTGTTTCTGCACTACACGCCAATAGTGACTCAAACTGATTTTGATTAGTTAACAAGAGCAATGGACACTTTAGTAAGTGGCGCTCCACTTAACGCTTATTTATTATATTAGAGGACTTATTTGGCAACTGGTGGGATGGCTATTCAGATATAACAAGTCAAAGTAGGGCAGCTCAAAAATCGCGAATAACCATACCTGTGTGTAAAATCAGATTTCTGGTTGAATTTTGACATTTAATCAACAATTTAAATCAATTCTCCCTTACCATCCAACATGAAAATGATCAACATTAACACGACGGAGCCTTCTCATCATGTCAAGCTGGTACTCCTCCTCATCCATGGTGTCATCGTGCTTCGGGAAGGGGAAGCAGTTGGTGATCTCCAGGCGGTTCTCCACAACGAGACCAAGCAAGGCTCCCTGGGCCACCTCCATGTTGCTGCATGATTCTTCATGGCAGTGTTTCACTATTTTCATAACAGCCTAGAAATTTTTAAATAAAGTGATATTAAACCTCAAAATACATTACATTTATGTAGGGCTGGTGTTATTTGTGACAGGAGCTATAATTATTCAAGTCAATGGATTTAGAACCAGTTTTATAAAGTAGAAGAATTCTACTGATGATATAAAAGTGAAAGTGTATGTTTTGATATTTGTTAATTAATCATGTATCTGCTGAGCAGATTTGGATAAAAGTTTGCGTTCAGGTAGACCATGACTTGGATTTGGACATAGATACTTTTTATCCTAGTAGTAACTGCCCATGGCATAATTTACGATTTTCTTGTGGTCTACACCTTCCCGGTGTCACAAAAACTAGTATTTAATAAAAGAGAATAAGATTAAAAGAAGATAAAATGCTAAAAACACAGTAATAAAGATGATTTAATGCTCTGATTACACTTATCAGTAACATAAAGGAGACTGTTTGTCTGTATCATTGACTTATCATGACCATAAATTAATTTATTCAAGCAAAACAATAACAGCCTAGCCACATACTATACCAAAAATACCATTAAGGCTTAATACATTACAAAACATGGAAATCATAATAATATACCACTTGTGATAGTCGTGGATATTATGTATGGGACAGGTGACTACAAAATGTTCGAGGATAATTGTGAGTGATGGTATAAGTGTGTGATAAAGAAAAATGCGGAAAATATTGTGAGTAATGAGTAGGATAGGATAGATGGATGATGTGGTCCAAACTCACGACCTTTTTTTTTTTTTAAGACCTAGAGATAGGAAATTGCGGCCATAACCACTGCTCTAAATTATGAGTATTAATGTGGATAGTTAGAAGGGTAGTGGAAGACCTAAAAAGAATGTGTGTAAGATGATACCTATGTCTAGAAACTAGAAAGGGTGACCAATCCCTCCTTCAGCAGTCAGGTAAAAAGATAAATATGGAAGAAGACTTATGCGCTAACCCGAAATAAATTGGGATAAGACCAAGACAATGATAATGGCAGTGGTGGATATTATTTGAAAACTTTGTTATAATCATTGTCACATCATCGTCATCTGCCTGAAGTTAGTTTTTTGAAATTATAAAAGTTGCTTTAACAAGGGTAAAAGTAAAAATTAAATATCTCATTTGAGGGTTCAATTTAGACGTTTCGTGTCGGACTGTCGGAAATATAGTTGCACTGCGCTCTTGTTGCATAAATTGTATGAAAAAATCACCAGGATGTGCACAGTACAGCATCTGCAACGCTGCGGTGCCGCAGCAGTGCAGGTTCCTCCGTAAGTTGTCTAAATGAAAGAGCCCTATAACTACTTTCTGAGGACAAGTGTCTACTTTTCAAAATAGACCTTTGTGGTGTAATATTTCTTTATTTCATCAATGTAATTAACATAAGTATCAAAAAATTTTTACAGCTATGTAACAAACAAAGAATGTTGTTTTTCGTTTCTAGTTGACTGTCATACATTAATCAACAGTTTAAATGAGCCAAATACAGCTGCCATCACCTCATCCAGTCAACGAATGTGTCATTGCTATTTTAATTAGCGATCATCATAATAATATCTACATGCATCTCATTCTTATGCAAAAATGTTTGATGTTATCATTGTTTACAAAATACAGCTTTTTATAATCGTCTTGAAATGCTAACATCCTAAGAACACAGCATAAAACATGCAAAATACACAGTTTCCAGATGCTAATGTATCCTGCCAAAGTTACTCAATGTCACACAGTGAGATCATCTCTGTAACCGTCTACCGGCAGTCGGGTCACCGAGGTAAATGTCCGAAAAGAGTGCATGACTCATACTTAATAAACTTTCACATTGTAAACAAATTACTTCTAATAAAACGGTACAGTCGCAAAAAATTACTAAAAGGATGAAAATTATACGAAATTTAAGTGCCTTGTCGTCATTATGGTGTAAACAATGAGGGTAGAATGATATTTGTGATATTTTAGTAGTTTCCAGGAAGCGAATGATACAAGTTTATGTCCACAACATAACCTATACGATCGATCATAAAATAATTTAACAAGTTGATTTTACTTAGATCATAAGCTTCATAATACTAAGTAACACTTCAAAAACACAAATAACTCGATAAATAATGCGCAATTGCTACATAAACCGTAAAAACAGAGAATACATGACGTGTCGACGAGGAACAGCTTTTCGACCATTAGTAACATTGCAAGTCAGGAATTTTATTAAAATCGCTACATGAATATCATTAATTGTGTACATACCAATCCATCGCACTGAACGTACGTAATTGTGGCTTCAGTTTCAGGAACGCGCCTAGAAGGCCCACTACGGTTCGCCATTTTTGTGAAAGGTTAGCTTGATTTTGATTTTCGATAATTTTGACATTTGTCAATTAATCACAATGTTACCATCATGAAATAAAAAAAACTACTGCTACATAACGGTTTCAACACTTTCAACCACAATCGTACTAGAGATGCTACGCGTTATTGGTGCTATAACGTTGAAGCTTCTTGTCTATTAATGCATTTTTTATTTAATTATTTGACAATATACCGTGTATAAAATACTTAATTAACTAAGACTACAAATATATACATTTAAACCAAAATAAGATAATTGTCTATTATAATTATTTTCTTCTATCTTGTCTTTGAAGTAATCAGCTGTCATCAGTGTCAATTTTATTATTTGTCAATCACTAGCAATCAAAAGCTGTAATAAAAAATTCTTATCAAACAAAGATAAATAAACCCGTGTTTTCTTAGTTAACTAAAACAATTAGTTGTCAATGTATCTAGTAGTGAACAGTTCCATTCAACAACGTAATATGTGCGACTACGGCTTAAGACAGTGTGCATTAGTTCTTCCGCCCTGATTTAAATCGATGATACTCCTACTTTCAATCTAATGAAGAAAGGAAGTAATCATTGAATAATGAGTCAGCACAATTTCTGGAGAGGATTAACACCTTTGAACGTGCCATCGCCACAGCAAGTACCTGATAAAATTGTAAAACTATGTGCTCTGGGCACAGACTTTATTGTGTTAGGAAATGACCATGGGCTTTATCACTGCGAAACTGTGGAGGAAACCTTAAACTTTAAAAAAATCAGTGGCATTTCAGCAATAGACATATCATATCATAATGATATCCTTTATATTATAGATGTACATGGGCGGCTGTATAAGACAAATGCTAGTTTTAAAAACAAAGAAGAAATTATTGTTAAAGAGGATGCCAAATGTTGTCCTCATGGTTTTAAAAGTTCCAGTTATAAGGTGAAGTTTAGAAATGTAGTCACAAGTGATTTTGGACAGCTGTTTATAAGTAGTGATGGGCAGCTGTGGGGCTCTGGTGCTATGCCCCAACTCTCAATAGACACCAGTAGTGTTAAGAAAATTCCATTTTTTGAAGGAAGAACTGTATATAGTGCTTCAGTGGGTCAGAACTTTGCTGCAGTAATAGCTAGAAAAAATGTCAGACGGTCCGGCAACTGTGATACGGAGAGTGATAATGATGATGAGGAAGTGTTTGCTTCAAACTGCTCACAATGCCAGACAATAATAGGCCTAGCATCCCCCGCATCTGTGCCATCCCTATCAGAAACCTGCCCTCTTGGTGTTCAAATTAGTAAGTCTAGTGAAGATTCAAGTAGTACTACAGCCCCCCAAACTGATGTTCATGTTGATGCTCATAGTATAACAGAAGATTCTAGTCCCTCATCTGAGGAGTCAAAAATTGCAAGAAAAAACTCCCAAAAAAACACAAACTTAGAAGAAGATCACAATTATCAAGATGCTAAATCAACAGATGATGCTGATGACCAGACAGATAAGGAAAGTGAGACAGGAGAAGCAAGTGGAGACAAAATAAATAATATATTTATAAACACTGATGCTGCTAGACAGTTCCTGAGTAGACAGCTCTCTTGGGTATCAGCCGGTGAGGACTATTTAGTGGAATACACAGAGAAACCAACTAGAATAATAAAAGAGAATGTATCAAACCTTACTAACTTTGTTTATGAAGGAGTCAAAACTGTAGGTGACAAAGTAGCAACATTATCAAGACATGTCAGTGGTAGCAGTGACAACAATGACACTGTGGAATTACAAATGAGAAGTCATCATGAGGAAATAAATTCTCTGATGTATAGCTGTACCTCTAACTGCAACCTGGAAGATTTGCACTTTTCCACAAGCACATTAAGCAGTGAAAAAGAGTTTGAAGCTGCAAGAAAAACAGAAAACCTCAAAAACATGTCTAAACTTGGTAAGAATATTTTAGCTACAGAATTATGGACCTGGGGCGACATATCATATGGCCAATTAGGTGTAGGAGATACAATGAAAAGAATCAAACCAATGGTGGTCATGACCTTATCAGGTTTTGGACTTCAAAAAGTATCTTGTGGTAAATGGCACTGTTCAGCTTTAACTTTAGATGGAAGACTCTTCATGTGGGGTTACAATCAATTTCATCAAGTCAGTTTTGATTGCAGAGAAGACAAAAGTGGTCCGAAACAGTTTACAGAAAATTCAGACAGTGATAGGGTAAGGGATATGATAGCTACTGATCACCACACTCTCGCATACACCCACAATGAAAATATATTCTACATGGGGAAGCACACTGAGGGGTACACAGACTCTATTGTTAATCTTAATGTCAAAAAAGATCAAGAAGAAACTGAAAAACAAACAGATATGACTGTAAAGATGACTGATTCACAAAATTATGCAACCAAGCCCCAAAACATGTGCTACCATTGGAGAATATTGTCTTCTGGCAACATCAGTTATTGCTCAATAGAAGAGACATCCATATGTCCTGAATTCCAAGACCTGTCTATTGCTCAAAGATATCTAGAGGAAATGCTTTTGATATATCACAATCTAATAAAACCTTTCCTTAAGAAAAGCAAAGCTGTAACTTCACATTCCAATATTTATGAAACAGTTTGTGATATTTTTGGTGACATATTAAACATAACTGCTCTGAATGTTCTCTCGATGTGGCAGTACGCCGAGAAGCATATAAACGAATGTGATATTTCTTTGATAAAAAATTTAGAAGAGTTTATTTATTTGTATAGAAAGTATTACGTAGCTGTAAGCAATTTGATAGTTATTGGCGGTTTCGCGCAGATCAACAGTCTCGTTGATGTCCCGTCTGCTGTTTATAGTCTGTTTAGCGACCAGCTCCCGACTAACAAGCAGAAGAATAATAAAAAGACATTGGAAGCCATAGTAGGCCTCGCGTTCGTACAACCCTTAACAAGATTGAGCTCTTATAAATGCATAGCTCAATCGCTATTGAGATACAAAACGAAAAGAAAAAATGTAGACGTGAAGTCAAATATAGATGAAAGATTGAACAAAGTTATAGCTTCTCTCGATTCTTTGATAGACGAACAGGAAAAGAAGCGGAAGGAAGCCGACGTCACAAAGTTGTTTTGGGAGACAGTAGGAAAGAGTCTTGAGCAGTACCGAACACCTGAACGACGACTAGTAAGAGAATCCAAATCTCGAGTACTGAATTTAGTGAATCCGGGACGGTTTTCATCTCACTGGTTTGTTCTGTTCAACGATCTTTTCGTGCACGTTACCGGAAGCACACCTAACTTGCATCCTTTAGAGACCTTATGGGTCGAACCGATACCGAACACAGATTCTCTCCAAAACGTCATTCAGCTCACGACGCCCGAAGAAATTATATCTGTTGCAACAACTACGGAACAGGAGAAAACTGAGTGGACGCATGCTTTGAACACTTCAATAAGACTTGTGTTAAACAAGGACAATTTTAAACCTCCAGCTGTACGGACAGCTAGTCACACGTTTTCTACCAGAAATGCTTTTTACAAAGAAGCGAAGTACACTGGAAGATGGTTGGATGGGAAGATCCATGGGAATGGAAAGGTGGAATGGCCTGACGGCAAGCTGTATGTGGGACAGTTTCAGCTAAATGCGTTATGTGGACATGGAAAGATGGAAATGCCAAGTGTAGGTAAGAATTCAAATGTATTTACTTCATTAATTTATTATGCACTCTATACTATATCTGTTACGTAAACTTTACAAAACAAAACACGCCAAACTCGAGGACTAACTAACTCCAATTTTAGTCACAATTTCATAACTTTCATAGTAAAGGACCGCCAGTCAGTCACACCAAAATACATTTTCTTTTTACAGATGGAAGAGTAAGTTTACGCTAAGTTTCATTTCTGTATCATATTTATTTATTATTCTCCGGGCTAGTAGTTCTATTGTTTATTTTGTGCCTAAATCTAGATCTAGCAATCTACCTTTAGGATTTACGCTCTCAACTTTCGCTCGCGCGACTTCGCCGACGGAAAGACACGAGTAAAAACCAGTCTTCCATAAAGGGAACCTTATCTATATCGTACATTCAATCTAGTATTGATTTATTAAGCTTAGCATTTCAATAAAAAATCCTTTTGTTTTAACGCTATTCAAACTGACCGCTTTATGAATACGAATTCTTTACGCGAAAACTGCGTCATAAATTAATAAGACTTATGAATGATATGAATCATAATATATATGAATAATAATAGCCGTAATAGATATTTACACAGTAGGTAATATTTACGCATGATCAATAAATAGCACAATGTCAATATCTGTAATCTATTCAATATAATCTCGGGTTAGATACTACCAAATCGGAATTGTGATTAATTACCAGGTAAATCACTAAATGAACTGCAAATTACCTATTTATAATTTAAGTAAAGTGTACCTACCCGTATTACATAGGCACGTATTAAAAATAATTTAGAGTAAATTCGTATTAAAAATAAATATCATGAACTTCTGTGTCGTCGCAGTATGCGATTGCGGTTATGGAGGAGTGTGTTGCACCGCATACTGCAGCGTTGTGCTTTCCGATCAAGTAACCAAAGTTGTACCTATGTCAAAAAAGTTAGTTGAGAAATTTTTAATGAAAAAGAGTTTGAGAGAAAAAGACAGCAATTTTAAGTTTTCTCGTGAAGCATAAACATTGCGTCAAATTACACGTTTAAACTCTTTCCAAAGTTTGTATGAAATACCGTGCCGCGTAAACAATGGACCAAATATCAAGTCATAAGTCATTTATTCATTTGATATCTATTGTCTCCAATTAGGAATCGTTTAAAATATATTATTTTTCTACGTCTATTACAAGTACGTATAGACGTAAATAACGTCTGAAAGAATATTGTTATAAAGTATAAACTTATTTTACATAATAATAAAATTATACAGTACCTAATATATTGTAAGTATACACATGTACAGTTACTACAAATAAAAAATATTAGTGCCAAGGTCGTGTTGCGAAATTTTTACAAACCTTCACAAATGTGCTAACGTTTTAAATACACTGGGAAGCATGTATTCAAGTCACGTAAATATCTACCTTGCTGATTACTCTGTGTGGTTCCTATTACATAAGAAAAGGTTAGCCTTTCCTTAACTCTTTGTTTGTAAATGACCCCTTTATCTAGGGTTTAAAAAAATTGCATAATAGAAATTTCTTGGCAATGTCAATGAAAATGGTTAGCAGAATGAAAACTTCATAATCAAACTCGTATAGTAATAGTAACATCAAATCTTCATCGTTTGTCTAAACGTGTAAGCGCTACCGCTGAGCATGATATCCTAGCTCCTAGGTTCGATACCCGGGTGGACAGTGTTATTGCGTTTTTAGGGTTCCGTACCCAAAGGGTAAAAATGGGACCCTATTACTAAGACACCGCGATCCGTCTATCTGTCTTTCTGCTGTATCTCATGAACTAGCTAGACAGTTGAAATTTTCACAGATGATCTATTTCTGTTGCTTCTATAACAACAAATACTAAAATCAGAATAAAATAAATATTTAAGTGGGGCTCCCATACAACAAACGTGTTTTGTTTTGCCGTTTTTTGCGATAATGGTACGGAACCGTTCGTGCGCGAGTCCGAATCGCACTTGGCTGGTTTTTTTTCTATATAGAATTTCACAGTAGCCGCCCGGTAGGTATACGTCTACCTAATCCTTTGGGGAATATAAATGCCTGATGATAAAAAAAAAACAAATTATAGTAACGTCCAGTTCCGACTGCCAAACAGTAACGAGTATTTTTTTATGAATTTTCCCCTTTGACCGTCCATTGTATGTATATGTCATGGAGATAACCATGTTTAGCAGAAATCACTGGAACTATACTCCATTTGCGATAACATTAGGCGTTTAAATTAGCCCATTTTACAGCCCGTTCAACCGATTTTGACTTCTATTGCGTTGGTGATACGACAAATGATAGCTGTAGTAAACAGTTGGTTTTGGTAACAGGTTTATGCTTTTTATGTCATCCTTATGTTTACGGAATAGAACTCATAATCGGTTGAACGGACTGTAAAAAAGTTAGGAAACATGTATAATGTTATTTTAAATGGAGTTTAGTCAGGCATTTAATTTCATTCATAACGGAACTAGGAACAAATGATGAATAAATTCCTAATCGTCACGGTTATTTTACGCGGTCACGATATGAAGTCCGACTGAGATAATTTAGTATCTATACCTATCCATAAATAAAACTATAGTTATCTCCACTATAATAATCCCCTAAATATCATTGTTTTCTGTGAAGTCCTCACCAGTAGTCCTCCATTAAGATATCATGCTACAGCTACCAGCAAGACCAGAAACATACGTGTCCTACAAATGAAGAGATTTCGAAACGAGAAAAGAATTTTCATTTCTAAATCGTTAGTATAGTGCATTAAGATTACACTAGTCGAAAATTCTTCCATACAAACGTAGTCTAGGGATTATGCCACTGTTTGATGATGTACGTTCAAAATTAAAAGTGATATTAATTTGTCTCATCATTATCTATCTAGCCCTGTATGGAAGAAAAAAAGTAAAAAAAGAAAATATTTGAAAGTTATGAGCGTCGAAAGTTCCACATTTCGACACTAATTCTAACGCATTTTTGGGCGCGAATAAATACCATAAGAATACGAAAAATTGCAAAATGGCCTCCATACAGGGATAGATTAGTAGTTCAACAATGCAAATAATTTTATTTTGAACAGATAGATTTAGTCGTTTTTTCATTATATCTAAACTGCCAAAGGTCTGTTTATAAAATTTCGCGCACTCAGTTTCGTTCTAAATCATTATCCATTTCGCTACAAATTTGCAAAAGTGTGTATTCGTACGCGAACTAGCTTCCTACTGCTCATCACAGCATCTATCTCTTCCGCACGTGTTGTCGGTTGATATAAAATGCTTTTTATTAACCCCGCGCACAAAATAGTTCATACCGTCCGCGTCGACTAGTGTACAATCGTGTATAATCGTGACAATGTAAGTCGGATTTGGCAGCCATAAATACTTAATAATAAACTCGTATTTATAGTGAATGTGTAACATAGTAATTAATTAGGATTATGAATTTGATTTTTCAATTTCTTACGTACAAATAGTTATCGCGGCATGTAAAATGAAAAAACGTCATCGGACTTCTTAAATTGCCACGATTATACGAGCTGACCTTTAATTCATTGACAATATTTCAGGGAGTTAACGTAGGTATCTGCATAATAAATAAATGCAAATAAGAACGACTTACACTTTGGGACAAACTCGAAAAAAAAAAAACCGGCCAAGGGCGAGTCGGACTCGCGCACGAAGGGTTCCGTACCATTATCGCAAAAAACGGCAAAAAACACGTTTGTTGTATGGGAGCCCCACTTTAATATTAATTTTATTCTGTTTTTAGTATTTGTTGTTATAGCGGCAACAGAAATACATCATCTGTGAAAATTTCAACTTCCTAGCTATCACGGTTCGTATTCTTTTCAATTCGCGTAACTCCACAAAATATAAGGAAACCTCTGTGTTTGTCGCGATATCAGTTTTGTTCCCGTAATGGAAGTTGTTCATAGCTATGAGAGCTTTCACTCCCTGAAACACCCTGTATAGCTTGGAGGCCATAAATGACTATAATTAATAGTAATTAATTATTATTATACCAAGAAACTAAATTGCGTAATGCAGAAGCGAATCGCTCAACCACTGCACTAACCGCATGTTACCTAATAATATATTAATAAGCAGCCAATAACTCTTACATACAGTCATCACAACAAAACAACACATTTAAAATTACAGGAATCTACGAAGGTCAATGGAAGGACAACCTCCAAAACGGTTATGGCGTCATGAAGTATACGAACGGTGACATCTACGAAGGATATTTCAAGGATGGCAACCCCCACGGCCACGGGATCAAGAAACAAGGAGACTTTACTTCATCATCAGCTACTATTTACACGGGGGAGTGGGTCAATGGGGTCAGACAAGGATATGGGGTCATGGACGACATTGGGAAAGGGGAGAAGTATCTGGGTAACTGGAGCGACAACAAGAAGAATGGTTGTGGCTTAATCGTGACCTTGGACGGGATTTATTATGAAGGCATATTCATGCAGGATGTTTTGACGGTTAGTACAGATAACAAGGCATAATCAAAATTAAAAGTCATTTATTGAAAATAAGTTGAGAACCTGCACTTTTTGAACGTTCAAAGTTTCAAATACAGACAGTCCGCCCGCCTTCGCCACTTCCTATTATTTTAACTGGGTAAAAGAAGTGGCGTAGTGCAACAAACTCCCCAGCAATTAAATGAATAAATAAGCTTTTGAAAACATGCATATGTAAAGCTCAGATCAAATAAATAGTCAAGATGGAACGGTGCAAACAAAAAAATGAAGCCGGTTCAAACTATGCCTTGCCGTATAAATACACAATGACACGCGCACACGTACAATGAAACTACCCCTTAGCTTGTCAGTTGAGCTTTATTATTTGATCTGTGAGCTCGAATGACAAGCTAAGGCGTAATTTCGTTGTACGTGAGTGCGTGTAATTGTGTATTTGTACGGCAAGGCGTAGTTTGAACCGGCGTCACTTTGTTGTTTGCAACGTTCCATCTTGACTTTTTATTTGATTTGAGATTAAATCCAGAACTTCTTCAGCCCTCTAAACCTTGATTGAGGTTCAAGATCGAGTACAAAAGGCTTTCCTTTTTAGGGTTCCGTACCCAAATGGTAAAAACGGGATCCTATTACTAAGACTCCGCGGTCTGTCTGTCCGTCTGTCACCAGGCTGTATCGCATGAACCGTGATAGCTAGACAGTTGAAATTTTCACAGATGATGTATTTCTGTTGCCGCTATTACAAACAAATACTAAAAACAGAATAAAATATATATTTAAGTGGGGGGGCTTCCATACAACCAACGTGATTTTTTTGCTGTTTTTTGCGATAACGGTACGGAACCCTTCGCGTGCGATTCTGACTCGCATTTGGCCGGTATTTTGCTCTTGCAATCCAATCTGGCAGTTATACACAATACATTCATATTCTCCACATAAACTATCTCGCTCCTGAAAAAAATTGAATTTCTGGATTGAATTTGTCAACCACATTCCTGCCATTTTCTAAACCACTTTCATAATATTCCAGGGTCTCGGCGTCATGGTGTTCGAAGATGGTACCCACTACGAAGGAGAGTTCCGATCAGCTGGCGTATTCTCAGGCAAGGGAATTCTGACCTTCTCGAGTGGAGATAAGATCGAAGGTTCCCTGAGTGGAGCGTGGACAGAGGGTGTCAAGATATCAAATGCAACCATGCATTTGAACGTATCCAATCCAGTGCTGCCAACGAATTCTAAACCTAAGTGAGTTGCATTGAAAGCTGATTTTTATTTGTGTTATTGTCGACCTAAATTATGTACTGTATTGAACCAGCTGAATTGTATATTGACCTTTTGTCACTACTCTTGACTAATTATTATCGACCTAATTTTATTATTTGGCTGGCATATTACCATGCAAATTTGGGCATTACTCGTAACTAATTATTTATTGATAACCGATATTGTCAACACAATTTAGCATTATGCAAACAACATTAAGCATCAAACTAATTATTTAAATAGAGTTGACAACGTCAACACACGTCATAATGTAAGCTACTTTAAGCATTAAATTAGTTATTTATTTACTACTAGCTGACCCGCGGGGCTTCGCTCCCGTCAACTGGCTACCCTGCCTATCCAGTCTACCCTGCCTGCCCTGACTACCCAGCCTACCCTGCCCACCCTGCCTACCCTACCTACCCTTCCTACCCTGCCTAACCTGCCTACCTACCTAATATTTTTTATCTATCATCAATAGTTTTCTCAGCACACACCAAAGAATGAATTTTATAGGCAACATTTTGCTACCTTGGCTTACATTATTGCAATTTTCATAAGGATCTCCAATTTTTTGAAAATATATTATAGCCTATGACACTCAGGAATAATGTAGCTTTCTACTGGTGAAAGAATTTCCAAGATCGGTTCAGTAGATCCAGAGATTACCCCTTACAACGTCACAAACTTTACCTCTATATAATATACTACTAGCTGACCCGGCAAACTTTGTTTTGCCTTCCCGGAACCTCTCCACTAACACTTAAACTTTATGGTATGGTCTTTAAGTTCAAATTGACTTTTAAGTATTATTACGAATCGTTTGTATGGGAGTATATAAAAGTATTGTTTTTAGACTTTTTCAGGCAATTATTTAAATTTTTCTCTCCGTAAGAACCTTCTCCTAACAATAACAAACACAACAATAAAAGAATTAGCGAAATCGGTTCAGTGGTTCTTGAGATTTGCGCTTAGCAACACATTTAGCGATTTATTTTTATATTATAGAAGATGATATTGGTAACACAGCATGATGAGCATTTTACTAATTATTTAATTACAACTGATAACATCAACACATAGCATTAGACAATCAACTTTATGCATCAAGCTAATTATTTATTTACATTACAAATTATATCGTCAACACATAGCAATAGGGAGAACTCATTGGACCTAAAAACAAAATAAAAATTAACTAGTTTTTGTCAAAAATTATCCCGAAGGAACATATTCCTGGGAAATATCCTATGTGCTATTCATGACTATAATATATCTCTGTGCCAAATTTCATCCAGATCCGTTCAGCCGTTTGAGCGTGATGAAGTAACAAACACACTCACAAACTTTCGCCTTTATAATATTAAGTGTGACTAGCTTCTGCCAGCGGATTCGCCCGCGTAAATGTCGAAAATTATCCCGAGGGAACATATTCCCGGGAAGAAAAGTATCCTATATGATATGCCTGACTGTAATCAATCTTTGTGCCAAATTTCATCCAGATCCGCCCAGCCGTTTGAACGTGAATATGTAAAAAACGTACAAATACACACACACACACTCACATAAAAAATATTGTAAAGTGTGATATTTCTTTTCAGCTCATTCGGAAAACGAAGCGTAAAACCAGATCAAAAATGGAACGCCCTCTTCCGTCAATGTTTCCAATGCTTAGGCGTCTCTGAATCCATCCTGACTCCAACTGGCAACCATTTTGCCAATGGTCCATCTGGGGTTACCATAGACAATGCCAAAATCTGGCAGAATGTAGCCGTTGCAATATCGTGTTCGCACAAACAGAGGAATAAAATGCCCATGAGGAAAAGAGGCAGCGATTTGGAGAAGTCTGTTGATTGCTTAGAAGTTATACCGCAATTTGGACAGAAGACTCTCACTTTGGAAAGCTATGCGGAATTACAACAGTATTTATATAATGTGAGTACAAATAATGTAGTTAGTTAGCTGTAGTTTCAGTTTCTCCCTACACGTAAAGGCTTTTATAAGTCTATATGGATCAAAATCTACATCAGAGGCCATTACTTAATTCAAAATTAAGCTTACAACCAGCAATTTTTCAACATCAAAAGTTTTCAACAGTTGAGGGGGCAGACCCCAAAACCCCCGCTACCCTTCACAGTGTTTTTGTTGGGCAGAAGTGGCGCAACTGACTCCCCAGCACCACATTTGTCTGTTAAGTTTGATTTAGCAATTTTTTTTCAATGGCAGTCTTTAGCCAACTATAAAGATGGCTGAATTACCGAGATATTATATCTCTTGAGAAGCCATGCGAATGGGAAACCATACAGGAATATACAATACAGTAATCAGACAGGCTGATTATAAGATTACGAATGGTTAAAAAAAAATGTAAAATCTCTGGTTTCCTGGAATCTAAGTAAGTCCTTGTAAATAAGTCCGTACATGATGCACGTGACAGAAGTGAAACTTCTTAAATGAAGAATAGGAGAGATTTAGTCTGTGAGACCAAGGAGATAATTATGTAGGTTAGGATAGATGGAGCCCTTTGCCGCACTTAGACTCCCATTTGGTCCGCTGTGCGTGCAGGCCTTCTCTCTGTGAGAGGGAATGGGCCACAATCCACCACGCATACCAGTGCCGGTGGATGTCATATGTCTTTTTTGGTTCTAAGACATGCCGGTTTCCTCACGATGCTTTCCTTCACCGTTTTGAGAGCAGTGGTGATGAAATAATCTACACAAAGTAAAGCGCCTGCCTGGGTTCGGACCCACGACCTACAACTTGTAAATCGCAGCCGTTACCACTGGGAAACCACTGCTCACGATAATTATGTATTTCTTCTCTCTAATGGAACGAAATGTGCTTAACTCGACGCGATGCAATAGGGATGTTTCCTGGGTAGAATAATGATATATGATAATGCTTTATCAAATAAATAAAAACTGACAAAGATAAAACGCATCAAAGTTCAGGAGTGGGAGTTTGTGACGTCACTTTGTCAGTATAAAGTGTAGCACACCGTGACGTTACACGATACTTGCAACGCACTGTATCGTCGTAACTTTTGTTTACGTGGCAAAAGAAAAAATACGTTTCTATTTTTTTTTTAAGGTTAACTGACGGGCTAAATAGATATTTTTTGTCAACCCTATTAATTATCAATTCACCACCCTCTTGTATCCATACCAAGACTCCTAAAAACTATAACTAAAGCTTGTACTAACCTTACAATTATCTTACTTTTTCCTTTCTTATCTTACTACAGCTTGCTCCATATCCACAGGCCTGCGAGTCTACCCACCACCCCCTAGGTCAGTTAGTCTTGGGGGTGACAAACGCTTTCAATACCACATACGGTGGGGTACGGGTGCACCCCCTTTTACTCAGCCACGCGGTTAAAGAACTGAAGAGTATAACCGCTAGGTTGTATCAAGTTGTGAGGCTGTTGTTTCCTGCTTTGCCGCCAGAGGGCACTGATGCTGTACTGCCTTATAAGACGAGGGAGGACGGTCAGGAAGTGGAGCATGAGGATAGTAATCCTATTGATGGGTGAGTGGATCTTTGTCTTAGTTATATATACACATCAACTCAGCCTTTCGCAGTTCACTGAAAGGTTCCTATGTTGTTTGGAACAGAGCAGAAAGTTCTTCGGTCTCTTGTTTGAGGGGGCTTATGGAAGTTCGTACTATTGGAATTTACCCAGGTCACAGATAATATAATACTAGCATACAGATGCCTCATCCCATACAAAGAAACCGTCTGACGCGTAACTAGCGTTTTTCGTCTGATTAAAATGATTATTTTTAGAAGTACTTCGATCGCGTTCGGTTCCGTTCCACGGCTTAGGAGAGTTGATTAAAAAAAACATACAATTTTTATGATCAATACTAGAAAATGTAAATTTTACACAAATTTCAACAACAAATCGCAGCATATCGCCATCTTGTGACATTTATTTGAACTAAATTTTCTTTGTAAGCGCTGGGACCCCGTGCCCAGGTCAACCAGAAGTGTAAGCACGCCCTTGGGCTAGGTGAAACGATGATCTTCGCAGGGTGGCTGGTAGGAGCTGGAAGAGATTTGCCGAGAATCGAGATAGATCTGCAATTGGAGTAGCCGATAATTACAATAACACGTTGCCCCACACTAGGAATGACTCCTGTATCGTTGGTTCGTTTATACACATTTTACTCACAGACACAAACAGCGAGACCCGAAACGACTATCTGTAGGCCATGCAAATATGTAATTCGGGTGAGAGACTCCACGACAACCGTGCCGAGGATGATGAACCAGAAAAATCGTATTTTCCTTGTCGTAAACGCTGTATTAAGATGAAATCCGAAAGCACCAACTTAAAAAACTTTAACAAAAAATTAAACCGACTTCCAAAACAAAACACTCCAAAGCGAAAAATAACTTTTTTTCCGAAGTCGGTGTCTTTTGTACCCATTGTTTTCAGTTATTCGACACCGACCTCTTTTTTAGTTTTGGTAGGTACCTCCAATTAACATGAAAATCATTTATAGCCAAAGTACATCTTAGGACGATTCCAATAAGCCCAAACACGACTAGGATACATTGTTTTATTTTGGAGTTCCAGTAGCCATTGTGGTCTTCTTCATCAGTTCCACTTCACCAAATGATACTTTCTGAGTGCAAATGATTGCATTATTGATGAAAATACCAAAATCGCTATATGTATGCCTATAATATTTGAGGAGTTCCCTCGATTTCTCTAAGATCCCATCATCAGATCCTAGTTTTCTTATCACGGTACCACCCTTAGGATATCTCCTTTCCAACAAAAAAGTAATCATCAAAATCGGTTAATAAACGATGAAGTTATCCGCGAACACACATTAAAAAATATATATATACGGTCCAATTGAGAAACCTCCTCCTTTTTGGGAAGTCGGTTAAAAATATGTGTCACATTGTTAATTTACTTAAATTTTTGTTATTCCTTTTCAGAGAAGTGGTATCAGCCGCCTCCCTCCTCCAACCAGCCTTGCTACCTCGAGTGCACCCGGCACTCTTCGTACTGTACGCCCTACATAACAAGAGGGAGGACGATTTGTACTGGAGGAGGCTACTCAAGTGGAACAGACAGCCTGATCTCACGCTCATGGCTTTCTTGGGCATCGATCAGTAAGTATACTCGGCAAAATTAAGGTATTAGGTGCAGATTTGGTTCCATCTCATTGTAGAAGTGGTTGTGTAATTATAATTAAGTAATTAGATTTTCACAGTGGCTTCACCAGCATGAAAGTCGGCAGTTATGCCAAGGGATCCTACTCCTGGGCCCTGGGACAAAAAGTATCCTACTGTAGTTCATTCGCGTTAAGAAAATAGTGTTTCATCGTTGTCATCCGGCCCGTCGACCAATCGGGTCGCAAGTTTTCTAATTTGTTGCGATTGGTCGTGCGGCCGGCTGAACGATGACTCACTATTTTCTTAACGCGAATGAACTACAGTCAAGTTTATCTTTATACAAAAAATCATCAAGGATGATTTAAAAGCTCTAGTGGCATCTCTCTTCTCATCTCCCTGGATGGAGAAAATATTTTATATATTTGTGGGCAATTAACGCTAACGTGCACGTAACCCCAAAATTAACCTATATCGTTCCCACTGCTGGGAGACAAGCCCTGTGAGAAGCAAAAAAAAACATCAGCGGGCCCAGTGCGGGTTGGTAGATGTGACATAGATAAACAACATTTTTGCTTACATCACAAGAGAACAACACCACTTTTCCTCTTAAATATTTATTTTCTCTTAATAGTTTTATTTCTATTCTAGAAAATTCTGGGTAGGCTACACATGTCCGAACAACCAGATGTCGCCAACATCACCGCTCAAAGAGCAGCTGTTCCAAGAAGCGGTGGAGACACTACAGCAACTGAAGACTACCTTTTCGCCGATAGAGAAGCTTCTTGTCATCAGAAGCACCTTCCAAAAGATGACTATCGCTGTGCAACAGGAGTTGGGTAAGTTTCATACTATGGAGATTTTCTTATGCTGTAGGAAGTTACTAACTTAATTAATATTTAACGGCAGTGCAATTTATTGCAATGCGTCCAATCTCCATCGCAGTATGAGAGTAAAGGAACGGGGAATGCACTTATGTTTGCACACACATCTGCACTATAATATCACCTGCGTACTCTCTACACGGACCACTTTTGCAGCAAAACTAATGGGGTTATCGCAAAAAGCTTACTAGAATGTCAAATGACAGAACGAGCTTGAAAATTTGAGAACCCCTTTCCGGGAAATTGTGGTTTAAGGTTTTGTTTTGACTTTGCATACGAGTTAAGCAATAAAGCACACTCCTGTATCTTGCAGGGTGTTGAAGCGAGGTCGAAATGTTTTGCATCCGTTTTTTATAGGTCTTTTCATTTTGTTAAATTGGCTACATCGCTCGTGTTAAAATAAAGCCCGTTTATGCGAGACACAAACGATTCTCTTTCCACTACCAGATGAGCTTACTTAATTAAATGCAAATAAGTTCCACCAACAATTTATTAAAAACGTTCAGACTATATACACACCATCAACGCGCGCTTTTTCGTGAGGTAACAGGTTCAGTATCATTCTGCCAGTTACATAATGATCCATACAAAAGTCATTTCGTAACTGTTATTATGTAATTTTGTTTTATTTTTATTTTATAATTTTGCGTCTAAATGTTCATATTTCGAAACGAATTTCTTAGGCAATGTGTTACTTAATAGACAAGGTAGTGGAAAAATAAATACATACACACAACTTTTTAGTTTTAAGTTAGAATGGACGGTGGGTCCGAAACTCCATCTGCCACGGTCCTTGATTACGGCCATACCAACGAAGCAGTCAATAAACAATACACTAGTACTTCTTTCTTTTGTTGTAAACTCTTTCTATCACTCTAAGGTTTGCTGATAGAAAACTCTATTTTGAGTTCAGCTCGTCTTTGTACTTCGACTTTATTATCACTCTATGGTGTTTGTAATTTTTCAATACAGTTGTTAAACAGAGACCAAAGCAATGTCTCACATATTATTTCTGACCTAAAGTCAAATGCTGAAGGTTACGACAATATAACGTTGGATATGCTTACACTCACTTTACCACTCACTTTACCAACTATAACAGATATCATAAATTGCTCCATATGGACATCGAAGTTTCCCTACCAATGGAAAATTGCCACAGTTAGGCCCCTACCCAAGAATTCAAACCCTATAGAAGTTAAAGATTTGCGGCCTATCAGTATTCTGCCCTGTCTATCAAAGGTAATGGAGAGGGTAGTATGCCAACAGCTAACTAAGTTTTTGGAAAATAACGAGATGTTGCCTGACCTGCAATCCGGTTTTAGGAAACACCGAGGTACTTCTACGGCTTTGCTTGACGTTACGGACAACATTCTGGCTGCTCAAGACAAGGGCATGTGTTCACTGATGGTATTACTCGATTTTTCCCGTGCATTTGATTGTATCAACGTCTCATTGTTAATGGCAAAGTTAAAATACTACGGTTTTGACGAAAATGCTATCCAGTGGTTCCACAGTTATCTTAGTGACAGAAAGCAACTCGTGGAATTACGTTTGGCGGACGGTACCACTTTGACTTCAGCCCTCACTTCTGTAGAAAGAGGAGTTCCTCAAGGATCAATTTTGGGTCCGATTCTTTTTATTTTATACTGTGCAGACATAATAAAGTGCCTTCAGAAATGCAATTATCACATCTATGCCGACGATGTACAATTGTATTTGTCTTTCAGACCAGATGATTTTGAATCCGCCATTAGAGACCTAAACAATGATCTAGAAAGAATCTCCGCCTGGTCAGATGAGAACTGTTTGGCATTGAACCCATTGAAAACCAAATATATGCTGTTTGGTACGAGGCAGCAGTTGCGGCAGCTACCTGCAAACCTTGGTTTATTTTTAATGGGGAAGCTTATTGAACGAGTTGATGAGGCGCGAAACCTTGGGTTGTGTATGGACAGCAGCCTTAGATTTGAGCAGCACGTTGCTTACTCGGTGAAAAATTGTTTTTATCGCTTAAAACTGCTTTATAAAATGAGGCCCTTCCTGTCTGAAAAGCTTCGTGAGCAGCTAGTCGAAACCCTTGTTCTATCTAAATTGAATTACGCTGATACGGTTTACGGCCCACGCTTGCTGGCTCGAACTGATAGAATTATACAGAGAGTCCAAAACTCATGTGCTCGTTTCTGTTACTCAGTGCCCCCTAGAAGTCATGTCACACCCTTTCTAAACAAACACTTCATTCTTAAAATGAAGTCGAGGCGTAAGTTGCACTTGGCTTGTCTTCTTTTTGGTGTGATTAAGACTAAGAAACCGCGGTACTTATACGACAAGCTCAGTTGGATGGCTAGTAAACGGGAATGTGCGCCCAGACTTTGTGCGCAGCAGCTCTCAACACAGTCTCATAGGACAGCGGCTTTCACGGGCAGTTTCCGATACGCTGCATCCAAGGTGTGGAATAATATTCCACCACCATTGAGAGTGCTTGGTACCATCCATACGTTCAGATCACGTTTACGGCAGTATCTGATAGATGCTCAACGGAAACAAGACATGGTAACAATTAATAGATCAATTTTATAAAATGGCCACAGTACCTATTTATCCTTTCCATCTGTGTCACACAAAATATTTATTATTGTTGCCATTCGTGTCCCCGGTCCGGAGGTGCTGTTATGTGATAATATTTTTCTTATTAACCTACCTTAAACTTCTTTATATTCATACCTTTCCTTTGCTTGAATATACTATTCACTATACTCACTACTATACTACCTACACTAAACAAAAAGTATAACCCTTTGCTCTATATCTGAACTTTTAAACGCTCATTTGCCTATTTATGTTTACTCATTTATTTTATTTTTTATTCATAAATAAAACTGTTCGCTCCGTCACTTGCTACTAAGCTTGCTACTGTTTTATTGGTTCAGAGTCACCCAGTCGACACCGGCTATCGCTGAAAACCAGCGCTGTGGCTCTGTCTCGCACACGAGTCCCAGCATTATGCTGAGCGATGACCGTTTTGCGTAGTTGTGACGCATACTTTGTAATGATTGTATTTATGTAATTTTTTTTTGGTTTTTTATGGTAGGTATGCGTCGTGCCTGGCGCAAATAAACAATTTTTCTTTCTTTCTTTCTTTCTTTCAAACATGGCGTACTTTCAGAGGCTATAATTATGATTCGAAAATTAAATCTTTTGCATAGGCATCTTTCTATTACGTGGTTGTGACTTTTGTTTACGAACTCGATCATTACTTTTGCAGTTGAGTTTTAAATGTATAAGTCAATTTAAAAACTTTAGTAGCAAGGAGTTTTCATACATAGAATAAAATGGGATAGATTTTATACGAGGAAAAATGAATGATTCCGTACGTTTTAGCATTGAATTCTCAAAAGTCTTTTAAATGGTCTTTTTATATATTTAATTACCAGTTTTAAATTAATCATTTTCACATCAACATTTGTCAAAAATCTAATAGGCTGTATAGGCTGTTTGTGTTGTAAGAAAAAATGTCCATTGCAAAAATGCGCCATTTTCTGAAAATTTAATTGTTTAATAAACAAATCTAATTCTTTGATTTGTTTTTACTATTTCCTACAACTGTATTGAAAAACGTCGTTCGATACACGGGTGTGTACTTTCCACCCTTGTATCACAATGTACTAATGTTTACAAAAAATAATTAACTCATACATTTCTAATTTACCAGGTTCAAACTACCTCTGGAGTATGGACGAATTGTTCCCAGTATTTCATTTCGTGGTAGTCCGTGCACGAATCTTACAATTGGGCTCTGAGATACACTTCATTGAAGACTTTCTTGAACCAAACATGCAGCATGGGGAGCTGGGACTTATGTTCACCACGCTCAAGGTAATGTGAACTTTATTATGTAGAGATGGAGTTGGAAATCGTGGTAGTTAATAAGGCGTTATTGTATGGTTTGTTATAACACTCAACCTTATTTTGTAGATGACAGAGTGGCATATTGAATGTTTCGATTTATTGGTTTCTATTGTGAGGTATTATACTGTACATGAAGGACAAGTATGGAAGGTCTGAGCTTAGCTCAAGAGAATATCCAGACTGCAAGAGAATTTTAACTTTATGTTATTGCTTTTATGCATGCTATGGAGTATAGGGACTCTGCCTTTTTCAGAGATTATTGATTTTCATTAGATGTTCAATCAAAATACGAAATCACAACCAATCTAGACCTTATTGGGATAGGCGGTTTTATTTAGTTTTTTTTATTTTTTATTATTTGAGATGGGTTTGCTCTTGACTCTAGTCTAGGTCAGAGGTGACAGAGACAAAGTCGACGATGGAGCGAGCTTACCCAGAAGTAGCCTGTTCACTCTAACTTTGAAGAGATTCGGGTTGTATGCGTTCGGAAACACAGACGCAGGCAGTGAGTTCCACTCTTTTGCTGTGCGCATTATGAAGGATGTTTGGAAGCGCTTGGTGCGAATTGGTGGAATAGCAACTAGGTGAGGATGGTAACTTGCAGTGCGTCTAGATGTCCGATGGTAGAAGGGGGCCGGTGGGATGAGGACGTGGAGTTCATGAGCACACTCGCCAAAATACAGTCTGTAGAATACCGACAAGCAGGCAACCTTACGGCGATGAGCTAAGCTGTGAAGCTTGGCATCCACCAGTTTGACGTCGCCAATTAGTCTCTTAGCTCTGCGTTCCACCGAGTCAAGCGCGGCAAGCTGATATTTAGCTGAGCCATCCCAGAGGTGGCTGCAATACTCCATGCAGGATCGGACTTGCGCTTTGTAAAGAGTTAATAGCTGTCCAGGCATAAAGTATCGCTTCACTCTGATTAGGACGCCCAGTTTCTTTGCCGCAATTTGGGCTTTGTACTCGATGGAGGCACCGAAGTTGAGACTGGATGTCAACTCCATGCCAAGGAGCTCGAGCCGATCAGTTACAGGAACAGATGCACCCCGAAAAGTAGGCGTTTGAATTAAACTAGTCCTTTTTGCGGTAAAAAGACATGCCTGTGTTTTGGTGGCGTTAAAAGAGACCAGATTGTCGTCACCCCAACGGGAGACAAGACTTAAGGTCAAATCAGTACGCTCCACCATAGCCTCTCTCAAGGAACGAACTTCATCCCCGCCGGTTTTTGCGCTGGACAAGTATCTCTTTGAAACAGTACTGTCATCTGCGTGCCCAACAATACCAGGCAGAAGTAGGTCATTGATGTGCAGCAGGAAAAGAGTTGCAGAGAGAACAGACCTCTGAGGAACACCGGCATTAATAGCCATAAGGTCAGAGGAGCAGCCGTCAACGACTACTCGGATCGACCGTTCACTGAGGAAGTCTGATATCCAGCTGCAAAAACCGGCTGGGATGCCATAAGCAGGAAGCTTGCTTAGTAGACTAGCGTGCCAGACCCTGTCAAAGGCCTTCGAGATATCGAGCGATACGGCAAGAGCTTCGCCGTGTTTCTCGATGGCTTCGCCCCAGCAGTGCGTGACAAACACAAGAAGATCGCCAGTTGACCGTCCCCGGCGAAAGCCATATTGACGGTCACTGAGGAGCTCATTGTCTTCAAGGTAGGTCAGCAACTTACTGTTCAGTACCCTTTCCATAACCTTACATAGTATGGAGGTAATGGCTATCGAACGGTAGTGGGCAGGGTCTGCACGGTCGCCCTTCTTGGGTACTGGTTGTACATTTGCAAGCTTACAGGATTTCGGCACCGTTCTTTTTTTAAGAGAGAGGCGGAACAAGCGTTTTGGGGGCTGAGTCACCCGCGTCCGTAGGAGAGTTACCCCTATTTTTGTTACCCTACACGTGGTCCCCGGGTGGTGCTAATCAGGTGACACTAACTGGTGGTAGGCTTCGGCCGAAGGCTTGTGACCACCCACCGGACAAAGACGTACCGCCAAGCGGCCTAGCCGTGTTCCGGTACGATGCTCGGTGCAGCCAACTAGAGGAGTTGGGTCGAGATAGCTGTTCCACTGCAGGCAGACCGGCCTGATGCGCGCTGTTAGGGATGTATCGGGAGACTGGTCGCGGAGGGTAGCGGGATCCGAGGCACGGTGCGCCGCTGGCCGACCGCAGGTAGTTGGGGGCCCAAGTAGTGTGCCAGCCACACACGAAAGGCTGCCCCGCCAACTGACGAAAAATCCCGGAATGCGCCATCGTGCTGGTTGGCGACCAGAAGACAGTGCCCGATGGACATTTCCGGGGGGGCTCGGGCGTCCCCGCAGTCTCCAGACCAGTCCCCCAATGATGGCGTCCTGCCGGCGCGTGTCTGTGGGATGCCAGCGTGGAACCTCATCTCACTTCCTTCTCCTCTCCTATCCTCTCAACTATGACAATTAGGAACAAAAGAAAAAAAGCTGTACAGCGGCAGCACTCACTGTCTCATAAGGTTCACCTCTGTAACATCAGAGGTATACACTCTAACCTTGATGCAGTCCACTATCATCTGGAGACTGATAAACCAGCGCTTTTGTTCCTTTCGGAGACGCAGATCGGATGTCCGTCAGACGTGGCGTATCTTTCTTACCCAGGGTTTACCCTGGAGCACAGGTTCAAGCCACGCGCGGGTGTATGCATGTACGCCCGTGACGACATCTGTTATCGGCGTCTTCGAAACCTTGAAGATTCCCGATACTCAGTGCTTTGGGTCCTGGTGGACACAGTTCTGGATAAAATTATCTATGCCTGTGTCTACAGGTCGCACAGCGGAGATCTGGAGACAACCGGGCTTACACAATACCTTAGTGAGGCGGCTGACGAGGCTCAGCAGCGGTACCCGTCCGCCCAACTGGTGATACTGGGGGACTTTAACGCCCACCACCAGGAGTGGCTCTTCCCGTACCAGTACACTGACCATGCTGGGCGAGAGACGCGAAAGCTTGCGCTAGCGTTAAATCTCACTCAGCTGGTCCAGGGGGCAACGAGGGTGCCGGATGTTGATTCGCATACGGCTAATTGCTTGGACCTTCTGCTGACCACAGATCCAGACCGTTACTCGGTGTCGGTATCTCCACCTTTGGGTAGTTCCGACCACTGTCTGGTGAAGTCTGTATCCGTCTACTCCCCTCCCGATCCCAGCCCAAGAGGCACCCGGCGGGTATGGCGGTACAAGTCAGCAGATTGGGATGGGATGCGATCTTTCTTCGCATCCTATCCTTGGCAGCCTACTTGCTTTTCTTCATCAGATCCTACGTCGTGCGCGGACGCCGTGACGGATTTGTTGCGTCGGGGAATGGAGTACTACATTCCGTTCTCTGACGTAACAATGTCTAGCCAAGACCGACCTTGGTTTGGCGCCGAGTGTAACCGCGCCGATGCGCGTAAACATGAAGCGTACCATGCCTGGGTCGACGCTCGAACGCGCAAGGCGAGTGACGTTGGTCAGAGGAAGAAAGCCTACAACAGGGCTGCCAAGTCCTGCAAGAAAGTGTTGCGAAGGGCTCGGTTCGACCACATTAGCCGGATAGGGATAAAACTTGCTTCCTACCCAGCAGGTAGTAAGGCGTTCTGGTCCCTGGCTAAATCGGTTGAATCGAACTTCTGCCGTCCCTCACTACCACCACTGCTGAAACCCGATGGGTCGCTGGCCCACTCCGCTGAGGAGAAAGCAAACTTGTTTGCCTCTCTTTTTGCGGAATCTTCGCGACTGAATCCTGGTGGCGCACGCCCCCCTCCTTCTCCTGATGGATGCGGAACGAGTATGTCGGACATTCGCATCCATCAAAAGGACGTACGTAGGGTGCTGCGCAACCTCGATGTGAATAAAGCTAGCGGACCCGACGGTATACCAGCAATTGTTCTCAGAACCTGTGCGCCTGAATTGTCTCCGATCTTGACACGCCTGTTTCGCCTTTCTTATCAGACTGGAAAAGTGCCGAATGCATGGAAGCAAGCCAACGTACAGCCCGTGCCCAAAAAGGGCAGTCGTGCTGACCCGGCCAACTACAGACCCATCTCTGTAACGTCCATACTCTGTAAGAGTATGGAACGCGTACTTAATAGTAAGCTCCTGGCATACCTAGAAGCCAACGACATCCTTAGCGACCGCCAATACGGCTTCCGCCGAAATCGGTCCACTGGGGATCTTCTAGCGTATGCCATTCACATCTGGAGTGAGGCCATCGAGAGACATGGGGAAGCGCTTGCCGTCTCCCTCGACATCTCGAAGGCTTTTGATAGGGTCTGGCACGAAAGCCTTATTGGTAAGCTTCCTTCATTCGGTCTGCCCGGTGGTCTGTGTGACTGGATTGCAGACTTTCTGAGGGGTCGGTCCATTCGAGTAGTTATCGATGGCTGCTCTTCGGACCTATTGGATATTAATGCCGGGGTCCCTCAGGGGTCGGTACTCTCCGCGACATTGTTCTTGCTGCACATAAATGATCTGCTAAAACCCGGCACCTTTGGGTATGCAGATGACAGCACTGTTGCTGAGAGATACTTGTCCAACGCACGAGCCACTGGGCCTCAGGTCCGGTCTCTCCGTGAGGCCATGGTGGAGCGCTTGAGCTTGTCCTTGGAAGCAGTCTCCGAATGGGGCGATGCCAATCTGGTCAAGTTCAATGCCGCAAAAACACAGGCGTGTCTCTTCTCCGCGAAAAAGAGCCAATTTCACCCGGCTCCATCTTTCCGAGGTGTAACCGTACCGATAACGGACCATCTTGAGCTTCTTGGCGTAACGTTGACATCGACACTCAATTTTGGCCCATACATTGAGGCAAAGGCTCAACTGGCTGCCAAAAAGTTGGGGATCCTTACGAAGGTGGGACGGTACTTCACGCCAGAGCAGCTGCTTAAGTTGTATCAAGCGCAAGTTCGATCTTGCATGGAATACTGTTCTCATCTCTGGGACGGATCTGCCAAATACCAGCTTGATGCACTAGAGTCGATCGAAAAACGGGCCAAGAGGCTCATCGGCAATGAGGCATTAGTCGAGTCAAAGCTCCAAAGCCTTGAACATCGTCGTCGAGTTGCCAGCTTGTCGGTTTTTTATCGGTTGCATTTCGGGGAGTGTGCGATGGAATTGCATGATCTAATTCCGCCTAGCCCGTTTCATCATCGAACTACAAGACGTACGGCGATGCGCCATCGGTACATGGTGGACATCCCACCCATACGCACTAAACGTTTTGGAAATACTTTCATTATGCGTACAGCTAAGGAGTGGAATTCCCTGCCGGAGTCTGTGTTTCCAGATAGCTACAACCTCGGGGTCTTTAAGTCAAGAGTGAATAGGTTACTTCTAGGCAAGCGTGTTACACCGTCGACCACATCATCGCTTACCATCAGGTGAGATAGTGGTCAAGCGCGAGCCTATCTAAAATAAAATAAAAAAAAAAAAAAAAAAAAAAGCGTGTCAATACAGGAGACAGTTCAGGCGCACACTGCCTCAATACTCTCGCTGGAATGCCGTCAGGCCCGCTGGCCTTGTTCACGTCTAGGCTGCACAGTACTCTCCGAACCTCTTTAGTGTGAACTGCGATCTCCGGCATCGAAGAGTCACAATAAGGTATATTAGGTGGTTGCTTAGAGCCAGCATCCAGACGTGAATTGCTTGCAAAGAGAGACGCAAATAAATTTGCTTTCTCACTTGCAGAGTGAGCCAGCGACCCATCAGGTTTCAGCATTGGAGGTAAAGTTTTACCTGTCCCAGTGTCTGTGTGTATGTAATCGAAGGTGGCAAGTTAATATTGACCTACTTCCCGTTGTTCGATTGAGCTGATATTTTGCACACGCATTTATTGTGATAATGCAATTTTTTACACAGTAATAATAATATAAAACCTTGTGTACACCCATAAAAGTATAAATTTCCTCGTTTCCAGGCGTGCTACTTCCAAATCCTCCAAGAGAAGATGTCGATGAACTGAAGCAACTATATAATAACGAATGATCTCGCAATACTTATGGTGCGTAACGTTTAGTTGTAGCTTACGCAATAACTTGCTATGTAAGTCCTCGCTAGGTGTTCTGTTAGCTTATAGGTGTTCTTACGACGTATACAATTTGTAATAATCAAACTTTGGAAGCCTGTTTTCCAAGTGGGTAAGCAAAGGAGTAGGCACAGAAGGTCGCAATAAGCTTCATCATCATCATTTCAGCCGAAGACGTCCACTGCTGGGCATAGGCCTCCTCCAAGTGTCACCACATCCAGCGGATTCCCACAGCCCTAACCAGGTTATCGACCTAGAGGGAGGCCTTCCAACGTTGCGTCTTTCGGTACGCGGTCGCCACTGCAGAATTTTTCGGTCCTATCGACCATCCGTTCTACCCACTGCCACTAAAGCTTACATACCATGCAGAAATCAAGGCAGACTTCAATAAATTCCTGAGATGCAATCAGAGATCAAATCAGTCAGCCTCTCAGGCTGACGTGGGACATATCTAGACTTCGGACTGCCACTGAGAATTTCATGAATTCACAGTTTGCCCAATCTCTCTAAGATCAAACCCTCATCCTTAACAGTACAGTTGTGACCAGCAGTAGACCAAAGACGCATTCATCCTCTTCATTTCAGCCGAAATACGTCCACTGCTGAACATAGGCAACTAAGTTTAGTGTGAATAGATTGCTTCTAAGCAAACGTGCTTCACCTTCGACCACATCAGGCGACATAGTGGTCAAACGCGACCCTATAACAAAAAAAGAAAAAAAAGTGTCACCACATTGACCGGTCCCGTGCGTCTTGCATACAGCGGATTCTCGCATTAATTTCTTTAAAATCATCAACAATCATGTAGAATCTAATGGCTTTGCTCCAGTATCTGTAATAGGCTGTCCACAAAAGGTAAAGGCAGGGGTAGGGATGCAAGATTCATAAAAAATATCGATATAGGTATTTATATATCGATATATCGGTCTAGCACGCCGATATATCTATATTTTATCGAAGTTTTATCTTTTATTTAAAGTTTAGGAGTAGTGTCTTATACAAATTCAATGTAGTTTTAGTTATATCAAACGGTTATCGATTATGTATGTATGTAAGTTTTTCATACCTTACCTATGTGAATATTCAAAAACCACACCACACTAACCACAGATTAGAGACGTTAGAGTAGAGTACAATTAATACCTCTTTATTTTTTTTAAGATTTATGGTTCTGGCTGCCATCGAATCTTTTTTTTTCGAATGTTTTTTTTCGATACTTCGTTACGATAAAAGACGAACGTCGGTCGACGGTCGTTTATTCGATTTTGATATATCGATATCGGCGTAACGTCGATATATATATATATATAAATATCGATATTTTTAGGCATCGGTATATCGATATTTTATCGTTTTCTAATATATCGTTGCATCCCTAGTCAGGCCATTCCGGCCCAAGTCCAGTAAGAACAATTGCTTATTGTAAGACGATTGTATAGCCTTTTTTTAAAAAAACATTAACAAATTGTATACGTCCTTAACCATGATAATTGTTATGAAATTCTTCTTGTTATATAATTGTAAAATGACTATTATATAGTATGGACAGCTAACCGTACAAAGTCCCGTTAAAAAATAGAATCTTGTGATCTTTCTGTATTTTAACTGAAATACACTTATAATAATTGAATCTGATGGCATGATATTAATTTAATTTATGAAGAATTAAAGAACAATAATTAATTATGAACATTATCTGTGGTAACATTTTTTTGTTAATTTATTTCAACAATGTAATGTTATGTCAACTTAAAGACACTATAACCTGTCTTGAAATTCATATTATGATAGTCATTAACTTAGTAGCTAGATAAATCAAGTTGTATTTGATTTTTAATTATTAAAATGTGTATTAGTTACAAAAGGTTTCTTACTAGAAAGAAAACTTGACCGCGTTGCCACCTGCAAGCAACTCGCATGAAATTTTAAAGGGGTAGTTGACAAAAAACTATATGTTAGTCCGTCAGTTAGATAACCTAAAAATATTGGACAAGTATTTTTTCTTTAACCACGTAAACAAAAAAATACGACGATACAGTGCGTTGAAATATCGTGTGACGTCACGGTGTGCTATACTTTATACTGACAAAGTGACGTCACAAGCCCCCACTTCTGAACTTTGATGCTCTTTATCTTTGTAATTTTTTTTTTTGATAAAGCAAAGAATATGGGTACAATATTATTTGATAATCTCACTGATGGACCTACCCAGGAAACATCCCTATAGGCTCCCTAGGCACGATCGAGCAATTGATCACACTGACACTTACCTCTGTAGCCCGCAATGTAATGCAACTTGCATGCGAGCTGGTTGCAGGACAAAACGTGGCCTTATAATGAATTAAACAGTGTCATTAATAAAATGTCACATTTCTTTTAATTTACCTCGTATACTGGTATTGTGTAAAAAAAGATGTATTTTTTTAAAAGTGTGTTTTAGCTGTGTTACAGTTTTACCGAAAATGTTGTTTGTGAGTGCGTCCGATGTGACGGTCGATTAGAAAACCCGTATTCCGACGATTACGGACAGATTTAATGTGTGTAATTGTAAATAATCATGCAATATCATGTGCCTACGAATGTTTTTATCCACCATTAATATTCTAGTAATTTTCATAAAAGAAGGTCTGCTATAAGAAAGATACAGCTGTAATAAAACGAATGAGGCCGCAGGCCCATCGAGGGCTAGCTAATTTACTCTACTTCCAAACTATATTATATTACCATTTCCTAGATTTAATTGCAACGTACAGTACAAACATTTTCTTAATGTCCCTCGGCAAACTTCGTGTTTTGTCAGTCATCGGATTTCTATCAGTTGCCCTTTGCACTTGGTGCAGACCGGACGCTCTCAATGAACTTAAAGAGTTGATAATACTCTTACATAATGTAATTTACTTTAAAAATTGGAGGAAAGCTACTAAAGCTGCTATTTTTACAGCTCTATATATATCACACGGAAATCAAAACAAAACAACAATGAAGTACTTAGGATAGGATAGGATAGATGGGCCCCTTTTCCGCACTTAGACTCGCATTTGGTCCGTTGTACGTGCAAGACTCCTCTCTGTGAGAGGGAATGGGCCGTAATCCACCACGCGGGCCCAGTGCATGTTGGTGGATGTCACATGTCTTTGAATTTTTGGTTCTAAGACATGCCGGTTTCCTCACGATGTTTTCCTTCACCGTTTTTGAGAGCAGTGGTGATTTAATCATTTACACAAAGTAAATCGTCTGCCAAAACAAGTACTTAGTTCTGAATTCAAATTATTATACACGATAAATCTTATAATTGATGGACATGGAAATTAGCATTCGTTTATTTTCGGAAATGCGATGATTGCCGAGGGTCATTAAGAAAATAGTTGAACCATAGCTCTGCTTGAAATAAAAAACTACTAGCGAACAGGTCTATATGAGACCGCGCCCTGAAGTTGGCAACATTTCGTCGCTGCATCTGTGGGCCTTCTTTCATGGAAAGCATACATTATTTTTTATTAACCCCCACCTCTAGAAGACTTTGAAACACACCATTGAATTCGTTGAATACTCCTGTAGACTTATTACGAAAGTATTTATTTTTAAAAGTATTAGGCAACTAATAAATATTTTGTTTTAGTTGTGATACTATATAACTGTATTGCCTATGTTTTAGTTTAGTTATGTTGAGTGCCAAAATTGTTTATACGCCCTTTAGCTTTAGTATGTTTAACGTAATGAGTGAACGAGACTTTGTGCGGTCGAAATAAGAAAAAGGTGGATCTCGACTGAAAATGGCGTAACTTCATTCCGATGAGTTTATTTCATAAATTGACGCAAGTGAAGTTAGTTTGACAGGTCTATCCCACTTCTGATTTGACCGCATAGCAACGGATTTTAGTAATAAATAAATACGGTATACAGATACTAGTTAAATTGTAGAATTTTGATCTCTTTCTAGGTAAAAATTATAAGAAATTAAATGACTCGTTCACTCACTATGTTTATGACCATTCCATTTACTAATATGAAAAAAATAGGTTAACAATGCTAAGCAATAATCCAAAGGTCTGGTAGTACAAATGAGAATTGTTATGTAGCGAACAAATTGTTATTTTTTTATTTGACTTTTTCTCTTGCTAAGTGTGAAGTTGTTTCCGTTTTGAAGCTATAAGCCTACCGTTGAACTGAGATGGTACCTGAGGAATCTGCACAGTTCGGGAGGGGTTTGAACTGACACGTATCTTATATTGCAGATAGGCGGTGAGCAATTATCATGTAGTTTGTCGCTTGCTGATAAGCAACACTAGGGCATAAAAAACAAAATCAACACTCCTCCCTGCAGCTACCGGGCGAAGGCACCGTGAAATGTTAAGCCACTTGGCCTATAGCACTTTTGTGGGCAATCTATGTTGCCAGTTAAAAAGTTTGAGAAGTCTGGTAAATTACAAAAGAAAAATGTACATTAATCATCATATCATCATCACAGACAAGGCCGATCCAATCTTCATTGGTTACCATTTATTTTGATAACAAAATGTCTTTTAGTGATGTAAATAAATCGATGGATTTCCAATAAAAAGCTTCGTACAATAATTTATTCATAATAATATTAACAGCCTGATAATGTCTCATACAGATATGGCTCGAGCAAACATCAATAAAAGCTGTTAAAATAACTAATAATTTAAACGGGAACCCCGCCGTTTAGTATTAACCCTAGAAAACCCGAAATGAGTTATTCATTGTTACAAAAATACCCTAAAATATGAAGGGATTGTTATGTATGATCAAAACGATTGTTGAATACAACTGATAAGTACCATATCATTAATGTTACATAAATAAGTTAATTACTATATTTATATCTTTGTCCTATGTGAAAGTGTGTGGTGTTTAAATATTTAAAAAAATATATATTTAACATTTAATAAAATTCGCAGTAAAATATTGACTTTCATTTTATTTAACCTACTAATGGAATAAAATCCCCTATCGTATGTCCTAATTTAGCAATCTGATTCGACGGCTGCCTTTATTCTTGAATTTAGACTGTAGCATCTGACCCGGGAGCCGGGCGCAGAGCAGAGAAGTTTGCCGATGACTAACCCTCCCGCCTACCCGCGCGGCGCCCCTCGTTTGTTAGTTGAACGTCAGCGTCATCATGACGTCATCGGCAAACTTTCTGCGCCCGTCTTATTAATATAATCGTCTATAACTTCGAGTGTAACTCCGATCTTGGTAAGAGTGGGTGTTCAATGGGTACATTTACCGTATTTAACATGACCTTTGTTTTGCCCATGTTCATTTTAAGGACCACTCTTTCGGAAGCTCTAAGTACTAAGATAATTGAGCATTGCACTGAGCTCCCCTATGGTCTTAGCCACGACCACTATATCGCTGGCAAACCGGAAGTGAGTGTTGTATTCGCCAATGACGTCGATGCCTATAGTTCGTTCAATGCAATGAGGTAGGAAAACTATGGAGACGGGATATTCTACTATAATTATGTAGAATAGTTATACAAATATCTATAATATCAACACACGCATGTCAAAAAGCGTTTTGTCTCTTTTTAACTAACCAAGAGCTGCATATGAAAAGAGAGACATCTAAATGTTTGTCAAGGACTTAACTCGGTAACACTTTTGAGTGACGTCAAAATCATGTATATGCGTGACCGGTCGCCATGTTGATTGCCGAGTAAAATTGGTAGTTGTGTGCCGTATATGTAGGTACGTTTATCTGTGTAGTTGTGCTGTCAAACAGTTGCAAATGGCCTACCTCATTGGCAAATGGGCAGCCATCTTAATTGCCCGATTTATGTAGGTAATCACGCTAATTTCGTAGGTATGGCAAGTCCATAGGTTTATAAGTCAGTGGTTCAATGCACGAAGACGCGCCCCACCAATTATATGATAAGTCTATTCTTCTTCTATATATTATTATAATTATTAGTCTGTTCATTGTAGTGCGCGTGTGCACTCATAAGTAATTAGTGTGTACCGATAACACTCAACATTGACGGAAGCTTGCACACATATACTATAAACGGTTAGGAAGAATAGTGGTGGGGCGCGTCTTCGTGGATTGAACGAACTATAGCCATCATTGAGACGTCAACGAAGATTTGCATGTAGATTTATTTTAGTTGTGCAATCGGGTCTCTGCCAGGTCCACTTCCTGTGCTGACGCTTTCTGAATAAGGAGTTTATCATATAGAGGCCCTACAAAAAACTGGCCAGTAGATGACTCCGGTGATTCCGACGTCCAACTCAAAATATCTTAGCTGCAACTGCTGCATGTGGCACTCCACTCGCAGCTGCAGCAGACGATGATAAATATTAATCAACGTCTCATTTTAACTTTCAGATTTATAATAATATATTAAAATTCAAATTGGACTTAGATTGGTACAGTATACATATAATGTGTCGACATCCTTGCGCCATCCCATCTTCTTAGCACGGCGGGCTGTGCTGGGGCGGCTGCTGCCGGTTCAGAAAACCTCAAACGGCGCAAATATAACAACCTTTCTGGAAGTTATATGTTTGAGCCGTTTGGGGTTGAAACATTAGGTCCATGGGGTCCGAGTGCGCATCGAGTTTTTCGAGAAATTAGCACAAAGCTCATCGAATCTTCACGTGACCAGAGGGCCTGGCCTTTTCTTCGGCCATAGAATCAGCATTGCCATCCAACGTGGCAATCCGGAAGTGTTATATAGATATTAGTGTTGGATACAGAATTTTTTTGGCTCTATTTACATTGCCGAGAAATGGCGAAATTGTACATAGCCTAATGAACTTTGTCAATTGTGTAACGTACAAACTAAATACGAGCCAAAAAAGAGGTCGCGTGTCTTCCGCGGAATTTTTGAGAAAGTATTTAGTTTATACATTGCACGAATTTTACGGGATTCGGTCGTGGTCCACCTGCTTAGTGGACCACGGGCACTTCATTCTCGCGCAAGGAGGTGCAATCGACGCTTCCGTTCCATTCCGCGGCAACGTAAATAGAGCCCAGTGAGTGAATGTAACTACTATACTTATAGGAAGTGAAATGGAAATTAAAACGCACATAATTTATTAAGGCTATTTATTTCATTCCTATAAAATAACATACCAAATGTCTCTTTTGTACAACGTCATATCAAAAATGTACACCATTATATAAATTTCGTCTCAGGTAAATGTTACCTAGCTACTCTCGTGTCTCCCCTATTATTTTCATGGCTATTATTACATAAATATAATTATAGTCCTCTCACGTGCCTAGTCTGATAGGTACAAAATGTTCATAATACCGAATCGGACGCAACTTTATAAAAATACATAACTCACCAGAATTACAACCGCCTTGTATTTCTATAAAACGAGTCCACCGTAATGCTGTACAATATATCTACAATATGCCAACTTCTATTTACTGTTAAAATTCATTGTTACGTGAAATTGAATCTTAATCATAAAGCTTTAAGTCCAGAATACATTTTATGTATATTTTTAAAGGAAGAATATTGCACTGTTTCTTTATATAAGCTGGAAGTTACATCCGTTAAGCATATTGAAACTCTGGGATATATTATAAAATCTCAAATAAATAATTTATAATTTGTATGGGAAGAGCGGTAAATTGACATAAGTAACATTTTCACGCGAGGCTAAAAATTACAAACTATCATATAAATTAGCTTCATGAAATTACATAGGCACAAAATAATTCTGAAACTAAAATAAAATACTATTTATATGGATCTTTTCACCGCCACGAACGCGAATGGACATCAGCGTCAAACATTTTAATAGTTAAGAAATAAGATTAAAACTAACTAAGATTTTGAGTATTAGAAATGTATCAGGTGTCTGGGTGACAATTTGTTTGCGTGGCGAGGCGGTGAAGAGATCAACAGAGGCGTAGTGATGCGATGCGCTGAAGGAACATATACTTAGCAATAAAACTACCAAGATTAACTGCCTTTTCTCCCTCCCTTCATCGCAACTCATAATAAAAACACCAAAATAAACTTATGCTAGCCTCGCGTCAAAATGTTGGAAATATACACATATAAATTATCAATAACACGGTAAGAGGAAGTCTAATATTGCAGAACATATAATTTATAATATTCAGCACTCTAATATTTCATAAGAGAATATAAACTTGATATATACCACTCTAAGTAGATATAGATTAAAATTTTGGGGCAATCTCATTGTATAAGGCAGTGACAGGTGGGTAGCTATTGTTTATCATGTGTATAAAAATTCGAGAGAGTATTTCTTTACATAATTTACTTTCTAGAGGCAAGAATTGATGACCGATCGACTCGAATACAAAAGATATGTGGTACAGCATAAGCACAATTATAATGAATCGTATTAACTGACTCATACTGTTAAAACCAGCAATGCTGTTGTATTTTGTACTTTGTTTTCAAGCAATTAAAGTTGAGAGTGCAAGTGAATAGATTCTGCGGTGCAATTCATGTCGCGTGTTGACAATGGGTGTAAACACCTTGAATTAGTCATTGTTGTGAAACTTAGGACACGACTCAAATTGCATTCGTTTCAAAATACTGACCAGCTGTTACAACTGCAAACAATTTGACTAACACGTAAGTGACAGTCGAGCTTCACTTTACTATTAATGCATATAACGTTTCTATTGAATTCTATTATCACTAGAATTGTTGTTATTTGATTTATAATTTAAATAAATCATGGGTGTAGCAATTTAGAGAAAACCGAGTGTCGCTTACGTCAAAATACTCATTAAAGCACCGATAGAAACAATCTCAAACAATTACGTCAACAAATAAGCTCATTCAGAAATATTACAAGAAAAAAACAAGTTATTGCATACTTAAACTTCATTTCATAAGTCCTTATACATCAATGTTAAATTACATAAAAAATCCAAATTAATGATACAACAACGATACCAAATCTCGCTATAAATGTTAGACATAAAGTATTATTTTATACACATTATTAAAAAAATATGATATTATTAGCAAAATATCAATCAAATTTTATTGCATGCATTTTTAAATAAACGTTAACAATTATTTTCCTAAATAACATTGTTGGACGTTAAAAAATACGATAATAATAATAATAAAAAATTGATAATAAAAGTTTTTTTAAATTACATGGTCACAGGGAGGTGTTTCCTATCAAGCTAAATACATTTATAAGAAAACGCGTCATTTAAAACAACAGAATCCTTAAGTCTATAGAAATCAACGTATATATTACTATAACATCCTAGGTCTATGTTAATGCTTACAAATAAATGCTGTCTACGTGGGGCTATGGTGAAGTGTGACGAGAGTGATCATGTGATTATAATTAAACATGTAATCCACAAAGCGTAGAACGAAAAGCCGCGTCCACAATTGCTCAAGTTACACACTAAGGGGCCGCTTCCTGAATTGAGTATTTGTGGTTAAGAATGTGTCAAAAATTCTTTCAGTACCAAAATCAGGTTCAGACTTAAGTAGAAGTTGATACCCAACTTCAAATTCTTAATTCAGAAATCGGGGTTAAGATTATATTTTAAGTTTTAATATGCTCATCGAATGTAGATTTTAAGATTTTAAAGCTCATTTTCAATCATGTGCAAGATTGCTTGAAAACGGGCGCACATTGAGATTTTTAGAAAATTTATAAGATCCAATCACTTTACCTTCTTAGATAGTGTTCTTATAACACTACGAATAACTCGATCCGATCTTTATGAAACTAGCTGACTAACAAGACCTTTACTTCCACGGTTTAATGCGTATACCTATTATGTTAACTTCAATTAAGTTTTGTAGACTATAGTCTCTAATAACGTTAGTTGATATTAACTACGTATAAAACTCTAAATTGGACATAGAAAGTGCGCCCGTTGATTCAAAAGTTGACATTTTAACGGTTCAGGACGTAACGGTGCTAACTTCGGAGGACTATAATCGTCTAACATATATGGCCTCTGTAACGACGTGGATTACAAGCGCACTGTGTGAATCTGCCTATATAAAGAATACACTTAGAATTAAGCGTACATATACCTAAACATATGTATAAGGTATATACACCTGTGTAGTCACTAAATAACAAACTAACGCGTATATTAAGAGAAAGTGATCATCTACATTGTATCCTTAAAAAAATCACCATATTCAATCAGTTAAGTTAATAAAAATCTTATTTACAAGCTCCTACAAAACAATAATAGTTCGACATCAAAAGATAATACAAAAAACAATAAAACCGTTTTGCTAAGCAATTAAAACAAATAAATACATGGCGTGAATGAGCCAAGGAGTTTTTTTAAAAACGTTACTTTTTGTCCACCAATTGTGATATTCTCAGTTTGTAAATTTTTGTATACCAATTGTATAAACCGAATGTGCGTAGTTTACTTAACAGTCAATAATTTCGAGCTGCTTAATCAACTAATACTGAAAGCACCATTTAGTATTACCTAATTTAATCAATTCTTAAGTAAGTCAGATAGAAAAATTTGAAATTTTAGTATTTAGGTTTCGACCACACTTGAGGCAAGGATATGCGATAATATTATTTACGATATTTGATAAGGTAGACGGAAATATTGAGCTTCGCCGACACTTATTCCGGACGTTCCGCTTTAATGCAAAATAAATGTAAATGCAAATTTTGAACTGTTTGTTTTTCCAATAAGTTTTGATTTAGATTACGTTAAAAATCCTTTCTCCGTTGTACACGTTCCATAATATCGCTAGACCTTGCGTGTGCAGTCGCAACTTTACGTTGGTAATACATGACACCCAATAATTTAACATACAAAAATATTGCCATCATAAAAATATTTCGTTAAAATTCATAGAGATATATTAATATAAGTTTTTTTTTTGTAAAAATGGCATCAAATACTACAAAGCTAGGTTAATACTGAGATGACGAATATTATTATAATATTTTTAAGCATGCATTGATTTCTGCTCATGTGCAAAATCGGACTAAACATGGACATTACATAGACGATATTCAAGCACTTTTCTTCATCAGTTCTTAAGTTGAACTGGTTTAAGCAGTAATCTCCAGATTTTCGCCCAGTCTATACAAGAGCAGAAACAACATAATGAATATGTTTTTAGATGCCAAGTTGACTGATACTACGTTCACCCGTGTGTAACATACAATTAAAAGTACATAATTCATAATTAATCATTAAAAAAACACTCATTTATGACACTGTCGCGATTTACTTCTTATTGTCACCAATAACTACTTACGGGGAGAGGGGGGGGAAAGGGGGATTTTACCGTAAAAACATAAAGGTATGTACACACTAAAGTTAATAATATGTTACATGACGTGGGATAATTCAATACTTGGATCTGTCTAATGTGCACAAACCTTAAAGTGACCCGTATTACATCATTTCTTAATAATTGACAATCCTCTATCGCCTATCATTTATTCATAAGTTCATAAATCAATAAAATAAGTCGTAAATTTTTGCTTAAAAATTAGATACAAAATGTAAATCCATAATTTATAAAGTAATATTATGTTGAATAAATAATTCGCATACCTCTCCGATAATCTTATAAAATTAATTAGTTGTAAACTTGTAACTCCATTATGTTTCGTATATATTAAGAGTTCCAATGTAACACGAGTCACGGATCAGTGCGACGCAATTCACCTTAAGTGCTATTGTTCTGCCACTAGCGCTTTTCTTACAATTCAATTGTTTATGTATACTATAAATGTATGTACATTATCAATTATCATATTAATTCTAACCATGATTCAAGCGTCGCCATCATTACTCTCTTATAAAAATATTTACACGTTCCACTAGTGCTGGATACTAATGCTTAAATCCCAGTCGAATTTTAGAATCAGTGATTATGTTACAAGCCTATCCAATTTAAAGTTAAACATCAATATGTAGTCAAAGACGAAGGCAAATCATAGATGCGACATGTCGTAATTATCGATGCCCATCAATTCTGACAAAACACCAGAAATGAGCGATACATAAAAGATTGCAACCACGTTGGTAAAAATATCCTAACTTATCTGTATTTGATCCCAAGCACGATATAAGTTGTCGAATAGTTATGAAAATGAAATTCAATGAACGACGATTGCATTTTAAAAATACACGTTACACATACGTTAGTCAGCCCGAAAGATATCGATAGAATTACGTCCAAATATATACGAACACTTCGTTTGCAAGCTCACCAGAGAGTGGAAATGTTAAATAAAGATTATCATCATCACAAATCCATCATACAGACCACTTACGCACTAAGAAATACCTAAAATGTATAATAGGTAGAAATAATGTCCTCACTATCCAGAAGGCAAAATTGGCACTTAAGACGAAGTTCGCTCCTTTCTTGAGTGTTCGCAGGAGTGTGGCGGCCGGGGCTGGTCGGGGAGCGTCGGGCACGCTCGGGCCCGCTCGGGCGGCGTCGGGCGCGCTCGGGCCGGCTCGCGGCGGCTCGGGCGCGCTCGGGGCGGGCGGCGCGCGCTATGTGCCGGGCGAGCTGTTCGCCGTGGGGTTGTACGGGTGGTTCGAGTTCCGCAACACTGTGTATACACTGTCCACCTTTGCAAGTTTCTCGAAAAACGGTATCAAGTCCAAAAGTTCTGAATCTGTCATGTCGTCGAACCATGACGCGACAGGTACCTGAAACGATAAATTTGAATAAGCAACAGATTTTACAGATAAATCTGCTTTGTTCAAAATATTATCTCGAATGAGGCATTTGCATTTGTCATAGCACAGAATTTGGTATTTCTATTTACTTATAGACATTACTAATTTTTGGGGAAACTTTCATTTGCCATCTTTTTATTTTGACAGCCTAAAAAATTAAAAAGCAGTATCATCCAGTTATTTCCATCACTATCGCCCGTAAGCAACCTAACATTACTCAAAGCTATCTAACTTACTTAAAAAAAACTAACCAGAAAAAAATATATCGATATCAGTATCCGTCCAAAATTACAGTATTATTATACCTAGTTATAAAAGATAATGTAATAACGAGAAGAATTGCGTAATGCGGTAAATATTAACTTATCAATATGATCATAACTATTTCCATGGAATGTATGATATGATGACAGGTCAGACTATTACATGAAGATTAAATCATATGTTTGCTAAGTTATTGATTCTTTGTTGTTAGGGTTCCGTACCCAAAGGGTAAAAACGGGACACCTATTACTAAGACTCCACAAGCCGTCTGTCTGTCTGTCACCAGGCTGATGAGGCTCTGTCTCATGAGCCGTGATAGCTAGGTAGTTGAGTTTTTTTGAATTTTTGTCTGTTTATTTGTGCACGCATCACGTGAAATGTACGAAACCAATGTAAATAACTTTTATACATAAAAAAATTGTGCGTAACTTGAAGAATTACTTAGTTTTTGTCAGAGACATTGTAATACCTAGACGGAACGTATTTAAGACGCAATTTCAATATCGGTATTCACTTTCGCACTAACAGATAACGTCATAAGCAAAAAGAGATAGATATACTTTTGTCTATGCCATCTTGCTAGTGTGGCCGAGTATGCTATAGATACTTATCTATAGACATATATCAGTACTAGATCTGTGCCACTGTCATATCGATATTATTGAGTCTAGTTTTGGAGCGATCTACAAATTTGGTCAAATGTCTGTAAGAATCGTCCCTGACTGCGGCTAATTTTACGTTTTTTTTGTAGGGAATCTTTATAATTGTTTAAAGAGTGAATGTGTACTCGTACAAAGAGTGAACTTATCAGTCATTGTAAGAGTACAATTCCATTCTTTCGTAATTTTTCTGCGCATTATACGAGTTGTATAATAATGTTTATTCATACCTTACGCAAAAACGAGGTACATCATGAGATCAAAGTGACAGTTTTTGGTACACTCGTACGATTGTACAGACATGTACTGATCGATATACTGATGAAGACTGAAAAGAAAGTTTACAGACGAGTATGTATATTAAAGTAAAAAAAAAAATAATAACAATATTGTTTAAATATCATAATTTAATTTAAAACAATAATATGTAAAAATTAACATGATTCATCAACCTGTGTCCATATATGGGTTAAGGGATAGCGATAGCATGATTCATTAAAATGCAGTGAACACAAGCGAGAATATAGTGAAGGTGTCCAGTTAGCTCGTTTCATATTCTTGATCCACTTATTTCTTAAATAAGTACTCTAAGGAAACCTGTGCACATTCGATATTAGATTAATAATCACAAATAGCAAAAAACTTTATGAAATAAATTAAAGTAAGTAAAATAAAATACAGTATCGATAAATCTTTCTCGTGACTTTTGTCACATCTCTAACATCAGAACGTAAGTACGTAAACTGTCATAGCTCTATCAGCGAACGTATAAAAGTTAATTATTTCACTAGATAGAATGGTTTAAATTATACTATACGTCCTCGACGTATTTAGAACTTATAACTCTAAAGGTTTAGGTAGTTAAAAAAGTGTAAACAAATCGTAAAAAGAGTTTTTTATAGTTGACACTTTCTTGTTCAAAAATACGTTCTAACAAAATTAAATTTATTTTCGATCACACGATAGTTTCCTCTTTTATTATAGTATGTTTAACTTTATCATTTATTCTTAAACTACTTTTCGTATATATATCTGCTTCAGCACAATTTTTTAGTTAGGTTCATTATAAAATATAATATTTTGTAATCTGTCTTTAATAAAGAGCCTAAAAAGACAGGTTCCCCAAACCTTTTAGAAAATACAACGAGTTAGATAACGTTGCTAAATTGAAGAGTACAACTGTGGCGTTGTCTAGCAACTAAAGTGGCAGGTATTACGTTTAGTCGGTTAATCAGACGCCTTTGTTGACAGCGCTCTCGACTCGACGTTTGTTTGCGAATTTATGCGTGTATTTCGAATCGATTTTGTTGAATTGTGATATTATTAGCTTGTTTCTTTGTTTTGTTTTTGTTATTTAGTTATTGTCATTTATCCTTATTGGTTTTTAAATTCGTATCGTGGAAAAATAAGTGAACCTGAGGCTGGTACTAGCCAGACCAACTTCGTACACACATTTCCATCACCGAAGAAGAAACGCTTCAAAACCGGACCTCTTTCATCATCTGAGTAACAGATTGATAAATGTGTTTAAATATGTAGAAGAAACATGGTCCAAAGAGTGTTTTCCGTCAAAAACAGACATAGTGCAAAAACTGGTGAAATAATGGGTATATCTGTACCAACTGTGTACAGGGTTATTAACCAATACAAAACATCGCATAGAGTGGACTGTCCTCCTCCACTAGCAACAAAACAAAGCAAAATCGACAGCTTCGATGATATGGATTTAGCTGCAGTGAGGAGAAAAGTACATTGTTTTTTTTTTGCAAATGCAATGCCTACTATTGAAAAAATTATGGTAAGTGTCAATGATGATGACAGTCTACCTAATATAAAAAAAGATGTACTGTGTAAGTTGATGAAGAAATTAGGCTTTAAATACTCCAAACGCAGTCGCATGAGTATGCTTATTGACAAACAAGACAGTGCAGTATGGCGTATAAAGTGTTTAAATGAGATTGCAAGATATAGAAGAGACGGGAAGAAAATATGTTGTTTGGATGAAACATGGGTCAATGAAGGTATGATTGTAAGTTTTACAATAAATATTGTACACTGTTACCTTAGTAAATATCTTGTAAACTAATTAATATTGTTTTTTGCAGGACACACCAAATCTTCAACATGGCAAGATACAATAACATGCTGTAGGATCACAGGCATGGTTTGTCTACAGGGTTAAAGAATCCCAGCGGGAAAGGTAAACACCTTATTTTAGGCCACATTGTTAAGTATATTACTTTATAGCCTTTAATAGAAATACCAAGATGATAATTTTATTTTATAAGCTTGTGATAAAAATCATATGTTGTAAAAATAATAAATCACTCCTTGCTTCCCCGAAGGGTTGGGCACAGGTGTACCTACTTATGGTACCCCCACATTTTGCCAGTTATGTTAAATCCCATGTAATAGGGAGCGAGCCTATTGCCATAAACCGGGCACAACTCCAGAGTCCAGAATGCTACTGAAAATTCTAGATAGTAGAACCCAATAACCCTGCCCGACCTGGGAATTCAACTGTGAACTTCATGCTCAGCTGTAGCGCTTGCAACCACTAGACCAATGAGGCAGCCAATGTATAATAAATTATCATTTTAAGTCAAATTACAAGTGAGATGCTCATATTATAACAAAATATAATGATTAATTAGTTGTTGAATGTTATTTAAAACTATGTTTCAGAATCATCAAGTGGTTTTGTTCAAGGAGGTGAACTAATATTTCAAGCAACAAAGTGTGATGGTGATTACCACTCAGAAATGGATGTTCATAATTTTGAGAAATGGATCACCTCCATTTTCAACAAACTATAAATAATATGATTTTAACATTTGAAATAAAAGGTTTTGCATCTATGAGTCACGTGGTTTTTTTTGTTTACCCTTTTTTAACTACCTAAACCTATGGAGTATAGATACCTTTATTCCGGACAGCCTATGAAATATATTCCCTGCACAATAATTTCAATATGCTAGTCGATAACTCACCTGTGGAAAGATATCCTTTGATTATATTCTGTTAATACACTCATTCTACTCTTGCAACCGATAGCCACACACGACATGGTTCATGCAGATAATTAAACAACATAATTCTTCCTGATACAAACGATACAAAGGCTTGAAAACAGCGAAAAACTTTCATTAGAGCTGCTAACCGATGGGTTACAACAGTGACTAAAAAGTGGTCTCTTTGACGTTTAGGATGGTAGCGTTTGTCTATGTTTGTCTCTTTCTTTTTCATAGAGTTTCTCTATAAGCAAGAACGAAAGAATTGACAGTTTCTTTTTCGTCGTAAATACGTTCCGTCTAGGTATTACAATGTCTCTGGTTTTTGTTTCATCGCAATCGGTTCACTCTATCAAAAGTTAGATGAATTTAAAGTGTTCAAGAAGTAAAATTATTATAACGCGCAATTCAGATACTCTGATAGTTGAACTCGATATTCTATAAATAAATAAATATTCGATAGATGGCGTTGTGCATTTGAAGTCATTTTCTGAAAGGCGGTATTAAGATTCTCCGCGAAAGAATGATGTCCTTAGAAAAAAACTTGGTAGGTAGATGTGAAGGGTACAGTGCGACATAAAATAGTAGAAATTAAATATTTGGGAACTAAAAGTAATTCTGGCAACATCTAAAATGAGTACTTGAGCTGTCAATTCTTCTCTATCGGTTATTTTCGTAAGAATTTTGGTATTTGTGATATTTCTGAGTGTGGACAGAAAAACAGTGGCAAATCATGAATAAGGTAATTCGTGGAGGTGAGCTTCTATCCAACTTAGAAGATGTTTACCATCATACAGCAGATTTTACTGGTAAGTAACTATTGAAAGTTACACTAAACGTTAATTACAAAAGATTAATACATTCAGGGAGCTAAATTTTCGAACCACATATCATTTACTAATTATTTGTCTACCATTTTTGAGGTTATGCTAAGATAAACAAATACCGTTGTAGTTATAGCGCGACTTAACACAACGTTGATAGTAAGGCAAAAACAATTAATGTAATTTATTGCGGATACGATTTCTTTTTTGCTTTACCATATTTGTTGATGCAATCGACTAAATGGAAAGAAAATTATTAATATATATTAATATATTCACGTTTATTTACCGCGGAACTTCTTTCGTCGGACTGACAGTAATTCTTTTATTTGCTTGTTTTAGGTGTTTCTGTAAGCACAGTGCGCAGAATCCTGCAACACGGCATTGAAAACGGTGGGATATTCTCAACACCAGCTAAACACATGAAGAATCGTCCCGTGGTGCAGACAGCAGTGACAATGAGACTGGTTCAGAAATCAGTGACTAATCAATGCCAGAGCTTAAAATAGACGAACTTAAGTGATCTCATGGAAGGTGTAGAGTATTTAGATTTTGATTTATTAGATTAGTTTATTTTATTAATTTTAGTTTATATTGAAAGCAATTGTTTATTAAAAATACATATCTTTTGTGAAATTGTTGTTTTATTACTACTACATATTTAATAAATATACTTATTTACTCATTATTTATACCCAATAAATACATAAATAATACTATTCAAGTATCAAGATCAGCTGGGTCGTACTAACTGGATTGCTATCTGAGCGATTGTGGCGTCCACATTTAATTTCTACTCTTTTATGTCGCACTGTAGGCAGGAAGGTATGTAGGGTAGGGTTGACAAACAGATGACGGGCACGAAGCCGCGGGCTAGTAGGTAATATTATTCAATTTCGTGGAAGTAAAAGAGCAATATCGCATTAGTATTTCCCTTACCTAGTTATTTCAGCATGAAATGTATAATATACTCTTTGGAAAGAGTATATTTTTTTAAACTAAGCGACTTTGACGTGTATCAAAAGGTCATCGTCAACAACCAACCTATATTTTTTAGATTTGGATACCAGTCTTTTTGCCAATCATTAATTGAAAGTAATTCATATATTTCTACTACACTACAATATTCTTACCTAACTGCAAGGAACATCTACATTTAGACATAAACTGTATTGTTAACTCATTTACTGCAATAAATACACTAATGATATTATTACTTTATATAGTTACTACTTGTCACTTAGCAGATAAAATATATAATGGCAACACTAAGCTAAAGAAATTAACTAAAAAAACAAATAACTTTTTATCTATTATATTTTTTTCCGTTTTTGACCAGCCCAATTATACTTTCAAAACGTAGGCAATTAATAGAATATCTTTCGTATATAACTCACTTTCAGACGCTCAAATTTAAGTCAGCTAAGATTTCGCCATTGCTCTTTGGCATGGAGATAGTTTGAGACCCTGGGAACGACAGAATAGTTTGTATTCCCTTGGGATGATAATACACTTTTTACGCGGGCGAAGCCGCATGCAGAAGCTAGTTATAGATATAGAAAATGCTTGGACTACATCAGAAACAAGAATTTATCTGTCTAATATTATTTACCTCTGCATCGCCTAACGCAAATGCCCAAGGCATGTATTATGCCTAAAAGACTAATATTCTGTGTGCGATGAAACTGATGCTCCTAAACTACACGACGAAATATCCCATTTATAGACGTAGTAGGAGGCACAGATTGTTCGCCGTACTGTAAGTCGAACCGTCGCTCGAGCCCAGTTTCCTTTCAACTCTCAACACTCTCTTAGATGCTAAACCTGATTGTGATGTGTTTGCGGACAAATGGAAGAGGTATTGTGAGATGAGCGTTTTTATTTTCTTATTAAGCTGTGTTCAAAACATGTCTTTAACTAATGTATTTGGCCATTGGACGTGTTATGTTGAAGTAAATAAATAAATACTCACAGCATTATCAGGATGGAATATATAAGAGGCGGGCGAGTTGTCGACGATGACGACGCGCCGCAGGTCGCGGCCGAGACTGTTGAGGTCCTTCACGTAGTTGCCGCGGTGGAACACACAGCTGTCGCGGAACAGTCGCGCGCGGAACACGCCCCATCTGAAACAAAAATTATTTCATGTTAGATGTGGAAAAGAAAGTCATTGGTGGGATATTATTGGGCCAGCACAGCCTTAACGCAGTAATTGCAATTCAATTGCCACACAAATATAAACCTTACGCAATTTAAAAAAAATCATTGATAAAGAGGATTGTGCTGGTACATACTTAGCTCAACAGTTACATTTTCTTGGCAAACTAATATGAACTTTATGAGAGTTGAAATAAAGTCCATAATAAATTAACTTGTTTGTTTTGGCAATCGCCAACTAGTACCAGTTTTTTATTTTACATCTGTCATGTTCGGTAAGTAGGTTCTTATTACCTCCAAATGGGGCTTGTAGGTGACTAATTAGCGCTCTAGGGTAATAATGTAGCTAGAAAAGCCCTAGGGCGGTAAGTAATTTAAAAAAAACACTTCTTTCTTTCAAAATATTTGCATACATCTAACCATCATACTGGCAATAGACATCATGCATTCAGCCCAATGACCAAAGAGGTCGCTTTGCTATTCAGCCTTGTCTTCGTGTGAGTATAATAGTCATCAATTTTATTCTTGTAATGCCGGTTTTTTTCTACTTACCTCACAATCGAGATGTAAAGCAGAATAGTTAGCTCGGGTGTAAGCACCAATTGCACCCTCGAACTATATCTCGGGATGCAATTGATGCCTTACAGCCCTTGGCTACTAATCTACTATTAATGATCAAGGGTATGTGTTTTACAAAGCCTCCGTTTTGCCACCTCAATTTTTAAGTTTCCTGTCTGTTTTGCTATTAATTTATATATCTATTTATTTTTCTCTTTAAGCCCCACAACCATACAAGGTATAAAGGCAAGAGAATAATGACATAGCCACCCATACTGACTACCAAAAAGTTATTTTATTAATATATTATGCACAAATAATAACACTGTACAAAGGCAGACATAATGCCTCAGGTATTTTGTACCAGTAGACCTTACAGTCTAAGGCAGTTGTAATATGCAGTTGTAATAATTACCTAATTGAAAAAGAGTGTCCATGGAGTTTCTTGCCCGTTCTTCTCCATAGAGATCTACGCCTTGGAATGGGCATCTACGGTACTTTCACAGTTATTATGTCTTGTGACTGGGACTGTAGCACCATAATTTTGTAATATTTTATTTTGTCTTTTGACAATTCAAAAGTGCCTGTAACTGGCCTACTTGAAATAAAGTGCTTTGACTTTGACTTTGGCAGGGCTTAATTAATGTAATTTCAAACGTAAAATATTACCATTTATCTTTCAACACAATCAGTTGGCCTAGTGCAGTACAATAGATGATCAAAGATAATACAAATAGCGTTATAATCGCGAGCATTAGCTCTGATTCACACGCAAGGCACTCACGCATCATATCATTTTCTAATTACACTGTTTAATTATATGCCTTGTTACCGTTTAAAGCTAGCTGGTCAACATAATTGAATTACCTTTTATGTAGTTATGTGTGTCGTACATGCTGCTAAAATGTTTATTCTGTCGATGTGGAGTCTGTTATTACAAGTACCTACTATAAGGGTCAAAATTGCAGTCACACTCTACCAAAACACAAAAGGCAATTTTATTGTAGTCAGCAGAATTTCAACTTTTCGCGGTTAGTATGAATAATATACAGGGTGTCCCAGAAATCGACGTCAAGCCGTAAATAGGTGATAGACCAAGTTATAACAGTTCTCAGAAAAATAAGAAAAAAAATCTATCTCATGTTTTTAAAAAATTATGTTCACTTTAAAAATTTACTAAAAAAATCAATCCCTGTAATGGTTCTTTAACTCCAATTGCTACAAATCCCATAATTTATCAATTTTTTTTATTATTATGTAATCTTGAATAATGCTTGTGTAGATTTTTGCCTAAAATTTAAAGCCAACTCCTCCTACTTAGAAGAAAATTAAACTTTTTCAAAACCAAATTATTCAAATTTACTGTTTCGCCCAACTTTAACTGACTGTACTGAAAAAAAAATGTACTACGCTAGTTTGGCAAGTAACATGAAAAATTGGCGCATTTAATAAGGATTCAAAAATGGTGTAACACTTACTAGATTACGTTTTCAATAATTGGTCAAATTTTTAAAGTGACCATAAATTTTTAAAAACATGAGATAGATTTTTTTTCGTATTTTTCTGAGAACTGTTATAACTTGGTCTATCACCCATTTACGGCTTGACGTCGATTTCTGGGACACCCTGTATACTTTAATTTCTATACAAAATATTAAATCAGTTGTGGATAATTTAAGACGACGACTAACGCCAACGACCTTGAGGGAACAAAACGCGCACTCGTTTCACACCCGCGCGACCCAAAATTTAGTAGTTTTTTGTACTTTCCTTATTATTCTATGACTTAAAAAAAGCCTCAGATCAAAATGTAGATAGTTAAATTGTCTTTGAGATGGTGTCGATTTCATTAATAATAATACGCCCAGCGGTTTTAGTGTGATTGTCGTGTTTTTGTCCGTTTTAGACATAACTTTACAAATTAATTACACTATGTTATACGAATAAAACTCAAAATTTGCTCAGATCAAATTATTAAGAAAATAGTCTAATATAACATTTATTTCTTTCAAAAAATTACGACTAGCCATTTAGACGTGATTCTCATTTTAAAATCAGCTACTCAAGGGAATTGGCGCCTTGAGGATTTATTCACTTGACAAATGCCCAGTGCAATATGCACTAAATATGACACATAATAAGTTGTGAGATCGTATCATGGCCACCATTTTTCATAATACAAGGCTAAAGTGCTTGTTGGCTTTCCGATGCGCAAGGCACGAAACAGTGCTGAAACCTATAACCTTCCTCGATAAATGGACTATCTAAGACAAAAATATTTTTTCAATTCCAACCAGTAGTTCCTGAGATTACCCCCTAAATACAAACTTGAAAATTTTACCTCTTTATAATATTAGTATAGAAGTATAGATTACAAAACTTAATCAGCCTACACCAAATTAAAATAAGTAATTTAAATGTCTGTATGTCTAAGTTCGTAACTACTAACGTAAATTTACGGCCATATTTTGATACATAATCTAGTTTGGCCGCGACCTAAACATTGTGAAGTTAACTAGTTATGTACATACTAGAATCAGTTCAGCCAAGTTTCACCATTGTTCTTCCATAGTAGGTTAAATTTTGAAAAGACGTCTCGGAACATCATGTCACTCATAAAAACTGTTTTTGGTAACGAAAGCATAACCATTTAATTGTGAGGGAAAGTATGACTACACAATAGCAGAAGCAATGTGGGTAGATTAAACTAAACTAATATAAATATTTGTTTTTTTTAGGGTTCCGTACCCAAAAGGTAAAAACGGTACCCTATTACTAAGACACTGCGGTCCGTGTCTGTCGGTCCGTCTGTCAGCAGGCTGTATCTCATGAATTGTGATAGCTAGATAGTTGATAATTTTACAGATGATGTATTTCTGTTGCCGCTATAACAACAAATACTAAAAACAGAATAAAATAAATATTTAAGTGGGGCCCCCAAACAACAAACGTGTTTTATTTTTATAGTTTTTTTGCGATAATGGTACGGAACCCTTAGTGCGCGAGTCCGACTCGCACGTCCCACACCCTAGTGTATCCCATTCCTAAATGTAAGGCTTTTGCGCAGGAAAGCGATAGTTAAGGCATGTCTGTTACGTTTCACCCACTCCTTGAATTCCCTAATTAACGTTTCCGTTGCTCTGATTACACTGCTGGGCAAAACCGAGCTCAGAATAAATCTAAATAAATAAAAACTATATCAAAGTGAGAGATAAGTATTACACACTCATTAACTGTACAATGATGAACAATAGCAACGCACCTGTCCAGTAGGTCAGCGACGGGGTCGCCGTAATTTGCAAGCGAGGCGGTGAAGAGCACACATTCATAAAGATCGCAAGAACATCGCGCCAACACTCACCTCTGATCTCTTCAGGACATAAACCAGCAGTCTAACAGTATAGTTCTCGCCAAACTTCTTGGCCGCCCTGAAGTTGGCTACAATGGCTGCGCAGTAGAAAATCTCATACAAAAACAGCACCGTTTCGTGCCTCGCGCATCCGGTAAACCAACTTCAGGACGGCCAAGAAGTTTGGCGAGGACTATACCAACATACCTGTCCAAGAGATCAGCGACGGGGTCAGCGTACTTAGCGAGCGAGGCGGTAAGAGAACACACTCGTACAGCTCGCCACAGCATCGTGGCAACCCTGGGAGGGTTCTTCTGACCTCTTCGGGACTTACACCAGTAGTCTAAGTATCAACTAAACAGCTGTCTAGTAGGTCTGCAAGGGGGTCGGCGTACTTTGTGAGCGAGGCTGTGAAGAGCACACACTCGTACAGCTCGCCACAGAGTCGCAAGAACTCTCCCACTTCTGACCTCTTCAGGACTTCTGAACTGGATTGAAACCCGTTCTAAGGGACACTAGGGATCGTATTCCGTTTAATCACACTCGGCCCCCGTAGTGCTTTTACTGGTTTTGCAAAACAACTCACCTGTCCAATAGGTCAGCAACGGGGTCGGCGTATTTTGCAAGCGAGGCGGTGAAGAGCACACACTCGTACAGCTCGCCACAGCGTCGCAGGAACTCGTCGACGTGCGGTCGTTTAAGGACGTACACCTGGTGGACGGCGCCGTCGATCTCGACAGGCACCACGAAGTCTGCGTTGTTAATCGGCTGGAAAGATTGGAAAAGGTTTTTTAAATGGTTGGCAACAATTTGGTATTATTTGGGACCAACTCGGCTCCAGTTGCGTTGGGCTCACGAGAGTACGAAACGCCGACAAAGGCGCCAACTCCAGTGCCAACAATATTGATATGGCCGCGCAATTGCGCCGATCACAAATTTGGCTGTCATACGCGACGGTGACACACGCTTGACACTGCTAGAGTTGGCATTGTCAAAAAATTCCATACTAAATAGAAAGTTTTGACAATGCCAAATCTAGAAGTTGCCGTCGACTGCCGTCGAGCCGTCTTGGTACTTTATAGTTGGGGTTAATCACACAATTCTAAGAAAAAACCAAGGACTCTGGAGGCATAACTCTACCAAAACTAGAGCAAACCTCGTTTTGATTGAGTTATTTGATATTTTTTTTTGTATTCAATAAAAACCTTAATGAAAACAATCAGTCAGCTAATATTTATGTGTACATTTTAAAATGCTCATAAATACTTCGGGGAACATGTCACATGGTGTCAAGCTGAAATCACACGCACGGCCAATTATGTTTCAGGCACTTGTGTCAACAATTCATCAAGAAATTAAATAAATCATTGTTTGCCACCGCAGCTGTAGAACATAATGATGTACTAACTTCCGACTACCGAATATAGAACGATCTTTATAGAAAAGAACCGAACTTATTTAAGAAAAGAAATACGCAATATCTACATCGTCGTGAATGCATGAGTCAGCGGATTACTCATGCAGCATCTATGACATGTATGTTGTTGTTTTATAACTATGTATCTCAAAAGGCGATATCTATACTTCGGATTGCATTTGCAAATGCATAAACTCCTAATTTTATAGCGTTATTGCATATTTTCGTACGTTTAAATTGATAATGCTTATTTTAGTAGATAACTGTGTTAACGGTGTTGTATTATTAATTAAATGTTGTTCTCTATTCTATAAAACAAAACGCAGGTCTGACCTTCTGCAGAAATGTCGCCAAATTTCAAGTTCTGTCTAATAACGTCAGTGGACGTAGGAGTCATTTTCTGCCTACAAATTAATATAAAGTAACAACTGTCACAAGTTTGCTCTAGAAAATCTAGAAAAATATTTGTTTGTATGTTGTTACAGAAATTACAACTGATTATACTTAAATATATTTGGACAATAAACGTAAATTTTAATGACAAAAGTATTTTGATCGTGCATATTTCTTTTTTTTCTTTTTAGATGCATGCATATATTTATATACCATATTTGCATGCATATTTTGGCATTTTGATAGTGCATAATATAATCCGATGTCTGATATCAAAACAAATTCAGTTGGTTAAGAACTTACGAGCTCTATTCATCCTTTTCGTTTTGCCAGCATCCTCTTGTATAGGATGGAAGAAGGTATATGAAGGCAGAATCTGGGCCGTAAGCCGTAACCCATCATAACAGGCCAACATCTTCAATCAGTAAACAGTAGTTGCCAAACACGGGAAGGATATTTCCATAATCAACCGACTTCCCAAAAGGATGTGTAAGTCCATTCTGAAGAAATCTATGCAAAGCCGTGTCTATTACATAACAAACAAACCTTCAAATAACATTAAGTAAGGATATTTTTAAAACGACAAGTAACTGACAGGCAAATCATGTAACTTTATAATTTTAATCTGGTAACTTAAGCAACATAAGCATGTAACTTATATGGTAAGAGAACGATTTCATTCAAAGTTTTCTTCGTCTCAAATATCAAGGAGCACCGATTTTGGTTATGTTCTGTCTGAGTGCTGTGGGTACATGATTTGGTTGGTGAAGCGCTAAACAGACGTGCTTTTGTCTGGTAAATGATGAAAATTTGTGCTAAGTGCTAAGCGTAAGACTTGTGGTAGGTTTTTACAGTAGCTCAAGGGAAACCCCTTTACAGACTCCTCTTGGATGTGCCCTAATAGGGCGTTGTACAGAGCAGGTTCAGGGGTGCTCTTTTCGTCAAAAATCCAGGCGCCTTTCAATGGTTACCTTTCAATTGGATAACAAAAAAAGAAAAAGGTTTTTTACATTAAAATCATGATATTTCACAAAAAGATGTATGTTACAGGAAAAACCAACTCTTCCAAAACGTCGTCAATCGATGCCTTTCAAGACTAAAGCACTAAGAACGTTAGACCTAGATGATTCGGTCACTAGTCTAGGCTAAAGCCTTTTTTACGAGCTGTAGCGTAGAGTCTATCTCTAGGGGGATTTCATAACTTTAGACACGCAACCGAAAGAAATTGCTCTTGATAAATTTGTTAAATTTTTCCCTGTTTGCTTACAGAAATTTGGTTACGTCTCTGAGGAATAAGAATTGTCACAAAACTAGGCGTACCAAGAACGCGCAAAGGAACTGGTTGTGCATTTGTTATTTACCGCAAGACATCCTTAGAGCAAAACGAACCAAGAGGACAATCGGAAAGTTAACACATTAAGGAAAACAAGCCACATTATCTTTTCTAGTACAAAGTATGAGATTTCTCTCTATTGAACAATCTAATAATGGCTGCAAAGGCAGTCAAGTAAAGCCATTGTTGAATATAAAGAGAAAACACACAATCGTACACATAAAACATTAATTAAAATTATATTTATGTTGTTTTGTACTTCAACCTACAGATAAAAGGGTTATTTTATGTTCAACCAGCAAATACGTGACAAAAAGTAATTCCACTTAAGTACTTATGACGTGTTCATAAAAATCAACCTGTTTAAATAACTCTATTTTTTAACCGAGCCATTTAACAGAACGAACAAACATAATATAAATCTTATCAGGTCAAAAACGAAATGTTTTAATTAAAGCACGAAAGGGTTAGATGACAGACATACATCTAACTAGATAACGCAAGTCCCTCCATCTGTATGAAAACCAAGCGTGCCACTTTTTCATACACAATTTAAAAACAAATTAACTTACCAATGAAAGAAAACATTTCCAATACCTCAGCCAACTTTTTCTATGTAGTACATATTTACAGCTCAATATGGGCTAAAAGGGCATGTATTAGGGTTCCGTACCCAAAGGGTAAAAACGGGTCCCTATTACTAAGACTCCGCGGTCCGTCTGTCTGTCACCAGACTGTATCTCATGAACCGTAATAGCTAGACTGTGGAAAATTTCACAGATGATGTTTATTTATTTATTTATTTATTTATTAAAACTTCATGCAACATAAAAGTACATAGGCGGACTTAATGCATGTTGTTGCCGCTATAACAACAAATACTCAGAACAGAATAAAATAAATATTTAAGTGGGGCTCCCATACAACAAACGTGATTTTTTTGCCGTTTTTTGCGATAATGGTACGGAACCCTTCGTGAGTGAGTCCGACTCGCACTTGACCGGTTTTTCCTAACTTTTCTTCGTTTTTTGAAGTACATACAATCGCGTTATCTAGTTAGATTTATACCTGTGGGTTAGATAGACTGGAGGAAATGAGTCACAAAACAAAGGGAAATACGCGATTGCTCATACCGTTCATAAAATATAACAAGAATACCATCGTAAGTATTTACAAAGAAGATATAAACAGTAATATTAATTGATAATTTGCATAAACCTAATACGTAGTAGCCGTAAAGGTCGCTCCGACATGATATTTGCGTGACGCGAGGCAACTTTGTTTTATTTATATTGCGTCCAAGAAAACTCCAAGGAAAAGTATACTACCTACATACATACGATTTTACTAACCAGCTACATAGCGTGACCGACATTTTGTTTCCCAATATACAAATATTAGATACTCAAAACACAATTTCTAAAGCGACGAAGCCGTAAAACGTCCAAATGAAGCTGTTTGCGGCTAACGTTCAAGACCCGACCAGTAAACAAACACAAACATGCCACTGAGAAATAAAGCCAGTCGCGAGTCGATCAAACCAATATAAAAGTGATCTTAGTAAATTACTCAATCACATATTAAACAACACTTCATTGACAATGATAATTTTATCGAGGCGTTTGTGCACTCGATCAGATACTTATCCTGGCAGGGTTTCATGATAAAGGGAATAAATAAAGGTTTCAACTATGAAGGTTTGATTGGCTCGCTTGTTTCAAAAACGCGCGTGGCCATTTCAAATTCAGGCATCGGGCTACCTTGCGTGAAGCTGTTTGGACAAAAACAAGTCAATCCACCAAAATTGCGTCCGAGGTTCCAAATACAAAAATAAACTTTATCACCCGCTTCAAACCCAACGACTTCTTCGCAAGCAAGCTTAACTCACAAACTCAAATTATACCTGTATTTGCTGCCGGGAGAGGGCACTGGCTCCTGTAAAACAGGTTAATCACCTAGCACAGCAGTCAGGGACTTCACTGATTTTTTACCTTTTTCTTATGTAAATAAAGGTACTATCATTTATTTACTACGTTTATTAATTTATTTAATCTATTATTATTATTATAACCTAAGATCATTTAATTACCCATTGACGAAGTTATCAATACGGATGAACTGCGTAATCACCACGCCCGCGTCGTCGGTGATCTCATGGCCGGGCTAGCTAGTCATAACATAAACCTAAATTATGTTCCCTCAGAGCACGTAATATTACCAACGTGACGAGTAACATAACTTGAAGATAATTTATTTGTACAACATAGCCCCAGAAGCCGATAGCTCACTATTATGGTTGCGGAAGCCAGAATTTTGATGTGTGAGCGTAAAGTAAACATGGAGTAACAAGAATTAGCTCTGCAGGTATTAATAATAAATTCTCGAGTTCATAATATGTATTATAAACTTCCGAATTTCTCGTCCAACATGTTGCTAGATTATCTACCAGTTCACGACGAAGACTAGAAGCTCAACTTCGTAAAGTTGTCTGATTGACCTTTAGGCAATTTCTATGTAATGCTGGCTAAAATTTTAATAGTATAAATATAATCTAGATTGCATTTTGGTGAAATTGATTATGGTCATGGTATACCAAATTCGTTTTATTGATGGATACCAGACCTTGGTAAGCATAGATACTGTTCAATATCATCAAAGACATTTCACAAGAATTACATATGTAAGCCAAAGCATTTTCTGCTCAGCTAGATTCAACGAAATAAAGGCGACTACGCGTTTTTGGTATAACATGGCTGGGAGTTATTTTGCCAGATTTTTTGGAAGTACACTTTATTGTTTCCGCAACATAAACCAGTCGTATGAACGATCATGTAGCTTCGCTAGACCAAGCTATTTGGCATTTATTTTATAGGCCACCCATCAAGAGAAAAACGAAATCATTTCTACATATCATCATAACACGACGTCTATAATTCATTATCAAGTTACCCAATCAGTATCAAATCTAATTTATAATCCTCATGTCAAAAATTTGTCAGTCGTTTTGTCTTTAAGTTGCATCATCACGTCAAATCCGATTCAATTAATTTAGTTCAGTCACCTTCAAGTAAATCTGATTGGATGTCCGTTTGTCCTACATCCATATATTACTGACACAATTAAAACATTTAAGATTATTAATTAACCGTTATATTGCTGATCAGATACAGGTCAATATTCATATTAGATCCGTACGGTATTAACGGTAGGTAATAATATAGGAAGTCTGCCTGACAACTGTCGTTCTAGAAAAACTGGATATCTTGAAGATATTTTGTTGCCAAATAATTTATTAAGTTTTTTTTTTATATTGAGTTGTAGGATATATCAATATTTTGGTGTGCAAAATTTGCATCAAATCTATACGAACCAGGGTATCAGGATAGCTTATATTCATTTTAACTGAAGCGAGAAAGAGATCAACTTCTTTTATGACCGAAATATTGCCAGCATCTTATGTCAAACTGAAACGGAACGGTTCTTCATAAATGATACTGTTTGTTTCGCTAAGATTTAAAAACATCCCAAATACTTCAGTAACTATCAAATATATTGTAACAATGAGTCTTTGGGTAGACATAGACCGAGAGATTTTATGAAACTGGACTTTCATACAGAACAAGCGATTCGATTGAAGAGTTTGGTTCAGCAAAGTGATTTCCCCCATCTGCTTGTTTACGGTCCTTCTGGAGCCGGTAAGAAGACTCGCATCATGTGCTTACTGCGAGAACTTTATGGTTCTGGTGTGGAACGGCTCAGGCAAGAATAACGTTAAGAGCTATACCGAAAATCTGTGTTCATATTCATACCAGTAATGAGACTAGAGACAAAAAACTCGTCGTGTCTAAAAGACTGTTAAAGTGAAGCTATACCAAATAATCAAAACCCTAACGATAAAAGAGTACACATTGCCCTTCAACAACATTCAAGGTCTACATTGTACTATCGGTTAGACATTGTGGATGAGAATTGATTCCCGATTGTGTGGCCAAACATATCGAAGGCCGAAACCTTGACACGGCCGAGCTAACCAAAAGTGAACTTACAATGGCAGCTAACATATGGCATAGAAGAACACAATTCGTACTGACAATACAACATTTGCGGTTTTATTAAGTCTTGTATCAGTTAGCCAATTTGGCCTTGTAAAACTCACGACAAATCTTGCTCTGTAAGCCCAAGAGATTAGTACAGAATATGTGCGTGATTTTTTACTTACGAAGATTAACTGCTTGGATTAGGTCAAATATGACGGAAGCTACCACGTTTGTAAACAGAAGACAATATTGACTAACTTTTCCGGTTGATATGACTCCACTCAATCAAGTTTTTATAGAAATATGCATGCAGTATTTGAACGACAGCGTACAAATCTTGTTAGCTAACGAAACGAAAAACTTTCTACATTACGCACTGGTCTGGATTATAAAGTGATTAAAAACTTCGTTTTATTTGATCTATCAAGATTGCATTTCTAAAGAGAAGGCAGTGTTTTTGCGTTTTCTAAGCAACTGCACGTAACAGCGAATGCTCCATTAGGGATCGGAAGTGAAGGGTGTCGGTCACCTCATTTTCTATACCACGTTCACCGTACTCGCACACTTTATCTACGGACAAAGTCGCCAGCTCGAGTAAACGTATGCACGATCACATTTATGCTTGGTTACTACAAGATTCGATATTAGCGCTCATAGAAACGATTGGACGGCGTGTGAATGTACCAATCAGTCTATTTACGTAGGAGTCAAAGTTCAGTGCACACCCTACCCGGGTTTAAAAATAGTCCAGTCAGTTAATAGAGCAAAAATTGAGCTTAAGAATCTTTTTACTCAACCCACATTATCTCATCGCTGGCCTCTAGATATAGATTGACTGATGTTTAGTCTCTTAATACCAAGCTATATGTAGCAATGAACAGATTGGATTGATGAAGCGACACTAGGACATAAGGTGTCTGAAAGTGGAAGTGCTACTCATAAACTTTTTAATTACACTGTTTAAGGCATCAGCATTTAAATCGATTTCACAAATGGTAGTGCTCCTTAAGGAGAACGAGTGGACAACAACAGAATATAAATAAACTCATCAGGACATGAGAACTCAAAAGTATTCGTCTATATGACAGGGAGAATTCTACAGATATCAACGAAAGAATTAGGTCACAATGTTAAATTATTTATACAATTTCTAGATTCGCGACCAACAATGACAGATAATTTACTGCAATCTGGTAAAAAAACAGCGTAGATAAATTGCCGAAATTATATCACGGAGACAATGCTGAAATAAATTCAGGAATTCATCGTGACAAGAGACAGTTAAAGAACAAATTGTTGACTATAAGGACCGTCAGCAAAAAATAAAGCATTAGAATATAATAGGACTCATGCTTTCCACCCACCATTACAGAGTCTCAGTGTCCAAATAAAGACAAAATATTCGAAAGATCGACAAATTCTTTTAAGCGAAGATCAGATTACTTTTATGAATCAGATTGCTGTCTGTGCAATTATTTTGAACGGGCATACCGATCCGACCAAAGCGATCAAGTCTTGCTTAAATGACGACGTATTGAGAAATTGGCAAGCATTCGAAGATATTTGACTACTCGTCGAATGCAATGATGGCTGAGGATTATGATTGTAAGAATCTATAGTTATTGACAAGCATCGATATTATCTAAATCGATCTCCTCGTAAGATCATGAATTCCTGAGTATCCAACCCAATCAACTTATTTTATATCTGGAGTGTTTCTAATTAATAAGTCACCGTCTTCCTATGCAGCACCTGTGTTTATTATAAAAATAGTATCTAAACTAATCGCGTCAAACTCGTTCAGTTAGTATAGTCCGTTCGTACCTGAGTTAAGTAGTAGGAAGTATTTTTAGTGCTGCGTACATTTCAAAGGCTTCGCTTACGGACTACGAGAAACGGCTATAATTTTGAAAGAATCGATTTTTCTGTTTTATTTTATTATAGCTAGTATGCGATGCTTATGATCACGAATAATCACGATCTATCCAAGTTATTATTAGATTGAAAGTATGACTGGTATATTTATTTGGCGCCATGATTACGGTGGATGTTTTAATTTTAGCTAGAGAAGAATGGTGCCTGCCTTTCGAGAAGATTTGCGGAAATTGGTAGTTCTGGTATGGGCATGCCAGGAAAGAGGAACATGTCGTGCGGATAGTTTTGAATACGAATGTGGGTGATTATAGAAGAGGTAGAGCAATGGATAAGATATACAAGACGATATGGCTAGAACAAAAACCGGCCAAGTGCGAGTTGGACTCGCGCACGAAGGGTTCCGTACTTAGTAGTACGTTAGTATTTGTTGTTATAGCGGCAACAGAAATACATCATCTGAGAAAATTTCAAACGGACAGTGGAGTCTTAGTAATAGGGTCCCGTTTTTACCCTTTGGGTACGGAACCCTAAAAAGAGGTGACGCATGATACGGCAAACAGAGATTGTATGGAAGATGTGCTGCGCTGAAACCAAATCAATTGGGTTAAGGGCAGGAAGATGATGACCAAAGCCTTTCATCAGTTTAATGTTTTCAGCTGAAGGGTGCAATGTTGCATGGGTACTCGGCAACCAACACGTCATTCAACACAAGCATGGGAGCAATGCTATCTATTTTGATATCCCATCATAACAAATTTTACTCATGCGACATGACACGTTTATAATAGATTTTCTTGTTTTGTTTACACCTATAGTATAGATTGATACAAAGCATTTTCCTCTATCGATGCATGTTGCGTAGTCTAGCAGCGACGATGTATGAACCGACAATAGATGGGTGTGGGCGTACGCCCGATCGGAAGTTAGAAACCGACCCATTGAACTATTGTGGCCTACCCACTCTGTTTATTAGATACGAAGTTGTTTTAAAGTACCTTTAAGACCTCATATGTTTATTGGCAATTAAAACGTAATGATAGCCATAATAATAGACGGCAATGCCATATTTGCATATTATTTCTAACGTACCTATCATCTTTGTTTTGAGATTGACCAAAAGGACAGTCTATATGGGGAGATGATGATTCTAAAGGTAGTAACGACGTATTCTTTGATTATCTACTGCCAGAAATTTTGTAACCTAATCATTTTTAGAGTTCCTTAACCGTAGGGTCCAAACTCATCTCTTGAGATTGACCAAAAGGTCAGTCTATATGGGGAGATGATGATGATTGTAAAGGTAGTATAACGACGTATTCTTTGATTACCTACTGCTAAAAATTTTGTAACCTAATCATTTTTAGAGTTCCGTAACCGTAGGGTCCAAACTCATCTTTGTTTTGAGATTGACCAAAAGGTCAGTCTATATGGGGAGATGATGATGATTGTAGAGGTAGTAACGACGTATTCTTTGATTACCTACTGCCACAAATTTTGTAACCTAAACATTTTTAGAGTTCCGTAATCGAAGGGTCCGAACGGAACCCTATTGCTGTCACTCACGTGTCCGTCTGTCCGTCGCGTTTTACGGCCAAACGGTTGGAGATACAGTCTTCAAATTTTTACAGTATAAGCATCTTGTTGACCCAAAGCCGTGCAAATTGTCATTTTTAGGGTTCCGTACCCAAAGCGTAATAACGGGACCCTATTACTAAGACTCCACGATCCGTCTGTCTGTCTGTCTTTTCGTCTGTCACCAGGCTGTATCTCATGAACCGTGATAACTAGACAGTTGAAATTTTCACAGATGATGTATTTCTATTTCCGCTATAATAACAAATACTAAAAACAGAATAAAATAAATATTTAAGTGGGGCTCCCATACAACAAACGTGTTTTTTTTTTGCCGTTTTTTGCGATTGTGGTACGGGAATCCTTCGTGCGCGAGTCTGACTCGCACTTGTTTTATTTATTTTTTTAGATTGGCTCCCTTACAGCAGTTGAAAAAAAATTGGCTTGGGGTATCGTTGTTTAGAGGTCGTTTAGAAGATAAATACTATCTTCTGTTTAAAAAAAATTTTGGATAACAAAGGAATGAGATGCCATCAAAGTCAGCTTTATTAAAAAAAAATGATCTTTGAACTTGAAATTGTCATAATGTTTATTATTACAAGCAATTTTTTTTCTTTAAAATTTCCTCATTTCTCCTATTACAACCAATTTAATTTTGCGGTTTGGTACAGAACCCTAAATGTGCGAAGTCCCGACACGCACTTAGCCGTTTTTTTTTCTGACATGAGCTAATAGATCAGTTACATACACCGCAAGTTGAAACAAGCAATATTACCGTCTACAATGTTTGTATTTTTTACACCCACAATACTTTTAAACAAAGTGCATTTCATTCTTTGGTTACAAAATAATGACAAACGCTGATAGAACGAGTTCTCAATAATCTAATAACATTGTCGTAACCGATACGTAGCAGTCATTTCAATCAACGATGATGACCGCTTTTTATCACGCAGTTCGGCATTGGCAAAGCTTCAAATTAAATCATGTCTCAGAGAGAAATGGAAGCGAGCCTTTCACATTATCTCGGAGCTGTTTTACAATATTAATCTGACCATTTCCCGTTTCGCTGCGAGCCCTTGGTCGACGGCACGCTCTAGTTTCCAAACTGAAATGTTAAAAAGAGCAAGTCTTTGGAACGGGAACAAACCGGTCACATGCGAATCAACTCACGTGGTACACATTCCTGACCAATGTAATTATTTGGGATACCGCCCGCTAAAAACATAAAACGTTTGTTTTTCCTAACTGTTGATTTAACTTGGCGGTCGTAATTGGGTTTTTAGGGTCATCACTGTTGGAGAGTTGGGATAGCGTCAGCGCCGCGTTCGATTTCCATTTCTTTATACTTTTCTAAACAATCGAATGCCTCGACACAAGAAATGTTTGCATTCCCTCTCTACCTTTATTTGCACCGTAGCTGCGTAACCGACATTTTGAATGGTCGCAGGTCTCTTTACGGACATTTATTTGTTGACCACATTGCACAAAATAATCGACGCAATTAGTGACGAATATGAGGAAACAAACCGTGAAGGAAAACATAGTGAGGAAACTAGTCCTATAACCAAAAAATTAAAGACATGACATCTACCAATCCGCACTGTGCCCGCGTGGTAGATAATAGCCCACTCCCTCTATGAGAGGAGGCCTGTGTCCCAGCAGTGGGAACATTAAAAGGCTAATGATGATGAGGAAACAAGCCTCGTTAAAAGCGAAACATTAAGCTATTAACCAACATACTACAGCAAATTGATGACACACATCCATTGAGACCACGCAGAGTCGTACGAAAACGATTAAACTTTTGATAAGACCCTTTGAAATTGCATTTTAAAAAGAGGGAACTAATAAATATTCGGTGCTGAATTACCGATATTAAATCGATCGCTACCTGTGTTATCTCCATTTCCTTTGCACAACCAGTTGCCACTTAAAATACACGTGCTGATTGCTAAGGCACTTGTAACATTCCGAATATGGGGAAGCAAGGATGCCATAAGGCGTAATGAACAAGGGCAAGTTACAACAGATTAGAGCAGCGAATATGCGCCACATTGATTTCGTTTCCCACACAAATAACATACAAAACAAAACCCGACTGCAGGATTTACGTCATAATTGTACGGGGAACCGAAAATATTACGTTATACACAGTGTCGCAGTTCTGTGATTACATTACAAATTATTCAATTCGTTCATTACCGCATCTAGCGTTTCCACGATAATTTCATGAAGGTTGTTATGCAAACTCGGAATGTTTCGTAGGCAGCTATAAGGCGCCCTTGGCTTAAGATTATGACATCATAAAATATGCCGTCTCGTCTCCGAAGTAGTCAGGTGTCGCCAATATGGAGATTCGGTTTTTATTGCAGTTTGGGTAACGTGGCGCGTCACGCGACGGTGTGCCTCCGTCACGAATCTGTGATTGGACAGCATTCAGTTTGGCACGTCGAATTTGTTTTATAGCCGACATCATTATGTTTACTACAGAAATTTTGCTAAACGTTCAGTAGTTTAATAGTTTTTGAAGAATATTAAACATCTACGCGTTGCACTATTTTACAACGATACAGACTTCCGTCTTATTATCTCGTCGGCAAAACTGATAATTAGTTGCATAAGTAATAATGTTGATCTTGTAAATAGAATTAATATCAATATATTTACATTGTGAACGGAGTACAATGGAATACCTACATGTCTTTATATGTTTGTCGTTCTTATGTATGAACATTTTATTAGCAGCAGACGTGATCCTAACATTAATATTCCATGATAAAACCACAGTCAATTAAGATAGAAAAATCAAAACAATATTGGCACAACAATAATCTGATGCACCAGCCCTCAAGGTTATCAAACACGATATGAATGAATTAGGTGTGATAAAGGATACATTATCTGCAACGTCGGAACGAAAAAGTGATAATGTAGCGATAAATATTGATATCATTAAGATATGGAAATTGATAGGTAAGTTTGGTCTGACCGAAAACAAAGCAATGTCATTTTATGAGAGCTGCAGTTTTTGCTGCTATGAGTTAGAATGATTAGCAGTATGAGACACGCGAAACAAATGGTACTTCGGAAGATCTCGCAAATGATCGGTTATTTGTCAACAATCACAATAATATTTTCGTACACAAAACAAGGCAATGACCACGTATTTTCTGATTATTTTAAAACTACATTGACCGACTCAATATTCTTGTCGTGTTTCGGATGAATTATTGTATCAAATTGAGCGATTAATTAAAACAAATCGATTGAAAAAGTTAGTTACGAATAGCAAACGAACCGGCGATTCTGAATTATTTTAAAATAGTAAAAAGTAGGCCAGGGAACAGGTTTTATGATTATTGTCCGAATGTTTTGTCGCTGGCGAACAAAACCATGGCCGATTTTGGAGAAAACTTTCACTTGCTTATGATAAAAATGGCATTGTGTTAACTCGAGGCAAAACGTTTACAAACAAACAAAATTTTCAACATATTTTTGGCATCATACAAAATTCGACGAATAAGAATTCTGACGAAAATAAACGTTACAACTTACAAGAATCCTATAGTAAATATTTACGCGATTTCAATAAGCATTTAGCTCAAAACTATACAGATAACATAAGGTAATAAAATAGAAGTTTTAATTAAGTGAGGCAAAAATAATCATACCTATTTCCTGTTTATAAGATAACATTGTTAGAATATTGTTACAATTTGATAATGGTATTGTGTACCTTGTGTTTCAGTTACAATAGGAGATTTATAAACAGTCATGTATGCAAAATAAACATTCATGCATGCAAAACTGAGATGCAGTTGGTCCTATCTAAGGTGATCAGACATGTTGTTGACAACAGATCAAAAAACCGGCCAAGTGCGATTCGGACTCGCGCACGAAGGGTTCCATACCATTGTCGAAAAAAAAGGCAAAAAAGCAAAAACAGAAAAAATCACGTTTGTTGTATGGGAGCCCCATTTAAATATTTATTTTATTGTTTTTAGTATTTGTTGTTATAGCGGCAACAGAAATACATCATTTGTAAAAATTTCAGTTGTCTAGCTATCACGGTTCTTGAGATACAGCCTGGTGACAGACGGACAGACAGACAGATGGATCGCGGAGTCTTAGTAATAGGGTCCCGTTTTTACCCTTTGGCTACGGAACCCTATAAAGAATGTACCAATTGTCATATTAATTAACTTCTTTCAGGTTTATATTTGAATAAATTATATTGTATTCTTCCAGATTTATATTCTAATAAATTATAATTAAACTGTCTTCAATTACTTGAAAAAAAGATCATACTGCTTTTTCCCAGATATGTATTGTTGCATTTTTTTCTAATAAGGTTATTAAAGGATATCAAGTTATTACAATACAATTACTAGACATTAAGAATAAAAACTTTACATGATTCTTTTTTCCATAATTGCAAGTTTTTATAAGAAATACCTACTTACATAGAATCGCTAGCTATAATTGAACATATAAAAAGAGTGGAGCATTTGAGCTTGGAATTTAATCACATAATTGCTGCAATGTCTGTCTGTTTAAACTACTTATGTGAGTCATAGATTAGGTACTTGGCTATGAAGATCCTACTTTTGTAGGTGATATTTAAAAATCTTTGGAATTGTACATGGATGGGGTTTAAAACTACCATTGTAACCGAATAACAGTAACAATTATTCTTCAATTTTGTTAAAAAAAAAGGTTACAATGTTTATGTGAAATTAGGTGTCAGACATTATTCTTGCACTGGCCTCATTATCAAGTATTTCAATAAATGCCCACTCTTTAAATACATTATTAATGTTTATAAATTCTTCTTTTTACGGAACACAATATTTGAATTCTAAAAAAGTTACTCTTAGGTTGGTAGCCATGATTCAGCATCCATAATAGAGTATCTTGTGTTGGTGAATTTAGGGTAATTACTGGTGGCACCCATTAACCTACTCTACGTGAGCTTGTACAGTGAATAGTACTTAATTCTTTCTAAGAACACCTCACATAAAATTGGCATAAAAGTTGGAGCATTATAAACTTTTTGTATGTTTATACTTGGTTAAGCCAAAAGTGCTTAACCTTTATACTTATAAACATACAAAAAAAGTGCAGTATATGACAGTAATTTTTTTTAAAACCATGATGAGGATATCATTTAAGCGTTTAATCATAAGTATTATGTTTTGTTAACACAAGAAATGACACAATTATATTTTGATAAGTCCTTTTGATAAATTATGAAACACGTTAAACATACAACCAACACCATTTAGATAATGAGATAAATACCAATTTTGAGAATAATAAGCTTATTAAGCTTGTGATACCAAGAAATTGATGTATAAATACCAGATAAATATAGTCAACATACTTCACAATGAATTAATTAGCTCCACAAGTAACTGAAAACCTGTTTTTGCCAAGATTTAACAACTGAGTTCATGACCGATGCAGAATTTTAGTTTTAATTTGTAATAACACTAACTGCTAAAAATAAACAATCAAGATTTATTATTAAAAACATGGGCACATACCTTGAATGAACTGTGAACTAATGTTTCGTCAAGATCAATGACCATACACTTTTTATGCATGTCCTGGTGTCTCACTGGTGGTAGCAGTGGTCGGGGGGCATGTTCTGCCATGACCAGCAGCCCCCGCTCCTGCGGGAGCGGCGAGGCCCGACCATCGATGCTGTTCGCGCCATTGCTGCCCGGCGGGCCCTTGCCGCGCCCGCCGCGCCAACAGCACAGCAGCGACCGCAGGAACCCGCCGCCACCGCTCGACTTCTTACTGCCAATCGGGGCAGAGCCCGGCACCGGCGTAACATCCCCCTCATTGTGCTGGCCGCCAGGGGATGGCCCTAAAACAACCATTGCACATCAGAACACTCCAACAATAACACTCACGCGGAAGCTCCAATAAGTATCACCAGTTGAACCGTAAGGAAAGAGAAGTTCTCAAGGTTGCTGTAAATGTTATCGCGTCCACACGATCCAGTTGTTTACCTCACAGCACACGCACGCGAATCGGAACCCAGGGAATACAAAACGTTCACTAATGCACTGATCCAACATCGATCACGATCAGCAAATATTTACGAGTCGTGAGGAGGTAACACTATACGCTCTAATTTGATGCTAGTAGGTAACAGGTGTAATTCGGTTGGGATTTACCTCTGTCGGATCCATAATTGTTTAATTGCTCGTCATCCCGTGACACCTGAGTTATAATGGACGATGCGTCCATTTAAACATTTGTTTTCGGCCCTAAGACAAATGGCAACGGAGTTTTTGTAAAATTTTAACACCATAAAACTATTTTTTATCTCCCTTCTATCTTACAAAATGGCAGGCTCTTGGCAAATACCAACTTCAAATATAGCCAACACATAAAATTTATACAATCTTATTACTCTTTCTACCACGCACAGGTTTAGAAAGAAAGAGTGAAGTGACAATACTTCACATTTCATATTTTGTAAAGTTGCTACTTCTGTCAACAGCCAAAAATAGTTTAGCTGTCGTTCGTAACCTGAATTCCTGAAAATAAACACGAATTTTTATTTAGTTATATTATACATACCTTTATAATGTCTGAAATATTTTAATAAATGAATTTAGATACAAGGTTTATTTTATTTTCTTAAATTAAGGACACCAGCTTAAACGTGGGTGTGCACAATGCATATTTAGTATTTGAACACACTCTGCAATGATGCAAACAAAGTACTAAATTAATGTAATTATAAATAAAGTTTCGTTTACAAAATCAAAATAATTTTGGAGTGTAACTTAATTTTTTTATATATATTTGTTTTTTGTTCATAACTTACACTAAAGTTTTAGTTTGCAAAATAGGTCTCATTTATTATCTGTTGAACTTTCAAACTATTCAGTGACATCACTGAATAGTTTGAAAGCTTTTTTAGTATTTTATGAGTACAGATTATCATTAATTAAAAAAATATATCGTGTTTTTCATCTTTTCTACTGAGTAATTATGCACATTCCTTTTTTACTAAGTTAAAACTTTAAATATCATAACGTGTGCATATGCTTTTTCCTCTTTGTACATTCAAGAAATGTTTTTTTTTGCGAGAATTAGATTATTAATCTAGAAAAAAACATGATAATAATTTAAATCATCTTTCATCAACGCTAAACTTTTGTTTAACATTTAATTAATCGACTACGGTTTTAAATCGATAAAACTAAATTATCTGAATGTACTGACAACACTAGTGACGAAGATGCTGTGTCGACTTGTCAAAGCCAGATTTGTTTAGTTTTTCATAAGAAAACCCTTAAAATCGTGTATATTTATAACCAATGTGTGGCAAGCAGAAACTGCATTAGTTTTGTAGCAAATTGACCCCTGAAACTGGTCAGAATGTCGCAAAGGGATCCCGGACCTATACCAAATAGGTGGTTGAGATGTCCACGAAAGGCCACGGGCCTGGTTGCTGATAAGTTTATGGCTTTCAAGACACCTTTGGGAGCTCAGTTTAATGATAAAGTAGCTGATGAATACCGTTTCACACCATCCATGTTGTTTGTCTACATGAAAAGTATGAAAGTAAGTCACATTTTCCAGTGTCAATTTTTTCGCACTTGTTTTGTTCTAAACAAACTTATCCAGCTGTAGTCAATGCAACCCTACTTACTTTTAAAGTTTCCTACATGAAATAAGTAGCTCAAGTACTCAATATCTAAAGAATTACTTACTTGACCTATAAATACAATGACACAAATTATTATTGTTTTCACACATGAAATTCTATTTTTAGTGGGATAAGAGAATATCCACATGCTTTACAAATGAGTTTTCACAATGAAGTTGAATAGCCTCCCTTTTCTTCATTGATTTCTCTTGTAGTTAGAAGTGGAATGAAGGTAGGAGATAAATATAGCTGATGATTATAATGAAATACAAATGAGTATGATTTTTCTAGATAAAGCTTGGTCTATGGATTGACCTTACAAACACAAGTCGGTTTTATGACAAGGCAGAGGTAGAGGAAACCGGCTGTAAGTATGTGAAAATGCAGTGCCGGGGTCATGGTGAAACTCCATCACCTGAGCAGACTAGGTAAGGATTAATTTAGGTTGAAATGATATTTGTATTCATTTGAAATTTGTATGAATATCTGAATGTCTAAAAGTGAAGAGTTTAGTTCTACTTACATGTGTATTGATGTCGTAAAACCTGCCAACAATTTAAAATAATTATTAACAAATCCAGTTTTTTGTAGAAATTGAAACTATGTATAGTGTCAATTTCTACAAAATTAGTGAAATGGTTGTCAGACCACACGCAACATAATCAGCCTATAATCTTCCCACTGCGGAGACACAGGCTGCTTTCTGTTAGAGGAAGTGGGCCATAATCCACTACATGGACCCAGTATAGTTTGGTGGATCACACGGACCAAAAATATGACAACTGTTTCTGCTATCATTTGCATTTATTTCTTAATGCTGCCCCTAAATAGTTAAAATTAATGCAGTGCATAAAACTATTCACATGACAAACTATTCATTCCTGTACCTATACCTAATAAAAAGTTTTACTGTAATAAAATGAACAATAATTTTTCAGGGAATTCATCTCGTTAGTTAGCAGATTTGTGAGTCAGAAACCACTAGAGCTCATTGGTGTACACTGTACCCATGGCTTCAATAGGACAGGGTTCCTTCTCGTCTCATATATGGTGGAACATTTGGACTGCAGTGTTCAGGCAGCTATCAACGAATTTGCTAGGATGAGGTAACTTACATAAATTTAACAGCACTTTAATCAGTAAGTTAAGCAACCAGGACCTCACAGTGAATGATGGTAATATTTTGTATGATGAAGTTTTCTCAGTGGTCCAAAAAGAGTTCAATAACACTTTTAAGAAGAAAACTAAAACTATATGCCCTAAGTTTTTATTCAGTGACTGGGCGACTACAGGACTTAGAAAAAGTAGGGAAAGACTATACGAGCTATATGGGCTTAAGCGTTGTATTAACACTGAAACGTTTAATAAGTATGTTGCTACTTACTCAAGAATTTTTAAAAATTCCTGCAAGGCAGCTAAGGTCTTGTACATTATCAATAAGGTTAAATTAGCAGAAAATAAAATCAAGACGGTTTGGAAAATTATAAACAATGAAACAAATAGGAATAAAAATAGTAGTGATTACACGCTTGAGACCACACACGGACTTATTAGAGATAACAAAAAAGTTGCGCAAGAATTTGTTAATTTCTTTACCAACATCCCAATTAAAACTACTGAAACTTTAAATTCTTCGCCCTCGCTTGCTTTTGGATTATTAAACGCGAACGTTTCAGCCTGCCCGATTGTATTTAACTTTTCACATATAAACCCCATGACAGTAATAAAAGCTTTTAAGCAAATCAAGATCAAACCGACTGAAGATCTGTGGGGACTGTCCATCAAAGCTTGTACCTCCATTATTCAGACTATTGCGCCGTACTTAGCGTTGATTTTCAATTTGTGTGTGGATCAAGGAGTTTTTCCGGATCTAATGAAATATAGTAAGGTTATACCACTTTTTAAATCCGGGGACAGTAAAGACACAAATAATTATAGACCAGTATCCGTGTTGCCGGTTTTCAGCAAGGTATTTGAGAGGATAATGCTAAATCAAATGCTCATTCATTTTAATACGAATAACATCTTGCATGATAGACAGTATGGTTTCACCAGAGGACGTTGTACAAATGACGCTGGTGTCGCTCTATTAAAACACATCTTTGATGCGTGGGAAGATTCGCAGGATGCCATAGGTATCTTCTGCGACCTTTCGAAGGCGTTTGATTGCGTTAATCATGAAACATTACTTCTGAAACTTGAGCGTTACGGGCTAGGTCAACCAAACTTATTGGTTAAATCTTATTTGAATGATAGACAGCAATTAGTTCAAATAAACGGTGTGAATTCGTCCGGGTTAAACGTTAAAATGGGGGTACCCCAGGGCTCAATTTTAGGTCCTTTCTTATTTTTAGTATACATAAACGATTTACCCCGTTTATTGGAAAACAAACTTAACATGGTGTTATTTGCTGATGACACATCTTTAATTTTTTAAATAAATAGACGTACTTGTCAGGTTGACGACGTAAATAACGCGCTACGGCAGGTTCAGGATTGGTTCACTGCCAATAATTTAGTTTTAAATGGTAAAAAAACCAAGTGCGTAAAATTTTCCTTGCCGAATGTCAAAAGTACTGATTGTGACATTATATTAAACAAGGAGAAGCTAGAATTCGTCGATAAAACGGTTTTCCTGGGGATCACGCTAGACTCAAGGTTCCAATGGGGTCCTCGTTTGGTATTCCTTGCAGGGCGGCTGAGTTCGGCGGCTTATGCTGTTGGAAAGATTCGTCGGTTAACGGATGTGGATACCGCCAGACTAGTCTATTATAGTTATTTTCATAGTATAATGACTTACGGTATCTTACTATGGGGAAGGGCTGCAGACATTCAGTAAATTTTTATTCTGCAAAAACGAGCCATCAGAGCGATATACAATCTTCGCCGGCGCGATTCTCTAAGGGAACTGTTTAAGGACATTAACATCATGACGGTTCCTTGTCAATATATTTATGAAAACATCATGTAAGTGAGAATGAATTTACATCTTTTTAGTAAAGACGGCGACAGACATAATTATGTTACTAGAAATAGGGACCAATTAGTTCAACCAGGATTCAGACTGGCTAAAGTAGCCTCATCTTTCATGGGGTACTGTACAAAATGTTACAATAAAATTCCTCCCCACATTCTTGAACTGAATGAGACGAAATTTAAAACTTGTATAAAACGCACACTATCCAGGCTGGCATATTATAAGTTGGGGGATTACATCAATGATAAAAATACTTGGCTAAATGCTAGTCCTGCTCCACAGCCACTAGGGCGCAAAAACAAGTGATATGCAGAACATTATAGTTTTGAATTATTGTTGGACCTTCTGAAGACTGTATAAATATATTTGTATTGTATAAACTCAATTTCATGCATCAAGGTATGTACTTATGTACCTAAATATTGTAAAAAGTTTTTTTTTTTTTAAAAGAGTAAGTATGGAGTTTCTTGTGCATTCTTCTCCATTACAAGCTACTTTCCGAATGCACGGTAGAATCAACTATTATTATTTGTAAAATGTAACGTTCAAAAGTGCCGCTTGGTGGCCTACTTGAAATAAAATATCTTCGTCTTTGTAATTCAACGAATAAATTATTCTCAAAGAGTACAACATTTTTTGAATTAATTGTTAACAAAATGTGTCGATAGCTTTTTAATTTTATGATAATAGTTGTAAATACAACTGATGTATATTTTTCAGGCCTCCCGGTATATACAAACAGGATTATTTGCAAGAGTTGTTTCGTCGCTACGATGAGGTGGATGATACACCGGCTGCTCCCATACTGCCTGATTGGTGTCATGGTAAGTCACCAGGCATTTATACTACTGCATTCATTTGACCACACAACCCTTTTTAGGGTACCTAAAAGTCTGTACCCAAAGGGTAAAAACGGGACCCTATTACTAAGACTCCGCGATCCGTCTGCCACCAGGCTGTATCTCATGAACCGTGATAGCTAGAGAGTTGAAATTTTCACAGATGATGTATTTTGGTTGCCACTATAACAACAAATACTAAAAACAGAATAAAATAAATATTTAAGTGGAGCTCCCATACAACAAACGTGATTTTCTTGCCGTTTTTTTGCGATAATGGTACGGAGGAACCCATCGTGCGCGAGTCCGACTCGCACTTGGGCGGTTTTTTTTTTTATTGTCTTAGTGTTGTACAAAGTTCCAGTTGAATAAGAGGCTACTTATAACTGGATTTTATTGGTTGACGTGAGACCTACTGTACCATGTTTTAGGGTTCCATATCATAGGAGTCATAGTCAGAATTTCATGGGCCATATAAAATTGTGCCACTCACCAACACCACTTATATAAGAGTAGGTGATACTCACTGGCAAGTTTGTTTGTTGCTGTTGTTTTCTCACTGGCAGTCCCCGGTACGTTACTTGGCAAGGTTTTGTAGTAGTGGAGGTAAGTTCGCGCATAGTGCACTGACTTATTGCAACAAAAAAATGGACACTTTAATTGCTGTCACTATTATATGGTTATACTATTATATGGCCCATAATTTATTTTTAAACAGGTCTGTTTAGATGAAAGTTTAAGAAAGGAGAGGAATTTGTTAAGTTTATTAGGTACATATAATAAATAAAATATATAAAGTTAAAGGTAAAGAAATTTATGTTTGTATTATAATAATATAATACAATATAATCTACATTTATATAAAAACAGATTTCAGTACATGTAACAGTTTTACAAAGTAGGTAGTCATGCTGTTCTCCTCGCTAGGCTAAGAAATAGCTTGTATTAGGGTTACACTAGTCGAAAATTCTTCCATACAAACGTAGTCTAGGGATTATTCCACTGTTTGACGATGGACGTTCAAAATAAAAAGTGATATCAATTTGTCTCATCATTAATTAGCCCTGTATGGAAGCAAAAAAGTAAAAAAAGAAAATATTTTAAAGTTATGAGCGTCGAAAGTTCCACATTTCGACACTAATTTTAACGCATTTTTGGGCGCGAAAAAATACCATAAGAAGACGGAAAATTGCAAAACGGCCTCCATACAGGGATAGATTAGTAGTTCAACAATGCAAATAATTATTTTGAACAGATAGATTTAGTCGTTTTTTCATGATATCTAGACTGCCAAGGGTCTGTTTATAAAATTTCGCGCGCTCGGTTTCGTCCTAAATTATTATCCATTTCGCTACAAATTTGCAAAAGTGTGTATTCGTACGCGAACTAGCTTCCTACTGCTCATCACAGCATCTATCTCTTCACGTGTTGTCGGTTGATATAAAATGCATTTTAACCCCGCGCACAAAATAGTTCGTGCCGTCGACTAGTGTACCCTTAAGGCGTAACAGTGCCAATACCCTCTAATTGTATTGCTACAATTTTATTTTTACAAGTTATAATTTTTAAATATAGATTGTGCGCGAGCGCATTTGTGTGTTTGTGCGTGTATGGGTCTGTGTGTGTGTGTATGTGCGTGATCGTGCGGCTGTGTAAGCGTGCTTAAGTAAGGGGATTGGAATAGTTTTAGGTGAGTGCGGTACAATATACAAACTAGTCCTAATTTAACTAAATTAAATATTTTTCTGTTTCATCGTAAGTTTTATTTTGAAGGAATGTGTGAATCAAGTAATAACAAAGAATTGTAGTTTTCGTTAATAATCATATGATGCCGTCGTCCGTCGTCACTTGACTTGACATAAGATCCTATGACCCCTAGCCGGGGCAGGGGCTTCCACAGTATTCCTCCATCGAGACCGGTCTTGAGCTTCGCGCTTCACCCATGTCATTCCGATACTCGTCGCTTCAGCCAATACGGTGCGTCGCCAGGTTTGACGGGGACGGCCTCGCTTCCGTTTTCCTTGAGGATTCCAATCCAAGGCCTGTTTAGGAATGTGATCGTATTCCCGCCGGAGCGTGTGACCAATCCAACACCATTTACGCCGCTTGATCTGGCGGTCGATCGGGGTCTCGTGGCATCTCTCCAACAGCTCTACATTAGAGATGATCTCGGGCCAGTAAATTCCGGGGATAGGACGAAGACCTGGATTTGGCGAGAGATGTCCTTTGTTACCTTCCACGTTTCGCACCCGTAGAGCAGCACGGATTTGACATTGGACCCGAAGATTTTAAGTTTGACCCTTCGGGTCAGTTGCCGTGATTGCCACACAGGTCTCAGCTGTGCGAAGGTAGCTCGCGCTTTGGCGATCCGTGAACCGATATCATCTTCAGTTCCTCCAGTCTCTGACACGACGCTCCCGATGTACATGAATTTGTGGACGCGTTCCACAACCTCTGTGCCGATTAATATCGGTGAAGAATTCCTGTCACCTGTACGCATTTCCTGGGTCTTCCGGATGTTAATTTTGAGCCCAGTCTGGGTCCGTCGTCACTATCGTTTTGTAAAAGTGTTACCCCTGGCATGAAATTAATGTTTTCTCAGTATTTTATCGTGGCATTTCAGTTAAATTTAAAAACTCAACAAATCAAAAGGTAAATATTAATGCATGCAAGTGTATTCGGGAGCGAACGGAATGTGGACGCGACGCTAGTCAGTCTATCCTTGAATCGACTGACCAACCAATCGCGCGCTCAGAACAGTGCTACCTCTGTCCCCGCTTCCCGCTTGATAACCAAAGAGACCTAAAAAAACGACTCTTGCCAAGTTACGTGCCGTTGACTGTTGTCAATGAGAAAAACAACCAAAAATTACAAAAACATAGCCTAAAATGCGAAAAAAGTACTAGAAGAAATATCTTTAAATATGTACTTACAGCAATAGGAAACATCTATCAACTGCAATGCTACCTCTGTAGACGACGAACTAATTCTGATCAATTATATTTAACTAATTTAATATTTTTTCTTTTAATTTCAGAGGAAGAAGAAGAAGATGACGAGGATGTACCTAGTAATTCGCAAAACTCATCATCTTCAACGTAAGTTTAAAATTTTACAGTAAACAACTATAGCCACGTTCCATGTAACTAACACTGTACACTACATACATAGACAAAACTAATTATCATTGAGTACAAAATAACTACACACTTATACAAACAATGTCAAAGATTTAACTAAATAGCACAAACATGATTTCAAACGTGCAGTTCGACGTCTGATTAGCAATCAATGATATGTGATTACTTATCTCTTTTTTTGATTGTACAAGAAGGTACCATGTATATTGTATAAGACAAAATATCAATCACAAACTAAATAATAAAAAAATATGCTTTTATGTCATTATTTCTATGTCAATAGTTATACCAAGAAGATATTGTACTTGCATTGATAGATTAGATTGATAAATAGTGCGTAAATAATAATACAACTTTGATACTGTCTTGTGATAGATAATGATTGAAGAGACCCTTCAATTGTTCTATTATTTTAACAAAACATGAGTGAAATGTGGTTGTAGACTCTGCCGAACTCTTCGGCGAATACAGCTGTGATGTAATGTAAACATGAGTCTGTAGTTATGTAAAAATTATGGTAAATTAAGGATTGAGATTAGAATAGCGTTAGCGATGCGGGAATACGCTGAATGAAAGATACACAGGAGCAATCGATGTGACGACGGTTGGGGGTAGGCTTATTTTCTTAATGCTTCACCTAACTTCACGTATTATAAACTAAAAAAAAATTGACACAAGAGCGAGCTAAGCGAGCTCAAAAAGAACAATGGCAGGTGCCCATACATTATTTTAGCTGAGATTAAATTCCTACGTCATTAATTGAAAATGTGTTTAATAGGTAATATTATTCAATTTAATATCGCATTAGTATTTCCCCTTACCTAGTTATTTCAGCATGAAATGTATAATATACTCTTTGGAAAGAGTATATTTGTTAAAATTAAGCGAGTATTTGGATACTAGTCTTTTTGCCAATCATTAATTGAAAGTAATTCATTTATTTCTACTACACTACAATATTCTTACCTACCTGCAAGGATTTACTGCAAATAAATACAATAATGATATTATTACATAATATAGTTACTACATGTCACTTAACAGATACAATATATAATGGCAACACTAAGCTAAAGAAATTATCCAAAAAATCAAATAACTTATTTTTTTTTATCCGTTTTGAACCAGCCCAATTATACTTTAAAAAACGTAGACAATAGAATTTCTTTCGTATATAACTTTCAGACGCTCAAAGTAGATTGTCCATTCTTCTATTGAACGCCGTTGCGCATAAAAAATAATTGTATGATAGCGTAAATTGGATATAAAAGAGGGGAGATGGGAGATGAGAAGGGTCATTCTTTCAAAGGAAATAAAAATTATCCATTTATTTTGCGGGGTTTTTGCTTTTTCTGATCGTTCTACACAATCCACACCACCAGCACAGAAACAGTACAATAGTCTTCAAAAAGATTTCTTGAGCGTGCAGGAGTTCGAAGACTACTGAACACGAACTCAACGCAATGATAACTTATTAATTAGCACAACAAACTCAGCAAATATCAACGCAAAAACAAAAGTTCGCTGCCGCGCCGACACAATGCTTTGTTTGGCACCTAGTTTGACTTGACATTTGACAATTACATTTTTGACAGTGACATTTTTGATAGTTGACTGTTCACCTCTGTGGTAGTGTTACCAACAATTAATCTATATCATCCTGACCATAAGTGATTTGTTAATTAGAAAAAAAAATAGTAAAGTAATATCATTTTAATTATGTTATATATAAATAAAAATATTAACAAAGCGGGCAATGTAATAATTGAAATGATTTTTAAAACTCAGGATCTGCCCTGACACTATTAGTAACACCGATTATGGGGAGGTTCATAAAATGGCAACACTGTTTTCACTAAAGTACGCCATTAAAATAAAATCGAATAAATAACTAATTAAACACAAAATATTAACCCCACATACGATTTCGATCAAGTTAAATAAGAAAACTTAAAAAAAGAATTATAATTTATGAGTATATTTTTGTGGCTATACTCTTTTATTATAAAGCGATACTGATTTTGGTCATTCTCCTTTAAGTCCGCTAAGATTTCGCCATTGTTCTTTTATGTGCATATAACTCACCATTAAATAACATTGCAGTCCCCGCAAACACAAAGGCAAAGGTAGAAAAGAAACTACCCACAAGAAAACTACATTCATGCCAGGTGTTCGAGGTGTAGAGCCTTTTGACACACAACCCCGACTAAGCGAAGTCCAGAAGAAGGCTCAACATTTCTGCGAATGGAACACCACCGGGTTCCCAGGTTCGCAACCTGTATCTATGGATACCGCGAACTTGAGGAAGTTGCACGAGAAACCATATAGGGTCTCGTGGAAGGCTGATGGTGTTAGGTATGTATATTTGAATAACTTCCTTTATGAAAATATAAAAAAAAAATCGGCCAAGTGCGAGTCGGACTCGCGCACGAAGGGTTCCGTACCATTATCGCAAAAAACGGGAAAATAATCACGTTTGTTGTATGGTTCATGAGATACAGCCTGGTGACAGACAGACAGTCAGAGTCTTAGTAATAGGGTTCCGTTTTTACCCTTTCGGTACGGAACCCTAAGAACTGGGTCCTATTTCACCGGTTTTAGGTTCACAATGCAGTGTATTTCATGCTTAGTAAGTTATTTTCTGTGGTGAAGCAGTTGTGGCTGGTCCATTGGTCAGGGCTCCGAATTATGAACGTGTTCGAACCCAAGCAGGCGCATTACTTTGTGTAATTTATTTCATTACCACTGCTCTCAAAACGGCGAAGGAAAACATCGTGAGGAAACTGGCATGTCGTATGAGTAAACATTCGAAGACATTGGACATCCACCAACCCGCACTGGGCCCGCGTGGTGGATTATTGCACATTCCCCTTTCACAGAGAGGGGGCCTGTGTCCCAGTAGTGAGCACATTTGAAGGCTGATAATGATGTTTATTTTTCCACTACCTTGTCTATTATGTAACACATTGCCTAAGAAATTCGTTTCGAAATATGAACATTTAGACACAAGATTATAAAATAAAAATTTAAAAAATACAAAATTACATAACAGTTACGAAATGACTTTTGTATGGATGTAACTGGCAGAATGATACTGAACCTGTTACCTCTCGAAAAAGCGCGCGTTGCTTATGTGTATATATATAGTCTGTTGTTTTTTATCTGAACGATTCTAATAAATTGTTATTGGAACTTTTTTGCATTTAATTAAGTAAGCTCATCAGGGGGGTGACCATAAGCTCTTAGAGCGGTATCAATTTGATATCGATTAAGGGACAGATGTATTTGACTTGTATACATCTGTCACTTACTCGTTCTCAAATTGATACCGCTCTAAGAGCTTATGGTCACCCCCCTGGTAGTGAAAAAAGAATCGTTCGTGTCTCGCATAAAAAGGCTTAATTTTAACACTCGCATGTAGCTTTCGACGTCGCTCGTGTTAAAATCTCGATTTTTTATACTCGACACGAAATGTACTATTCTATACCTACACTCATGCGGAAAAGTGTGTTTTTGTTTATTAGTCTGGTTAGCGGCTAGCTCCTACAAAAATCGAACACGGCGCGTTCATCCCACTGTTCCCCGCGGTTGAAAATACGCATTGTCTGGCAGTGAATTAATTTACGATTTTTATTGAATACTTTAAACAATTTGTCTTCAGATATATGATGTTGATCGACGGAGAAGGCGAGGTGTACATGTTGGATCGAGACAACTGCGTGTTCAAAGTATTCGGCCTGCGGTTCCTACACAGAAAAGATCTCAGAAGGCATCTGAAAAATACTCTACTTGATGGTGTAAGTTTATGTTTCTGAAATCTAACACTGTCTTATTACTAAACGAGTTTTATCTTTAGACCAAGCCCAAACTTTCGAGCCAGTTATAGTATTATGAACTTTATTCTTACCATTCTAAAGTTGTTAACAGAAAAAACGATCTTGGATCAGTTTAAATTGACAATTTTGCATTAAGAACTTGTACTTCAGTTTCAACAAAGTTCCAAATTCAATTCGGGCAAACTTTTTCTAGATTTGTGCCCAATCGATGGCATAAGATTTAAACATAACCAGCAAACCGGAAAAAAAACAGGCGTGATGTTATATTATGTTAAATCTATTATTTCAGGAAATGGTGATAGATAAAGTTGACAACCAAGACATACCTCGTTACTTATGTTACGACATTATTAGCTTCGAAGGGACCGACACGGGTAAAATGGAGTTCTACCCAACCAGACTGAATTACATCGAAAGTGAAATCGTTAATCCTAGGTAAGCTATCAATTTAGTTTTGTATGTAGGAAAAGGATTGCCCAAAAACTGGTCGCTTATGAGGTATTGTGTGCCTTATTTAACACGTTCGCTGCCAAGGACACGGCTCGCGCGACACGCGTTAAGGGATCCAAGTTCCCTTACAAAATGGGCAATCCCCTTTTGGATTAGAACAAAACAAGGGATTTGCAACTCTCTTTTGTTAGAACTTTGCTTTTATACTTACGTACTTTTCAAATATTTTTCACTTTTTTGTGCACTACCATGTTATCTCTCCACTTTTTACCAGTCAACGAAGGGGTTGACTGGTAAAAAATGCCTTAAGCATAAGCTCGCCTTCATTTTCCATGAAGTTTCAATAAATAAATTATATTGTTTAGGTTCTCCAACTGCGTATGCGCTCGTTCATTATTTTTCGCTTGATATTTAAATAAAAATCAATATATGACGTTACAGGCATCAAGCAATGAAAGAAGGCATCATAAAGAAAGAACGGGAACCGTTTAGCATACGATTGAAGCAGTTCTGGGAACTGCCTATGGCGCGGCAGTTGTTAGGCGAGAAGTTCGCTAAGACGTTGTCGCACGAACCTGATGGACTTATCTTCCAGCCTTCTAAGGAGGTTAGTACTTTGAAATAAAATATGGAGCTATACCAGATTGAAAGTGAAACTTGACTAATGATTGAGCAAACGAAAGCCAACGAGTGTTTCCGCAGGCAAGACGATGTGAGCGTGGTGTGTCCATCGGAGATTCCCATTCGTTGGCGTTCGTTCACTTGGGTCTGTACCCGCTATTATAAGAAAACTATACTTTGCAAAGGTACTTAGGATAGAATAGCTGGACCCCCTTTACCGCACTTATACTTCATTTGAAATAAAATTAAACGTCTTTACAACTGCTTTTACAGTCCGTTCAACCGATTTTGAGTTCTATCTCGTAAACATAAGGATGACATAAAAAGCATAAACCTGTTACCAAAACAAACAGTTTACTACAGCTTCCATTTGTCATATCACCAAAGCAGTAGAAGTCAAAATCGGTTTAACGGGCTTATTTAAATGTCAAATGTTATAGTAAATGGAGTTTAGACCCCATTTGTTCCGTTGTGCGTGCAGGCCTCCTCTCTGTGAGAAGGAATGGGCCGTAATCCACCACGCGGACCCACTGCGGGTTGGTGCATGTCACATGTCTTCGAATTTTTGGTTCTAAGACATGCCGGTTTCCTCACGATGTTTTCCATCACCATTTTGAGAGCACCACTGCTCTCTGCAATAGTACATTTCGTGTCGAGCATAAAAAGTCGAGATTTTAACACGAGTAATATAGTCATGCGAATGGTAAAATAAAGCCTTTTCTTTTTTTGCGAGACACGAACGATTCTTTTGCCACTACCTGATGAGCTTACTTAATTAAATGCAAATAAGTTCCAACAACAATTTATTAGAAACGTTCAGACTAAAAACCTAGACTATATACACACAATCAACGCGCGCTTTTTCAGAGGTAACAGGTCCAGTATCATTCTGCCAGTTACATAAATCCATACAAAAGTCATTTCGCAACTGTTATTATGTAATTTTGTTATTTTTTATTTTATAATCTTATGTCTTAAATGTTCATATTTCGAAACGAATTTCTTAGGCTATGTGTTACATAATAGACAAGGTAGTGGAAAAAGGTACTTATACGCTTCTGCAAACACCGCCACAGCAACCCTAACGTTAAGTCAAAATAAATTGCGAAAAATGTGAAAGTGCCTGTAGCCTTATGCGAATTGGTTGCATGGTAAAAGACATTTAGGTGGGGTTCGATAATCCCAAAAGGTTTTTGTAATTCTTTTAGTAACTTCTAACTGAACAATCTCTTTTATAGAAATTGAGGGTACGATTTACGTCTGATTTGTGTATTTTTTCTTTCTAGAGATACATAGCAGGACCATGTGAGGACGTACTGAAGTGGAAGCCAAGCAATATGAACAGTGTAGACTTTAAATTAAAAATTGTCACGCAGGGTGGACAAGGGTGGGTTTTTAGACTTTTATATTTAACGTTATTCCTTTATTTTCGAAGAGATAGATAGAATCGTAAATAAATTGTGCCATCCACGATGACGCGTCTTACTCTTCGCCAGGAAAACGGCAAAACACTTGCACTGTTAACAAATACTAGGAAAACAGTGGGGCGTGCATTTGATGTGCTATTATAGTCACCACTTATTTCATCAGTTAGCAAGCAGTCGAGCTACTACTGATAAAACCTGTGAAAAAATATTGCAGCCGGGGTATCGAACCTAGCACTAGACCAACGCGGCAATTCTTTTATTGATTTGTTAACTAAATCATCATCTTTGCTTTTTCCTATATTACTTGAAGTCGGGGCACGTTTCCAATAACTCCGTTTTTAGGGTTCCGTACCCAAAGGGTAAAAACGGGACCCTATTACTAAGACTGCGCGAGCCGTCTGTCTGTCTGTCTGTCCGTCTGTCACCAGGCTGTATCTCATTAACGGTGATAGCTAGACAGTTGAAATTTTCACAGATGATGTATTTCTGTTGCCGCTATAACAACAGAATAAAATATTTTTTTAAGTGGGGCTCCGATACAACAAACGTGTTTTTTTGCGATAATGGTACGGAACCCTTCGTGCGCGAGTCCGACTCGCACTTGGTCGGTTTTTTTTTCATGTTATTACTTACACTATTGTTTTTCAACCTATGTATGTTTGCCCATTGTTGGGCAACAGCTCTCCCTCATGATATTCCCCTCATCCCGGTTTAATAACTAAATAAACAATTTTATTACAGCATCCTGCCCACAAAAGTAGGGTACTTATACGTAGGTAAGATGGATCAACCTTTCGCGTCGATGAAGGTGACGAAGGATATCAAACACCTTGACAATAAAATCATTGAGTGCACATTCGAGAATGGACGATGGACGTTCATGAGGGAGCGAACGGACAAATCTTATCCTAACAGCTATAATACCGCCACTTGTAAGTATTTTAAGAAACACTAATAAAAAAGTAGTTAGAGTCTGGCAAACGAAAGTAGACACTCGATTTATTTGCAAACTTTTTATATGGCAATGCAATACTAATGTCAACCCCAATTTTCCGTATGACGCTACTAAGTTGATACTTTGTTTTAATTCGTAATCACTATTTAACTTTTTGTAAAAACCTTTTCTCTATTTAATCACTTAAAAAGTTTCATTATTAATGTAGAAAACAATGATTCCTGTGACTCTTATGAATCATTTCACATGGAACTCTTAGATTCAGATTTTGATTAATAGTAAATAAACCAAAATTATCATAGAATACTGTTGCTTTTTAATTCAGATTGATATATCTAAAGTATTACCTACCTATAGTAATTTTATTCAGACGAAGTAATATAAATAATTCTAAAGTATCAAATTAGGTTATTCCAGGTACTTCATACTAGTTTTTGGGGTTGCAATGCTGTTTTTTTTTTTCAGTCTCTACTTTCGGTTTCCAGACTCTAGCAGTAGTATTTTTGCAACTGTCACATTGCGTGACAGAAAAGATGCTCTTCTTAACTTGGGGCTTACTATGACGTGTCAAAACTATCATGGTTCCACTGTGAGAGAGACGGAGCTATACAAGAAGAATAGCACTATATCTTTTTCATAACAGAATAATGATAGCATTGACATGTTATAGGCCACTCTTCTTGGCGGCCCTGAAGTTGGCTTTTCGATGCACAAAGCACGGCGCGGTGCTGTTTTTATATGAGATTTACGATTGCTCAGCTATTATAGCCAAATTCAGAGCGGCCTAAGGCCCGGACGCCACCAAAGCAGAGAGGAGAGGAGATATTTTTTAAACAACCAATAGAATTTCGTTATTCACACATCTTTCGCCTCCGCTTTGGACTTCTCCGCACATCTCCACTTTGGTGGGGTCCGGGCCTATAAGTTTGGCGAGTACTGTACAGTCACAGAGCTTTTACTGGAATGCAATACTGAAAGCCCTACCAACTTTGCTGTGGTTTTGATAGTACGGTCACGAGGTCACGAAGCTAAGAAATAAAATTTGGTTTAAATAAATTTCACTAGATGGAACGATATGCAGCGATTTATTATTGAATTTTGTGTAAAATATACATTTTCTAGAATTAATCATAAACATTGTATATTCTTGTTAAATCAACTCTCGTAAGCGCGAAATTATGGGATATTTCGCATTTCAAAGATTATTTGAATGGATCATTTAAAATCCATACCAATAAAGAACGTGGTTTTAAATTTCTGAGGCATTCCACTCGATTTTTTAAATTTGTATTGTAACGCTGGGGCTACACTATCGCGATAACGCGAACTGCACTTTGCGCGCTCTGTTGCACTGCGAGAGGTCGCGCGGTGTGCGAGAGAGAGCGCCCGAAGTGAAGTTCGCGTTATCGCGATAGTGTGGCCCCAGCATAACACATTTTGGTACAATGAAACTTTAAAAACGTGCCTAAAAATACTATAAAACAAATCGTCAATGTATTTAACGAAAAAAATATTCACGAACCGAGTAAACCCTTTCACTTGGAAGTCGCTGCTAAAACCATTTATCGCTTGGGGCGAAACCGACCGCGTTCGATCTACTTTTAGTAAAATAATCAGTTTAGTCAGACGAAAAACGCTAGTTACGTCGGCATGATTTCTATTTAAGGGATGAGGCATCTGTATGCTAGTATCTGTGGTACGGTAAATGTGCAACAACAAGCAGATACCTTGTCTCAAACTAAAACTTGACGTTTCCCTATAGCCGAAAACGCACTGGCAGGTGCCAATTTTCGTAACCAGGCGCACTACGCACTTGGCATCTTTGCGAAACGCCCAATGTATATCATTGTCCATGCGTTTTTTACCAAGGTTGGTCACCACCCTCCTACTCAAACTTTAAGCATGATGCTATGTCTGCCAAATCTAAGCTACAGCTAACACCATTTAACAATGTTTATTTCTTTCCCCAGCGGTCTGCGAGAGCATAAAGGACCCAGTCACCAAGGAGATCTTACTCGACTACATCGACCATCATAGGTTTCATGATGACTCCGATATGATGCCACCTCCCAAACGCATGCGCCGATAGCGACCTCTGTAGTTAAATAAAAAACGACACGTAATAAACGATGGCGTGATTGTCAGTGTTATTTCTTTGTTGATAGTTCGAGTTTTTATTCGATAGTTTTTACTCGTGCAATTGGGTATTTTACTACTATAAAAAATCTAGGTACCCACATCATAATCTTCCCTTCGTTGTCCCATGTAACTTGGGGTCAGCGCAACAAGTCAGCCTGTGCATCCATTCAATTTTATTTTCATAACTCTCTTTGTGACATGCGTTTCATCACCCCTTATCACCATAGCCAAACGTTGCCTTGCAACTTTTCTGCCATTTGCGCCACTTTCAAATTTTCCTCTAATATTGGAGTTTTTGAATATCTACCTACCTTATCTCACCTTACCTATCTTATATTATATACAATTTATTTATCTTAATTATTCTTTCCGTATTAACCTTCAGAAAAAGATGAATGAAATCGGTAAAGCTGTTCTCAAGTTATGGCGTGACCAAGGGAAATAGGGATTCATTTATATGTATGTAGGTATAAAGATGTTACAAAAAAAAAGAAAGTACACACTTAGAAGTTATTCGTTTATACTTGTCACTCATTGATTTTCCTGAATGGCGCGAAATCTCCACGGAATCATGTGCCGTCATAAAGTATCAGTAGGTTCTGTTTCAGTTTATCGTTGATTTCGAGAAATCTTATAAAAAAATATGTAGTCTAATACCCTATTTAACTACACTAATTGGAGCTGCTATAATTTCATCATAATAATATTGATTCGTTGATCACAGATAGGTAATAAGTCCAACGACATTCTAAGCTAGGTTTTGGACCCTCTTATTTTATATGTACGACAATCGCTTTCTCGTTTAAACAAAGAAATCATAAATAAAATTGTGTCAACGCCATTGATATTTTAATTAAATAATAATTATAGAGAAAGTGCAGAAATAAACGTTTTATACTGGGTGCTACATAAAACAGATTCTAAACTAGAAGCAATAAGTATGACAATCGAGCTATCAGTACACTCATTGTTGTTGTTAAATCAACTCAATCAAAAAGTTACTTAATTGTAATAATATTATAGTATAAGATCTTATAATATCAAGTGCTTACAACCACAAAGCATTGTCTTCTTTTTATTCACATTACGATGTGATTTATCTTTTGTGTAATAAGGAATGTTACGTTGTATTAAACATTATGAAATAAATTGTATGGATAGTTAATTTATGAAAAACATTTTTTTTATTTTTTATGGGTCTAACCTCACAAAGGTCACCTAATGAATACATATACTGGAACAACCCCATCTTTAAAAAAAGCGATATGCCCGATTATTAGTTCCGAGAAACCGTTCGCCCATCAAAAAGAAAGAAACTTGCTTTTGATACAACCTGAGTATTCAAATAATTTAACACAGACTCAAGTTTTAGTTATTGCAGCTGTCGATCTCAGGCTCATTTTCATATCGCTGGCTGGAATATCCCCTAGACATATCCTAGGCTACCTGATGAACGGGCTGGAACAGCCTCCGAGATATTATAATATATATGCAGGCAGCTACTCTGCCCAGGACTTCTAGCAGAACAATCTGCATAATGCAAGAAAAGAGTGTGTTACACAGAAAATAATATAAGATTATGTGGAGATATGTGAAAAAAAAACTAAAATTTAACATATAACATAATGGTATAATTTAACAGGCAATAAAGATATACCCTTTCCAGTATAACAACATTATTAAAGAAATTAATAATATCAATTTATATATTGCTCTCAAGTTTTTTGTTATATTTCCATTTCATTTCTCCGCCATCAGTGGTACAATATATCTTCTTCTCTTTGGTCAGTTTCGTCAAATGATGGTTAACATTATATGCTGCTGCTGTCCACAAATGTTCTGGTGTGTCAGTGTAAATTTGCTTAACCAAGTCCATGGCATTTAGTGCATCTATGTTTGACTTCAATGCTTTTAGTATTTGTGCCTCTCTTTGGTTCCTATGGTCTATGTAGTAATTTATTTTTTCAATCGGTTTCTGAAAATGTTAAGGCTAGAATTAATAACTTTTTATAAATTAGGGACCAAATTTATTTTTTTATCTGTTATGGGTTTACTCTTGACTCTAGTCTAGGTCAGACAGAGACAAAGTCGACGATGGAGTGAGCTTACCCAGAAGAAGCCTGTCCTGTTCACTCTAACTTTGAAGAGATACGGGTTGTATGCATTCGGAAACACAGAAGACGCAGGCAGTGAGTTCCACTCTTTTGCTGTGCGCATTATGAAGGATGTTTGGAAGCGCTTGGTGCGAAGGCAACTAGGTGAGGATGATACCTTGTAGTGCGTCTAGATGTCCGATGGTAGAAGGGGGCCGATGGTATGAGGTCGTGCAGTTCATGAGCTCACTCGCCGAAGTACAGTCTGTCTCTTACGGCCTTATGAGCCAAGCTTGGAATCTACCAGTTTAACGTCGCCAATGAGCCTCTTAGGTCTGCGTTCCACCGACTCAAGCGCGGCAAGTTGATGTTTAGCTGAACCATCCCAAAGGTCGCTGCAATACTCCATGCAGGATCGGACTTGCGCTTTGTAGAGAGTTAAAGCTGTCCAGGCGTAAAGAATCGCTATACTCTGTTTAGGATGCCCAGTTATTTTGTCGCAATTTGGGCTTTGTACTCAATGGAGGCGCCGAAGTTGAGACTCGATGTCAACTCCATGCCTAGGAGCTCGAGCCGTTCAGTTACAGGAACATATTTACCCCGAAAAGTAGGAGTTTAGAGTGTGGCTAACTCTGGCTTGGCCACCATCAGGGATTTCAATTTTGATAACACAAATATTTTAGGGCACCTAGCGAAGATCTGTTTGCTCCCAGATTTGTCGCTAATTAGTCGAAATTAGTCGCCAAATATCAGAATTAGTCGGTGTGTAATTAAATTCTGACAATTCTATGGACTTTAGACCGATAAAACCTGAAGTATATTACACATATTAATGGAATTATTTTTTTCATGGCTATTTTTCGTAAACTTTTCGATCTAGCTCTTGGACTATACCTTAAAAGTTGAACTCATTTTATCTTCAAAACTAAGACCCAACTAAATCTGTGACTTGGCGACAAATTTCGACTAATTAGCGATTAAATCTGGGAGAAAACAGATCTTCGTTAGGTGCCCTAGTTTTTGAGATATAAATTTGGCCAAGCTGGGGAGAGTCTCTCCAGATCGGCCACCTAACAACCTTTCTAACTTTTAAACCAGTGACCGACTAAATATTTGTGTGATCAACATTAAAATCCCTGATGGTGGCCAAGCCAGAGTCAGCCACACGAGTTTAGATGAAGAACTCCTTTTTTCCTTTGCAAAATGTAGTTTTTTTAATTTATATTTAGGCTCGCGCTTTACCACTGTCACACCTCATCCTGGCTGGGTTTTGTAGTATCCTGTATCAGTCCAGGTACACAAGACCCCGAAAAAAAAAAGATAGCTTGGGCCAATATGGTGCGATTTAAATATGCTGAGAGTGTGTGCGTTTGGTACTACATATGTAATTAGGTGGCATATATGTGTGTGTGTAAACAGATGATTAAGTTATGATAAATTATTAGTGGATCACATTTAAAGACCATACAGACCGCAACACAAGGTCAGTCAACTTAAGTTAAAGTCGAGACAAGAGTGCTAAAATACAAAAATTACAATAACTAATGATTGGAATTTAAAAAAAAAGTAAATAATTAACTAATAACTACCTCAACAATATTACCATGTCCTGGATAAATAACTGCAGGATTTAATTTGGCAATTTTTTTTAAACTGCTCATGTATGAGTGAAGGTCTTCAAACACAGCAGTTCCCTCGCCCAGGATGCAGTCTCCACTGAAGAGTACATCTTCTTCTAACATAGTCAGCACAACATGGTCTGTGGTATGGCCAGGTGTATGATGAACCTTGACAGTCGCCCCCTCTACCGCTAGCACTTGGCCGTCTAATAACCAGTTCATTGGAATATCACCAGGCACTTCGTCAGGGTCATCGTCTTCACTTCTTTCAAACTTCCATACATTTGGCTTTTCTGAAATAATATTAGTGTTTGAATTTACCTATTGTTTGATAGAGTATATTTTTTTTGAAATGTGCAATCAACAGAGCCTTTTGAAATAAAATATAGGTAAGCTATTATGTAAAATCCAGATCTTAGGAAAATGTTGTGACACACAGTATTTTTTTTATAGTCTATAGGCTCGCGTTTGACCCTCAACTGATAGTAAGCGATGTGGTCGATGGTGAAGCACTCCTGCCTAGAAATAACCTATTCACTCTTGACTTAAAGACCCCTAGATTGTAGCTGTCGGGAAACACAGACTCCGACAGGGAATTGCAGTCCTTAGCTGTACGTATCACAAAAGTGTTACCAAAACGTTTTGTGCGTATGGGTGGGATGTCCGCCATGTACCGATGGCTCATCGCCGTACGTTTGGTAGTCTGGTGATGAAACGGGCTAAATGCAATTCCATCGTACACTCCCCGAAATGTAACCGATAAGCTGGCAACTTGGCGACGATGTCCAGGCTTTGGAGCTTTGACTTAACAGTGCCTCATTGCCGATGAGCCTCTTGGCCCGCTTTTCGATCGACTCTAGTGCATCAAGCTGGTATTTGGCAGATCCGTCCCAGAGATGAGAACAGTACTCCATGCATGATTGCGCTTGTTACAAGTTGAGCAGCTCCGGTGTGAAGTACCTTCTCACCTTTCCAAGGATCCTCTACTTTTTGGCAGCCAGCTGAGCCTTTGCCAGAATGTATGGACCAAAATTGAGGGTCGATGTCCACGTAACGCCAAGAAGCTCAAGATGGTCCGTTATTGGCACAGTCACGTCTAGGAATGTTGGACCCTGGTGAACTTGGCTCTTTTTAGCGGAAAATTAACACGCCTGGTTTTTAGCAGCATTAAACCAGACCAGCTTTGCATCGCCCCATTCGGAGACTTCCTGTAAGGACAGGTTCAAACGCTCCACCATGGCCTCACGGAGAGACCGGATCTGCGGCCCGATAACCCGTGCGTTAGACAATTGTATCTCTCAGCAACAGTGCTGTCGGCTGCATACCCAAAGGTTTTAGCAGATCGTTAAAGTGCAGCAAGAATAATGTTGCTGAGAGTACCGACCCCTGAGGGACCCCGGCATTAATATCCAATTGGTCCGAAGAGCTTCCATCGATAACCACTCGAATGGACCGATCTCTCCCAATGCAATCACACAGACCAACGGGAAGACCGAATGAAGGAAGCTTACCAATAAGGCTTTCGTGCCAGACCATATCAAGAGCCTTCGAGATGTCGAGGGGGACGGCAAGCGCTTCCCCGTGCCTCTCGATGGCCTCACTATATACGTAAATGGCATACGCTAGAAGACGAAAAAAAAGATGAAGAGCTTTCGAAAGAGTGGGTCTTAAAATGAACATAGACAAGACCAAGGTGATGTTGAATGCCCTTGTTACACCTACTCCTATCAAGGTCGAACCGTCGAAGCATCTACACTAGAAGTTGTAGTCAACCGTCGAATCCGACTCGGCTGGGTAGCGTTCGGGAAGTTGCCCGGTATTTTCTCGTCCAATTTACCACAGTGTCTCATGATGAGAGTCTATGACCAGGGTGTGTTGCCAGTGATGACCTATGGCTCTGAGACGTGGTCACTTACAATGGGCCTCATCAGAAACTACAGTCACCCAAAGGGCAATGGGTGATCAAATCAGAAAAGTAGAGATCAGCAAGATAACCAGGGTTACCGACATAGCCCGAAGAATTTCCAAACTTAAGTGGCAGTGGGCAGTGCACACTGCACATTGCTCGCAGAACGCATGGCTGATGGGGCAGAAAAGTCCTGGAGTGGCGACCGCGAACCGGCAGACGTTGCGTTGTAAGTGCTCCCACTAGGTGGCCTGATGACCTGATGGCCTGAGGAAGGTTGCGGGGATCCGCCGGATGCAAGACATACGGGACCGGTCAATTCAAAAGCTTAGGGGAAGCCTGTGTCCAGCAGTGGACGTCTTTCGGCTGATATGATGATGACACGCTAGAACAGGGATGCCCAAAGTGCTATGTTGGAAACTTTATTTCAATGTTATCATCAATTAGATAGATGCACGTTTGGAATAAATTTCCTTTTTATTTTATTCTTCATAAGAAACTAAGCAATGTATAGCGAAACTGAAGTGGGGGCAATGACTTCCCAGTCACCGCCGGTGGCGACTGGGAATTTTTATTCCCATTTGCCTCCGGTGGCAATCCCTCGGGGGCGACTAGGAACAAGGCCGCGTGGTGGATTACGGCCCATTCCCTCTCTCAGGGAGGAGGTCTGGGCCTGCACGCACAACGGACCAAATGAGAGTCTTAATGCGGAAAAGGGTTCCATCTATCCTATCCTGACACTAAATGGGCGGAAGGGTACTGCTGCTTTGCCGCATCAGCCGCCTCACTGAGGTACCCTGTGAGCCTGGTTGTCTCCTGATACAGGCTTCGATAATTTTATCCAGACCTCCACCAGAGCCCACAGCGTTGTAAATATGGAGCCCTCAAGGTTACGGAGACGCCGATAGCATGTGTCGTCACGGGCGTACACACCCGCGAGAGGTTTATAATTGTGCTCCAGGGTAAACCCTGGGTAAGATAAGTACGACTCGTCTAACGGACTCGCTATCTGCGTCTCCGTAATGAAAAACACTGCTTTCTCAGCCACCAGGTGGTAGTAGACTGCAGAGAGATTTGAGTGAGACCTCTAATGTTAGTGAGGTGCACTTTATGGAGGAGGGGCCGCTGTATTAAACCAGTTTTCTTTTTCCTTGATATTATCATCATAGAAGAGTGAATGGAGGAGAGGAGAAGGCAGTGAGACGAGGTGCCATGCTGCTAAACCTACAGGCAAGCCCGAGCCCCCTTGATATGTCCATTGATTACCTATATTGCCAGTTATTTAAATAATTATGTTGTTCTACATCATTTAAGGAGTAGTAAGTACCTAAATACACTTGTTGATTTTAAAGGAACAGCACATACTTATCATCTTTTCAGCCACAAGAAATCCTCTCCATTGCTGGCCATAGCTGAGGGAATCCAAGCATCACAATGAAAAATACTGTTCTATTCTGAGTAATAAACATAATGGATATTATTTCTTACTAGCTACTGCTGTATAAAGGTCCTCAACTCCACCAAGGTGGTCATGATGCCAGTGAGTGACAATGATATGCTCGATGTTTGCTTTTTCCGACTGCAACACCCCTGCCAAGTTCTTTTGGTACTCCGGCACGTTTTTGTCACCAGCATCTATAAGGATCCGGCTGAAATATCAAAGAGTTAGCATAAAAAAACAATATAGAAGTGAAAGGAATGGGGGAAGGACTTTGACAAGAGAGTGGGACAGCTTAGTATTAAATAAAGTACAATTTATTGTGAATTAAATAAATTGTATTAATAATTATTGCAATATTCATTTACACAATAAATATTTACTTTTCTTCCACAGAAGTGCCTTCAAAACATAACACCCTGTCACTCGATTATCATCTTGCTGGCATGCCATAAACACTGAGTATTTATTAATAAACAAAAAGCCTTTGTTAAAAGAACAATGACAAAAAAAAGGAGGTGTGATGGTCATAATGGTGCCCTGCAATAACAATATCGAGGTGTAAGGTCAACAATAATATGCTTATAATAGTAGCATAATAATCACTGCAGCGTACTTACTTCTTTCCAGTTCCTAACAGATATGTGTTGGTGCCTTGAAGAGTCATAATGCCTGGGTTACATCCTAGAATCCTAAACACCCTATTTGTAAGCCTGGCCACCGCTGGAATAATATCTGCCATGGTTGATTAGAATCCTATTTTATAAAAAAATGTGGAGGCAAATTTTGATTGATGCACTGGGTTTACAAATTTGATATTATGAAATAATTAAAATGAATATTCAGTGAGACAGAAGCTAAGTACAAAAACTATGCTAAAGCAAAGAAATAATCGAAAATAAAGAAAATAAAAAAATATATAATTCCAGTCTGTCGTCGATTCACTAACCGACTATTAACATTTTGTTTGTTTAATATTTGGTAAAAAAGGCTATGCTTTTAACCAATACAGAATATTGGTTACGAAAAGCTATGCAAAACAGTCAAATAAATTAAACTTATATTTCATTTGCTTGAAAACAGATATGAAACTTCAACTTTTGCGAATTCTGAAATCGAATCGGTGGACTTTGACAGAATGTTTGCCTCACGGTTTTATCTTTGAATCATCAAGGAACTTATCTCAAATGCCTTGCTTAATCAGCACAACACAGAACACAATTTAACTGTCAGAAATACGAAGTATCTATCACTAGAAAGTAGTCTAGTAGTAAAAATGTTCTGTGGTCAGAAGCACCACAAGCACAGACGTAAAGAAAATCTGGTAGAATCGTATAACTTCGTAATAACAAAATGAAGTCGGTAAAAATATGAACTCAATTTTGTTTTGTTTGAATTTGAAACCCAGATCAACATACGTAGTATCTCTTAGTAGTCTGTGGTTTAGTCTACGTAATCAAAAATCACAGTTTAATCTTCTTGACTTGAAGTCTGGACAGTAAATTGATGAAGTAAATTCATGCAGTTTCGGCACTTGGCAGCGGGCACTCCTTTTATTGACTCTCATACTCTATGGTCTATGGCATTTTGTCAATGACTGATGGATTGAGTTTTGACGTTGACAGTGACACATTCATATTCATTATTGACATTTGCAGAAAAAATGGCTGGTGTGCTGGTTAGAGTAATTCAGAGGACAAAACCACAATTGGGTATATAATTAGTAGCATATTAATCCCCATAATAAACGACCTTAAATCATGGATTAAGTTCCTAATGTATTAAACATCTAATCGAGTACACAAGTAATTGTTATTGTTGGGGTGCGTAGTGTGTGACTTACATAATTTTTACGTCTCGTTTTAGGCATTGTTGGCCCACTGGTGGCTGTCAGCAAGAGTAATGTGCCGGTCCGATACCAAGGTACGCAGCAGCAGCCAGAGGGCAAACAGCGGGGTGGACCGTTGGCGGACAGCGACAGAATCTTCACGAACTTGTACGGCCGACATGACTGGAGACTCAAGGGTGCACTGGCGCGCGGCGACTGGTACATGACCAAGGAAATTTTGCTGAAGGGCCAGGACTGGATTATCAGTGAGTACCATTACACCTTACTATCACCATATTATGAAATGTTGTTCTATTTTTCTAGAAATAAAATACCTGTTGAACACAGCTGCTAAAATGAGTAACAAAAAAAATAATTTTTGTTGTTACTTTGACCTATTTTAGTATAATCACTGAATTTTCCAAGTTTAATTTTAAAGGTATACCTACAGAAATCCTTGAGGAAGGGTTTGCTCCAGCAGGATAATAATTATCGTGGACTTCTTTCTCTTAAGAATATAATGTTGTGCAATATATAGATATATTGCACAACATCCCAAACCCAATTTTGGGTTAAGCTCGCCTTTGTACATAATCTGTCCAAATGAAAATTGTGTATAATAATGCTAAGAACATTATCATCACATAGCCTTATACACCTGTAACTTCTCACATCCTCCTCATCTTCTCTTCTCAATCTATACTTCTATACTTAATAATATAATATTATTAAGAGGAAAGATTTTTTTGTTTGTTTGTATCAAATAGGCTCCGAAAGTACTGGACCGGTTTAAAAAAATCTTTCACCAATAGAAAGCTACATTATACCTGAGTGTCATAGGCTATTTTTTTATCCCGAAAATTGTTCCTGTGGGGTGGTCCATGGGAGCGAAGCCGCGGGCAACAGCTAGTGTAAATTAAAGTAACAAATTACAGTCTATACCTTTGACAACAATGTTGAAGGTACCATTTAAATGTAGTCATTATATCTGATGGTATAAACATTTGCTCTTAGGTCCTTGTTACAGGTCTTTAACATCCCGCTGTTATATTCAGTACCTACATTGTTTTAAGGGAAGCTGCTATAAACAGTTTTGACTGTATTGTGTTACTGACCTACAATCATGAAAATACTGATAATCTCAATGTGTCCTAACAATTTAATGAGTTAATACTTTTGAAATGCTCAAATCAATAATAAAATTACAGATGAGATGAAAACATCTGGTCTTCGTGGTCGCGGTGGTGCCGGTTTCCCCACGGGAATGAAATGGTCATTCATGAAGAAACCCTCAGATGGACGCCCTCACTACCTCGTAGTTAACGCTGATGAAGGAGAACCTGGCACTTGCAAGGACAGGGAGATCATGAGACATGACCCTCACAAGTTGGTAGAAGGCTGTCTGATTGCAGGCCGTGCTATTAATGCCATTGCTGCCTATATCTATATTAGAGGAGAGTTTTACAATGAGGCCAGTAATCTCCAGGTGGCTATTGCTGAGGTGAGATTATTTATTAAATTTAACATAGTCATTTAACCATTACTAGTGGTCCTGCCAAGACGAGCCTAAAGAGTAGTAGAGTTGGCTTGGCTCCACTTGAGATCTGATAACAGTGAAGTGTTTCAGGTATTACTTAAGGTCTATCCACACATATCAGGGACGTGGACGGACCGTGCCCCATCAGGGGCTCAAAAAAATACTAGTTGTGTACATTGATATGAACTTGTTCACACATGTCCATGCACGGGCCAGTGACAGATCTTTAATGACTGGGCCCGGCCCTGTCACATCCCGGGCACGGCCCTGATATGTGTGGTACCTTTAGTTAATTTTGCATTTTAAATAGTAATATTGTGTCCTTGACACTTTTTAGGGTTCCGTACCTCAATTGGTAAAAAAAAGGAACCCTTATAATATCTCGGAGTTATCTTCATAATATACTCTTGTCCGTCTGTCCGTGTGTCACCATCGATTTACTCAGGAATGGGTGGACCTAGCATGTTCAAATTTATACCAAATACTGAGGTGTATAGTCCATATTAGGTGTATAAAAATCAAGGTCCCTGAGTCAACACGATTAAAAGATATGGGCAAATTTAGATTTTCTCGTAAACTTGTAAGTACCAAAATTTACCTTAATTTTCAACTTTTTTTATTTTTCGGAACTTTCCCTTTACTTGTGCTGGAAGACCTTGCTTTTAACCAAAATTGACAATTCTAGGTCAACGGGAAGTACCCTATAGGTTTTGGGTCAAAAACCTATATGGTAGTTCCCGTTGACCTAGATTAAAATATTATACCAATTTTATTATGGCGGTATAATGGGTAGGTATGGAACTCTCTGCGCACGAGTTCGACTCGCACTTGACCGGTTTTTTTATTTGTAGCAAATATATAGACTGCAAGTAACCAACATCAAACCAAAATCTTATGCAATATAGAAATTTAACTAAGAGATGCATTGCATTGAATAACGTAGATTTATTGAGATTGACAGATTTATGGCAAATTATGAGGTATTTACAAAAGTAACTTACGTTTTTAGGTTCCACTCCAAACATTTAAACCAATGACTTTGACATTTATAGCATTTCCAAATATACACAAATACCCATATCCGGAACAACTATCTGTATAGTAGTAGTATCTATCTGTGTATCTGTATCGTGATCTATCTGGCAACATATTGAACAACAAACAAATCATTAAAATGTAAAAAGATATTAACAATATACTTTCAATTTCTCTAATTTCAGGCCTACCAAGCTGGTCTACTAGGCAAGAACGCATGTGGTTCTGGTTACGACTTCGACGTGTTCGTTCACCGTGGCGCCGGGGCCTACATCTGCGGCGAGGAGACCGCGCTCATCGAGTCCATCGAGGGCAAACAAGGCAAGCCCCGCCTGAAGCCCCCGTTCCCCGCTGATATCGGCCTGTTTGGATGCCCCACAACAGTCAACAATGTGGAGAGTATTTCTGTCGCGCCGGTAAGTCTTTAAGCACAAATTCTTCATATGATCTAGATAAATCCTTGCTCCATGGTTCTTGGGCTGTAGGTGCAAAATGTTTTCTTCATCCACTTTGTCCTCTCAACCGACATGCTATATCATTGACTCTCTTTTTTTTTGTATCATTCCTCGCAACCATCAAACTTTGCTTTGGATTGATTAACTGGGACCTCCCTCTTCATCCATCCACATTTATATTGATAGGTCTTTATTTGAATACCCCTCATTTCATCTGACTTCTTTCACTACAGTCAATCTGCCGTCGCGGCGGCGCATGGTTCGCATCTTTCGGGCGCACGCGCAACCAGGGCACAAAGCTGTACAATATCTCCGGACACGTCAACACTCCCTGCACGGTCGAGGAGGAGATGAGCATCCCCCTCAAGGAACTGATTGAGAGACACGCTGGTGGCGTCATTGGAGGATGGGATAACTTGCTAGCTGTCATCCCTGGCGGATCCTCTACCCCGCTTATGCCTAAACAGTAAGTGACAAAACATCATGCCTGTAGTCCTAGAAAGACTAAGTAGAGGTTTTCATGCAGAAAACCTGTCACCGGAGGAGCTCGTAGCTAAGTAATAACAGCCGCACTGGTCGATCATCAAGGTTAAGCAACGCTTGACGAGGTCGGTCCGTGGATTGGTGACCATTTCAACATACCGAGTTTCCTCCGTGCCTCGGAAAGCACGTTAAGCCATTGGTCCCGGCTGTCATTTGAAGATCTTTGACAGTTGTTATGGGTAGTCAGAAGCTTGAGATCTGACACCAGTCTTGCCAAGGGATACCGTGTTACCCAGTTACTGGGTTGTGGAGGTCAGATAGGCAGTCGCTCCATGTGAATACTGGTACTCAGCTGAATCTGGTAAGACTGGAAGCCGACCGCAATATAGTTGGGGAAAAGGCTAGGCAGATTGAAACCTGTCACCGGTCAATGTGGCAACGCTTAGGGGGAAGTTGACGGCTTTCGTCTGAAATGATTGATGATGTGTCACCTGTTAGATGTACCATATAATAGGAGCAAGCCTATGACTTGAACTGGTCTGCTACTGGGAGAAATCTCTAGCTAGTGATAGAAACCGTTTTATTATTTTTATTTGCGTAAAAACTACTGTACACACCATCCTTCAATTACCATTGACCAGGCCAAAAGAGAATTTGCACAGCTCATTACGCTAACCCTGGCCGCATTATGAACATTCTTTAAAAAATCGGTCAAGAGCGAGTCGGACTCGCGCAAGAAGGGTTCCGTACCATTATCGCAAAAAACGGTAAAAAAATCACGTTTGTTGTATGGGAGCCCCACTTAATTTATTTTAATAATTATTATTTTTTGAAGTGAATATACAACTAAATATTCTGTGAATATTTCAAGCGTCTACCTGTTGCCGTTAAAAATATCGAGCAAAAAACGGCAAAAAAATCACGTTTGTTGTATGGGAGCCCCCCTTAAATATTTATTTCATTCTATTTTTGGTATTTGTTGTTATAGCGGCAACAGAAATACATCAGCTGTGAAAATTTCAACTGTCTAGACAGACAGACGGACCGCGGATTATTAGTAATAGGGTCCCGTTTTTACCCTTTGGGTCCGGACCCTAAAAAGAAGCGCAAGGTCAACTTTCGTCTGGCAGTAATCACTACACTGTTTTCTATCTGATTACATCAAGAAGTTCCAGAAATCAATATTCTATCTTTGAATTTCAGACAGTAGAAAAGAAAAAAAAACACTTTGATGCACACTCACGAAACATTGAGAGGAAACATTGTCCTGAACCAAAAATACGAAGACATGTGACATCCACCAGTCCGCACTGGTCCCGCGTGGTGGATTACACCCATTCCCTCTCACAGAGAGGAGGCCTGTGTCCCAGCAGTGGGAACATTAAGAGGATGATGATAATGATTAATGCCCTACTTCCACAGCGTCTGCGACACCGTCCTAATGGACTTCGACGCGCTGGTAGCCGCCCAGTCGTCCTTCGGTACAGCAGCCGTCATTGTTATGGACAAGTCCACCGATATCGTGAAGGCCATCGCCCGCCTCATCATGTTCTACAAGCACGAGTCGTGCGGACAGTGCACGCCGTGCCGCGAGGGCGTCGGCTGGATGAACAAGATTATTTACAGGTGAGTTTCAAGATATTTAGCTTAAATTTAGACACAACCATACATTCATAAACTCACGCTCTTTTTCATGTGGGTAGGCAGAAACTAAAGAATGTCATCTGCTACTATCCTTACACACTCCTGCTTCATTTACGTTCTGCACACACGCCGGTTATGAGTACTGCGCTAGTGGGTTTAAAATAATTTAGCTTAGTTTCAGACACACCACATAATCCATTAATTCTGTACAACAAGAGAAAACAAAACCACTCAAAAGTTGGCATAGCCTGCAGAATAAGCAAGGGCTATAAAAGCCGTTGAACAGGTGACATCTAGTGTGCTTAGTTCTAAACTATTCTTCTGATTACGTCAGTGTCTTTAGTTCTGCTATTTCAAAGTAGATGGCGTTAAATGCCGAAGAAAAGTATAACATTCTTCTGTTATTTTATTTTTAACCTGAAATTTTTGCTTCGGTTTTTATTCGGCCTTTGACCAGCATTTCCACATGCCCACTATCGTATTACTAATAGGCGTTTCAATATACGGCTGCGTTATCTGACATTTATGTCATTGACGTTAAGGTTCAATTTGGAAATATTGAGCTGAGAAAATTGCGAGCTTGTATACTATAATATAATGCTGTGTTGTGTAGGAATGCTGGGTAACACTATCCTGTGATTATCTCTTAAAGTTACCTGTAAATAAAATAATATGGCTACAGGAACTCACCAACTCAGGGGTTAAATATTCACATTGTAGAGTGCAATGAATATGTTCAGTACTGAGTAAATTACCATAGATTGAATTTAAAGTGGACATTTATTTATTTATTACTAGCTGACCCGGAAAACTTTGTTTTGCCATAAAAACACCAAACATTCATCTACCCAACCTACCCTACCCTACCAACCCTACCCTACCTACCCTGCCCTATCCTACTTACCCTACCCTACCTACCCTACCTTACCTACCCTACCCTACCTACATACCTATCCTACCAAAAAAAGCTACCAATTTTTTTTTTCATTAGAACCTTCTCCTAACAATAACAAACACAACAAAAAAGGAATAAGCGAAATCGGTCCATCCGTTCACGCGTGATGCCGTGACCAAGGGAAATTGGGATTCATTTTTATATATATAGTTTATATAATATTATATTTTGTATGGAAAATTAGCCATTAATACTAAATACCTAAATTACGTTAAATTACATTAATCCTATCACAATGTCTTCCTACCGAACAGCAAACTTATTTATTTATTTATTAATCACAAAATCCACAGCTCTTAGAAATATCTTAACACACTTATTTTACTACTATTACAGCCAATTACGGATTTACAATTTATTATCCTTACAAATAAAATTGCAACAGAAACTTAAAAAACAAAACAAATCATTTCAATTTTTTTTTTAAACTCGTATGAAGTGTGCAAGAGGAGTTGTGTGTGAGTGTGTTATAATATTGTATTATGCGTTTCAAATGAGAGGAAAATCAACTAGTCCCCCAGCAAGCTACAATCGGACAAGACAACCTATTCCAAAAGCCTCAGTTATTTTTATTAACTCCCAGATTTCGACACAATCCTGACGAATCGCGTCACAATGAGCGAACCCGCCGACCGTCCTCGCATTCGGAACGCACAGTGTTAGTGTATTGTATAGTGTAGTGTAGTCTATGTAGGTCTGTATTTGTACCTTCCATTTAATTCAATTCCTAATAGTTTCATTCAGCTTTAGCTTTATTAGTCAGTTCGCCACACACAGAGGTTAATAATAGTTTTCTAAACATACCTTTTTTGGAATTAAATATATCTATGTGAGAGAACTGTTTATTAAAATTCCTTAGTATTCTATCAATAACTGAGTTTTTAGCGTAGTTTGTACCACTATGTGGTACATCGAAAAATTGCGTGTGCCTAGTCCGTCGAGACGGAGTACTCAATCTTACAACTAAGTCATTAAGAGCGATACTGTTAATGTACCCACTACAAATATTATAAAGAAACAACATATCCGAAATCATACGTCTATTCTCCAATGGAAGTATATTATGATGTTTGCATGATAGAAGATAATCTTTTTGTCTAAAATTACTGCGATAATTAATATATTTAATGAATTTAGACTGTATGGATTCTATCTGCTGAATATAAACCAAGTAGTGAGGATTCCAGATGTTGCTACAGTATTCCAAGATACTGCGTATGTACGCAAAATAAAGTATTTTGATGCAATCTATATCGGTAAATAATTTACACATACGCATAATAAATCCAAGATTTCTGTACGCCTTACCAACGACATAAGCCACATGCTCCGAAAACAGAAGTTTTGCATCCAGAACGACACCAAGATCCTTAACAGTATTACCACGCACAATAGTGCCACCACTAAGACTATAACAGTAGCGGATGCAATTTCGTTTCCTAGTAAATGTTACGACCTGACATTTGTTTACATTCACATTGATTCTATTGGTACTATAGTAGTTCGATAATCTATTCAAGTCATTTTGTAGCTTCTCACAATCATCCTTATTCCTAATATTCATATAAATCTTGGTGTCGTCCGCATACATCAAAAACCTTGCATTGAGAACATGTTCTCCTATATCGTATAGGTAGATAGAGTACAACAGGGGTGCCAAAATTGAGCCCTGTGGCACACCAGATGGTATGGTTACGCAGTTAGACCTTTGTCCACCTAGTATAACAATTTGAGACCGATTCCTAAGGTATGACTCAAACCATCTGAGCAAGTTACCGCGGATTCCAAGCTTCTGCAGTTTACGCAGAAGGATCACGTGATCCACACGGTCGAAGGCTTTTTCAAAGTCCGTGTAGATCACATCAACCTGTCCACCACCATCCATATCACTGACAACACTATCAACAAATACTGCTAAATTAGTGTAAGTAGACCGGCCCTTAATAAACCCGTGCTGTTGCTGCGGAATTAATTTAGAGATAGTTGGATAAATAAAGTTGTGTACTATTTTCTCCATTATTTTTCCTAAAACATTCAAAATTGATATGGGACGATAATTCTCTATACTATTTCTACAACCTTTTTTGTGGATGGGTACAATGTGTGCAGTTTTCCATATAGTTGGGCAGTAACCCTCACGGAAACACCGGTTGAAGATATAAGTGATTGGTAAAGACAGGGATTTAGCACAGTTAACAAAGAAAAGAGGGGGCACAGTGTCACTTCCTGGACCCTTCGATGTATCTAAATTCTGCAAGAGTTTGAGAATGCTCGCGTTGTCTATGGCCAGGTTGTATAGTGTGTCGCCGTATGTTTCACAGTCAGTTGAGAAAGAAGTGTAAGATCCGAGCTTGCTGCTAAAATTCTTGTAGAAGAAGTCATTAAATGCATTACATATTTCGGCCTCACTTGTTAGTTGGTTATTATCATACGTCATATATTTCGGGTAATTATTTAAACTTTTCAACATCATCGTCTTTGATACATCAGCAAACAACTCCAAACTATACATAGGTACATAATATTATAACGCGATTTTTTTCCTTCACAGAATGGTCGACGGAAACGCATCACCTAAAGAAATTGACATGCTATGGGAGATCTCCAAACAAATTGAAGGTACTTGTTATACTTTCTGGAATTTTTTTAAAAATTTGTTTTGGGTTTGCTCTTGACTTTGAAAAGAAATCGTCGACGCGTTACAATGTAGTGATTATATTGTCTTTTGAAAAATCATATTACTTATCAAGGTAAAAATTAATGTAACACAAATACCTGTTTGACAATTTGTTATATTAATTTTCGTTCTAGAAATTGGGTCATTGCTTCAAGAGTGGTGCAACAATGTTGCAATAATATTTTTCTTTTGTGTTGCTGGCAACACTGCTTGCACTCTCAGTGTGACGTCAAGACACGTGCACGATAATTTCATCATGTTATGTTATAGTAGAATCGTCACCGATTAATTAATCCCTTGCTGTAAAGTTCCGCTAAAGGGCGCGTCCTTGATGGTTTTTTCCTAACTGTTAAGTACTAATTCAATTAATAATTACCGATAATTCCATCGCCTACTTATTCAACTGTAAAAAGGTCCTAAATCCTAACAAACAAAATTTTGTTTGCGGTGGAATTTGAAGCAAATAGTTACATACCAATTTTCTATTTCAGGGCACACAATCTGCGCGCTGGGTGACGGCGCCGCGTGGCCGGTGCAGGGCCTCATCCGGCACTTCCGGCCCGAGCTGGAGCGGCGCATGGCGCAGTACGCGGGCATGCACGGGGCCAGCAAGGCGGAGCGCCTGTACTAGACGTTAGACATTACACCAGACTAACTTGTATCACGATGCAGAGTTGCTATGCGTTGCGAGATATCACTGCTACAGGTAGATACAAACTTAATGGCGGCTCCGAAAACGAATCGAATTGCTACGCAAAGGGATGAGGTAATATGCAGTGAAAAAGCAAATTTCACAGCCGCCTTTTAGTTTGAATCAACCTATAAAATTGTTACATGAATTTCCAAGACAATTTTCGCCGATTCGATGTATGGTTGGCCAAAAAAGTGGTCTAAAACAAAAACTATCATCACCTAAGCTTAACATTTAAACGAAGAATGAAGTCTGTTTTATGACGTGCAAGCGATTTTCAACCTTAGTGTTAGACCACTGTTTTTGCCGACTATTCACAATATTTGTACAAACTTCTTAACTTTTTTTTTACAAAATCATAACCCTCTCTTTTGGTTTCGCCGTTGTCGGGTAAACATGGTTGAAAAACACACTTATTACTGAGTTACCTTATCAGCAACACTCCAGTTCGGTTTGATGACCATTAACATAGATAAGTTGCTGAAATTATCTATCTATGGTTAATATATTTTTTAATAAATTATCAGATGTAGGTATATTTCTTTATTATTATACAAACTGGTACTGCGTCATAAAATTCTCTGTGTTTCATCATCAAAACAATGACATGTCGAAATTTTAGTTAAATAAAGGAGGTTCTATTTCACAACACATTGCAACGTATAATAAAACGTAGTCATTATGACGTCACGATGTGTCACTATCGTTATTTATTGTTTTTATATAATTCCCGGGACTCATTTCTAACAAGATTTTCATATTGTTTTTAGAAATATGCATTTGATGTTTATTTCCTCATTTATCTACTCTTTTATAAGATTTTGTCCTTGTATTTGCCATTGATTCAATTTTATCCAAAAATTATAACAGGCAAGACTGTTAAGTATACAGGAGATGTGCGTAAGCAGTTTTGGATAAATGTGTCTCGGAACATGAAACAACAAAATAAAATTTACTGTTGTGTAAATATGTTAGTTCCCTTTGTACTTAACATCTTTGCCTCTTGTACAATATCTATGTAGATAAATGTTTGAAACATTCTTGTATAATAAAATTATTTGCCTGGTATCTATTGTATCTCAACAATCTGTGACTCGTTGAAACAACACCCTTACTAATTGCGTACGGGTGATCAAGTAATTTAGTTAATTTTGTAAAATATTGTAATTAGAAATAAATGTTCTGAGATTTATTTTATTGTTGGTTTTTATTACCATATTTGCAATTTGTACCTTACTACTCTCCAGTGTAATGATGAGGACTATTCAAATCCTTGTTTCCATTGATGTTATTACTACAAATAAAAAAGACTGTTCCGCACCACTATCGCAAAAAACGGTAAAAATATCACGTTCGTTGTATGGGAGCCCCACTTAAATATTTATTTTATTCTGTTTTTAGTATGTGTTGTCATAGCGGCAACAGAAATACATCATCTGTGAAAACTTCAACTGTCTAGCTATCACGGTTCATGAGATCCTGGTGACAGACGGACAGACAGACAGATCGTGGAGTCTTAGTAATAGGGTCCCGTTTTTACCCTTTGGGTACGGAGCCCTAAAAACAACTTTAAGTTAGTGAAAATTAAGTTGATTTTAGATTGACCACTTACTAAATAACTTGAAGATTCCCTTCAAAGCTTTTTCTATTCATCCCTGCATTTCTTCCCCGTTTAAAGTAGTTGAAAAAGAGGGACTATTAGTTGGTATTATCCATAACTACTGTTAATACCAAAAAAGCAGATCCATACGACAGTGAAAAGATATTCAGCTATACATGTACAAATTAAATGAATTAGCAAAACTCCGCTGAAGTGATGGGTACGGTACGGGACAAAGATTACTATTATATACTGGGTAGTAGGTACTACACTACCACCCCCTCTTTAGGTTATTCTGTGCTACCACCCACAGAACAAAAAAAACGCCTGCTACCACCGCACCCGTAGTCAACTGTACCTACTTGTGAATTTATATGTTAAGAATGTTCCTGTTTCGATTAATTCGACCGTGTATTTCGTCACATGACACATCACCTTTGATCCAGTGTGAACGCGTTTTGATCGTCATGACTTGTTGATGTCATGTGTGCATAAAAATTAATGGTCTTATCTGTAGGATTTGTGGGAAAAACCACAGATAATATAATACTAGCATAGCAAAACTAATCAAACAATTATCTTTTTCGCAAAAATGGCAGTCATTCTGAGTTGCTGACGGACTTGATCCCGCCTGATGTCATCAGAATATCGCACGTAAGCGTGGCTTAACTTAAGTGGCAGTGGGCAGGGCACATTGCTCGTAGAACGTATGGTAGACGGGGCCGAAAAGTTCTGGAGAGGCGAGCGCGTACCAGTAGATGTAGCATAGGAAGGCCTTCCTCTAAGTGAAGAGCGATGACTTGTTCAAGGGTGCGGGAATCCGCTGGATGCGAGGTGGCGACAATTGAGGGGGGCAAAGAGTCGCCTGCTAAAATTTCGTCTTTTATTTTATTATTAATAAATTTGCTCTTGACCTCTATCTCACCTGATGGTAAGCGACGATGTGGTCTACGATGAAGCATGCTTGCCTAGATGAAACCTATTCACTCTTGACTTAAAATATTCCCAGGTTGTAGCTATAAGGAAATAAAGACTCCGGCAGGGAACGTACTTACTAAAATCCTTATCGATGGTGACAGATACACAGACGGACCGCGGAGTCTTAGTAATTGGGTCCTGTTTTTGCAATAAACAAAATAATACCGCGTGCGAGACCAAAAAGGCTATCTCAGCACTACCAAGTGTGTCTCGCAAAGATTGTCAACGCTGCTGGTCGGCGCAAGCAGTTTTCGTATCTGTACGAATCTGTAGCAAGCGCTGACAATCTTTTTCTACAGATTCGTACACGGTTACTCTATCTGATTGACGTCGGTTCGTGCTGGTTCCGCTGGAAGATCGGCATGATTAAAGTAGATACCAGCTTTTCACGTGAGTATCCTGTACCGTATGTACTAGGTATGTACCGTTAGATACGTAGACAGGTCATTTCTGAAGTTTTAGAATATATATATCGCAATCACAAAGATCAGAGTACTTAAGTACGTTTACGTTGCTGTCAATGTACGTAAGCGGATATAATTTGCAAGATAATAAGGAAGCGAGTTCCATTGTAAATATGTATTGCTATGGCAATATCGTATTGTCTGTAATCCATTCATCAATTTGTCGTGTTATCATGATTGATAAGATTCCAATGGATATAAATAAGTAGACAAAATATTACGTTATTGATTGTGATGGACATTCAGTAGATCCAAGTTCAAAGCTGACTGAAGTAACGTTTTCTTCTATGCGATAAAATTGGAATTTACGCCGAAATTTATTTATTTTACATACTGTAACTGTAAGGCTTAGGTACTAAAATCAATGCTGCCCTGGGGATCCTGTATCACATGATCTAGAAGAAAAAAAGAAATAATTGACTACTTATGGGTTTTTACAAACGCAAGGCAACACTTTAATAAAAATTTAGAATTTCAACGCCGAGAGTTGTTAATCCAATAGGGCAATACTTAGGTATTATTTAAGTAGTCAATTAACACTTTCAGACTTCAGTCGTTTATCGTTTTTAAATTTGGTTATATGTGTGCCGCTAACCTAAGAAGATAATATATACTAGAGTTCGTCGCGAATTCTAGTATATATTATTATAGTAATAGGTAGGGTAGATGGGTAGGTAGGTATAGCCAGTTGACGGGAGCGAAGCCGCGTGGGATAGCTAGTTATTCATAACTTCAGCTCTATTCAAACTTACTGGCTGCTGTGAAGTTCACTTCGCAGTACCCCGCCCTTTATCCGCCCCGATGTCACATGAATTTGCTACTGGTGGAGTAATCCGAGCTGCCATTTAGTTCAAACTAAACAACTATCGTAGGTACTGGTTTTAAATGAAACAAAGGTTACTTAATTAAATACCTACTAATTTTTAATCTGTTTTTAGTCTGTTAGATATTTTTCAACACACTTGCTCATAAAGTGGCTCTAATTTCACCGCAATTAGGCACATAATGATACCTGTTATCAAACTGTGACTTTTTCATTGCTATTATTCACAAGTGAGTTATAGAGTTTTTTTTTCAATTTATTGGTTAAGTTGCTTTGTTCTTAAAAAAGTTTCGATACAAAAAAGGTCGTGCTCAATAGTACAAATAAATTAATGTACCTATTGCTTGCTCATTTCATGCAACTTCGTATTTAATTAGATAATTTCAACTTGTACGTGCTTAATACATAAATAAAACTTTCACTCAAATATAAATTTTATTTGCTCTGTAATAAAGAAAAATTTAAATGCCCTATTTTGTACGTGGCTAAAACACTATCCACGAAAAGCCAAAAAAAAACCTCATTCGTTTAGTCTATGGCCGATCGCCATTGTTAAATGCACGCGCATAGGAAAACTGATTAAATTTGCCCGCCATTGCGAAAAAATATTCACAACTCGTTTTTACTGTTGAAAATGATTATTTTGTATTATTTTCTTCACAAGTCTGTTGAAAAACGTCGTATGATACACGTGTGTATTGATGATTACCGTCCTCGGCTCTCTTAAGACCCTCACCTACGGCTCGGGTCTCAATGGCGCCTCAGCGGTAATCACCAACATTGCACACTTGTACCATAATGTACTATTTCAACACACTTGCTCATAAAGTGGCTCTAGTTTCACCGCAATTAGGCACATAATGATACCTGTTATCAAACTGTGACTTTTTCATTGCTATTATTCCCAAGTAAGTTATAGAGTTTTTTTTTTAATTTTATTGGTTGAGCTGCTATGTTCTTAAAAAAGTTTCGATACAAAAAAGATTGTGCTCAATAGTACAAATAAATTACTATACCTATTGCTTGCTCATTTCATGCAACTTCGTATTTAAACAGATAATTTCAACTTGTACGTGCTTAATATATAAAACTTTCACTCAAATATAAATTTTATTTGCTCTGTAATAAAGAAAAATTGAAATTCCCTATTTTGTACGTGGCTAAAATACTATCCACGAAAAGCCAAAAAAAAATAAACCTCATTCTTTTAGTCTATGGCCGATCGCCATTGTTAAATGCGCGCGCATAGGAAAACTGATTAATTTTTCCCGCCATTGCGGCAAAATTTTTACAACTCGTTTTTACTGTTGAAAATGAATTTTTAGTATTATTTTCTTCACAAGTGTGTTGAAAAACGTCGTATGATACACGTGTGTATTGATGATCACCAACATTGCACACTTGTACCATAATGTACTATTATTAAATATGCCTACCGTACATAATATTGAATGATTGGGAGTAGGTATACCTACCTAGCCATATTGACATCAATCAATGTAGGTACACGTATTTTATATCTATAATGTCTTGATATTGCGCCGTCTATTGTATTTTTGCATATCAATTCCAAGAAAAGGCGATTACCTATCTGGAAAATTTTCTGTACAGATCTAAATAATATTTATTTTCCTACCTACCTAACAATACACAACGAATTAGGAAAAAAAATATAGGTTGGTACTTCTTATTACTAATACCTATTTATTAACGACGACACGTCTGGCTGCTGCATTGCATGTCGCAGGTTCGATGCCTGCACGAAACTAATTTTTCTATAACTTATAATTTTCCTGATCTGGCTGTTTGTGTATGTTTGTAGACGCACCCTCGATACAGCTAGTATTATATTATCTGTGCTCTATACGGAAGAAATTCCTAATGTGGGGCAACGTTGCGAAAAGAGATCAACCACATTCTCTGGAACTTTGGTACCTTCTTTGTACATCAGGTATAGTATTCACAGCCAGGGACATTGCTACCGCGGTATAGTCCTCGCCAAACTTGGCCGCCCTGAAGTTGGTTTACGGGATGCGCGAGGCACGAAACGGTGCTGTTTTTGTATGAGATTTTCTACTGCGCAGCCATTGTAGCCAACTTCATGGCGGCCAAGAAGTTTGGCGAGAACTATATCAGCCGTATCAATGATACTGGGCCCCTAATCTACAGGGGCCCAACATGTGGAAGCATCAATTCGTGAAATGTTGTCCAAAACCTCAAATTTTAATAGATATTTTATTTTATTATAGGGTTGTAATGGGCTGTAATGGATAAAATAAGATGATAAAAGCTGTTTGTTATGATGACAGCTTAATGTATGCGAGTGGGGATACTCCAATTTTCTAGTTTCCTTTGCTCGCTCTTAAATTTTGCTTATATAAATTAGATGGATTTCCGATTCAAGAATCCTGACTTTTGAAAGCTTAAGCTTTCATTTTTATTTTTTTGTCGACAGAGATGAAATAATTATGAAGATTGTGCAAGGGGAATGTTATGAAAAAGAATGTACAACGCGGTACCAATTTGGTTGATCTCCTGCATTCGATATCGCCAACAAAATCGCCGTCATTTTCTTTTACTTAGTAGAAAAACCTAACATGAAGACACAAACTAGAATGTAGCACTGTCATAAGTTCTAATAAAACAGTGTAATTACATTGCATCGTCTACGTGCATAATACGTGATGTAACGCACCTACCTACTTACAATACAAGTTACATGAAATAGATTCCTCGAATAAAATTGGAATTGGAACTCGATGTTCAGCTGTTACACGCACTCCATTGCATAGTTTCAAATTAAAAAAGAACTCCGAATTCTGCAATATTTGAATTTCAGTATTTGTCAAACTCTACTTTTAGCCCTGCCAATCTTTGACACATTCTTAACTCTAAATTATTATTTTATTCGTAATTCAATTCAGAAACCAGCCCAAATTATTAAAAAACGTTCCTAGATAGCGTCATTATAAAATTACGCAACAGTAAATTACTCTTCGTCATTTGCCATGTTCTTTCCCTAAAACATACGATTTAATTACATAATTAATTATATGTTATAATTAGGCAGCAAGTCAACAGATAATATACCAAGTGGCGTGATTTATTTACGTAGTTCTTTCAAACTCTACAAAAAATGAGTCAATTAGACTACTGTATTAATCGGCACTTGGCAGTAATCACGCACTTTTGAGTGGCGCCTTATATAAAAATAAATTGTTTGTATCAGTTCTACCTAACAGGAAAACTGTATTGGAGTGTCAATGACTAAGGCACACATTGTTTGGGTAGGCAATAATGTCTGCCTACTTACAATACTGAGATAAATTCAAATTGAATCAAAATTCGTATGAAATTATCTGTTTAGAATCTCTGACTGCTTGGGGACCAGACTTGATGCCTAATACTTTTAAAATTGGAACCCTAACAAACGTGTTCTATGGTAAACAAAAACAAACTTAAGTAACCCTTCTAAGGCCTAACATTATTAGATTGTTTCCAGTCTTTCCAGGTACCAGGACAATGAGCGGAAGGTAAAAACTTTTGCAACCTATTAGGCCACTCCATATAGTAACCACAGACATTATCCTTAGTAATAGTCTTGACGGAATTTACGCTGTGTGACCGACAATAGTGACGTGTATTCTTCTTTATCTTTGGTAGTAGGTACCGTCAGCTGTGCGTCTGTAGTAATTTTGAATTACGAGAATCCAGCTTATTGTTATGAAATTTATGCAAACCGCCCGTTTCGCAATAAAATACTACGCGTACCGTCCTGTCTACTTCGAAATACTACGAGAACTGCCCTTACTGCTACGAAATAGTACCTTACCTCAACCACTCCTTCTGCTACGTAATACTACGAGAACCACAATTTCACAAATCTTTATTTTTCACTACGCTAACCGCCCTTACTGCTACGAAATGCTACGAGTACGAGAACCGTCCTTGATACTATGAAGGATTAAGACTACTGTTTATGGTACGAAAACCACCCATACTTCTATGAAATGATACGAAAATTACGGATCACCTACAGCTACGAAATATGTATTACAATTATTTCACGTCATCCGCTTTTTGTGCTACGAGATACTACGCGAACCACCCTGCCTGCTACGAAACTACGCTAACCGCTCCTGCTACGTAATACTACGAGAACCACAATTTCACTGCTCTTTAATTGTGCAAGGAAAAATCTGTTAAACGCTGAAAGAGATGATTGATAAATCTGTTTAACCTTGCACTTGACCGCATTCTTCATTAATAAATAATAGAATTATTGGAACACTAATTATTGTTGATAATAACCCCATTTTTGCTTCTAGATTTTTCTGGATATACATACGGCACTATCCGACAGCATGGCACCACTTCTAATCTAAATAATGCTTTTGTGACGCAGATCGATATTACGATAATCTAATCTTAACTTCCTGTGGCATATTAAAACCTTTACCTACAACTGAAACTATTCTTCTTTTTAGTGGTTTTAAGGTAGAAATCTATTCTTGTCAGATTTAATTGGATCAGGGACCTACTTGCTACTGAATAAAGTCATCTTGAATCCTAAACAAAAGATAAATGTGAAAGAAACTGAAGATCTTGATAACGGCTTCGCTAATAAAAGAAGTGAGATAAAACTATATAATTTTATACCAAGTTCGCTGGTAGTTCCATAGATCATACTGCGCCTGTCATTTACAACGTTCTTTGATTTTTTGCCGCTAAATAGTGCGACTCGGCAAGATTTTACCCATCAACTTCAATCTTTGAGTTTTATTAAAGTATGTGTCAACTTGCCAAGTCGCACGAAGCAAAAGGACACACCGGCTAAATCCATATTTCTGAAAGGGTCGAGTTGAAATATCGTGTCGTTTCGGTGTCCTGCTGATGTGTACGACGACCTTTAGTGGCCTAATCGCACCTGGCAGCTTCTTTTTTTAACCGACTTCCCAAAAAGGAGGAGGTTCTCAATTCGGATGTTTAAATTTTTTTTTGTATGTTCGGGCCTCAGATCAAATAACGGACATAACGGCCTCATATATGAACGGATTTGCAAAATTCTTTTTTTGTTTGAAAGAAGTTTTTCTATGTTTCGATTTTCGCTCGTTATCTTTTAGCCAAAAATGTATTGCTGGACGTCGACCTTCCTCCAGCATCGCCACTTCAACCGGTACTGTTTGGTATGTCCCGCTGGATGCGAGATGCACCGCATTGGACCGGCAGCAGCAATCGCTTATTCCACGGCCTTCAACAGTTCCAAATAGAAAGGTGTAACTCAAACCTCGTAAAATGCAACTACCTCGTCAGAACAGCAGCGGCAGGGTGTGCATGTAGTGCTGAGTCGCAAACCATTTTCCACCTCTTGTCCTGTCCTTTGTGCTTAGGGTTAACATCCGTCTGGATTTCTCCGGACATTTGGTGTCCTGTCCGGACTTTTCGCTCGATGTGAAAATTTTTGTTAAGAAAGGCGTTTAATTACTTACACATTTATTATTTCATTATGATACTAAAAATGTCCAGACATTTTTGTACGTCCGGCAATTTTCGAAATGGTAACCCTATCTGTGCCCCAAAAAGTGCAACCAGGGTGTTCTATGCGCTGCGTCGCGTATTCGTTACGACGCGGACGCCGTGGAAGTGGCTAAGTATTGGGCCAAACAAATATGAAGGACTCTCGTACCAGCGCACCAAGAAGAACTGGATCATTTCGGTCAACCTTGTAGGGAGGCCTTCCAACGCCCTCGATCTTCTCGTATTATTTTCAATTTTATTTTATCCCAATGACTACGGTAGGCTTTTACATAAGTGTCCAATCTACCTACATACTTACTGGTTTTCTTTGTTCTATTTTATCATCAATGAAATTATGCCGATAGTAATTCAGGCGAATGGTAAGTACTACCAGTTTTTATCTTGTTTTTCAGAAAATAATTCCGTTATCGTATGCCTAATTTTATCTCTTATCCAAAACAGTATCAGTTCATTTCTGAGAATTGAGGATGTACTCAATTCCAAATGTGTTTGTGATTTCAACGTTGGAGTGTATAGGATGGTCAAATTAAAGCATTGTATATCTTTTCTAAATTATTTTATTCCCTCTTTCTCTTTCTTTTTTCATAATCCTTATGATATCTTAGCGCTATTTACAGTTTGTATAAATTAAAGTAGTAATAGTTTATTTTACACAGTAAGCTACTATTGTACAACACACTTCCATTGATCATGAAAGACTTGACTACTTCAACTGTACCATTCAACATAATCCGAATGAACAAAAAAAAAAACAAAAAATGATTTTGACAATTAAAAGACAAGTGATTGATAGAATTTAACAATTTTGATATGGTAACACCCATTGATTCGAACAGATTTATTACAAAACAAACTTAAAATTGATCTCTTGATTTAGATCACAAATAAAAACTCAACACCAAGTACCAAATGGAAAAAATAATTTAGTAATAGGAAGAGAGTGCCGACACACCGTCAATTACAACAACAATAAATAACGTTTAATTAAATAAATGGCACAAAACCAAATTCTACAACCATTTACGGTACATGGTGAAGCGAATATATTTCTTTTATCAAACATAATTTCGGTTGAATATAATAACAAAATAATAATTTCGCATGTTGATTAGCCGAATAATCACGATTTAATATAACCAAAAAATAATATAATCAAAATAACTCTATGATGGAAGCAACTGATTGTTGAGAACAAAAGAAATAAAACTTCTGCAACAACATAATGGCAATCAAGTAATCGCTAAATAACATCGGTGGAGATCACATTACACGATATAACTTTATATAAATACAAAATATACACAGGTCATTTACCTAACACTACTGCAGCAACTTCAATGCAATATACTCATCTATATTGATGTGAAATTGATATGATTACATTAGGCTCATGAGGAATTAACGTAGTAGTTAACTGAATGCTTTATATAAATAACTCATTCGTGACGAGGACGACTGGACGAATGTCCGAGTGCCCGCGGGTGCGCGTGCGCAGCCCGTGCACAGCAAGGGTGCCGCGCTAGTCGACAGCTTGTACATCACAACAACGCGATATCAGTCTCACTTATACTGTCATTATGAACGTTACGACTATACCACAGCTCGTAAAAGCCGGAACGAAATAGTGCCAATAAAAGCCGCATAAACCTGTAGTAGCGTTGTAACAGTGTATGTTTAGCGTCACCGTCGGTGGCGTTATGCGATTCTTATTGTTGTTAAGTCCGAGCTTCTACGTTTATAAATTAGTAGCTTGGTCCGGGACGGGCCAGCCGCCCGGCCGCTTGATCCCGAGGATCCTAATCACTAAATTAAAATCTCGACAGAGACAACATATTTGGCTTGAGGTGCTTCTTACTGAAAGTTGGATATTCGGACGAACAGCGTAGGACTATTTCAGTGAGGACGACCGCAAGCCTTAGGAGGCCGGAATAACTTAAGTTAAATTCATAAATAAGGAAATCCAGGGCGCGTCGCGGGGAGAGCCGAGAGCGAGCGAAGCGCCGAGAGCGCCCGGCGCCAGCACCGAGCGGAGCGGGACCAGTCCGTGCTAGTGCGCGGCTACAGGCAGTCGTCCATGTCCACGTCGGGCACCAGGCGGTCGTGGCCGGCGGCGGCGCGCGGCGGCAGCTCGTTGCGCGGGTCGCGCGCCAGCCAGGGGTGGCGCAGCACGTCGCGCGCGCTCAGCCGCTCGCACGCCTCGCGCCGCAGCAGCGAGCGTATCAAGCACTTGCCCCGCGACGACAGGCACTCCGGCACCACGAAGTAGCCCCGCGATATCTTAGCGAACAGCGACGCGTGCTCAGAGTCGTTGAATGGATACCTAAAACAAAACAAAACATAAGGTTAATCATCGGTTATCAATAGTACACAGTGATCGATCTATCCTAGATAGATTACTAATCTATTGCATCTGTCCCACTAACTAACAAAAAAAGTAAGCAAAAGGTGCTTATCGCATTTTGAGAGATAGCGCCGGACCATAAAACATCGACCGAGAGTGGAGCCCCTAATCGCTACGTTTTTACAAAACGCGGTCCCAATTAATAGCGATCCGATTGTCATTTAGAAAGGGCAGCTGCAAACCAAAACAAAAACTCAGGTACGATGGAACCCTTCCGGCGACAGGTGATGCGGCGATTGCAGCCAAATCCCGAATTTCGTATATAAATTACGGGTGCGAGTCGAAAAAAAGGTAGAAAACAAAGGCTCGCGAACGGCAGGTGCCTGCGGGGGCGTGCGCGGGGTGCGAGGGGGCAACGTCTTCGCCACATGACCGCGGCAGGTGCGGCGAAGATTTCACGAGCCTCATTTATATGTGGGTGATATAATTGTTAGCCGTTGGCGCGTAACGGCCGACAGGTGATCATCCCCACGAGTCCGTCGCCAACGGTCGCCGCGACCCTCGCTTGTGATCTCTACAAACGGTAAGTCCCACGCCTCGCAGGTGAAGACGCCCACCCTTAGCCCTTTGCATTCATTATGCGCGTTTAATTGCTGCTAACCTACATTTTGTTTTCGGACCGGATCCTTACTCTTTAGACAATAGGGTGAAATTAACATGGTATTAGATACGCACCTTCCAACGAGCATGGTGTACAGTATGACGCCGAGGGACCACATGTCTGCCGCTCTGCCGGAGTACGTCCGGTGAGCTCGGAGGATCTCAGGGGACACGTAGGCGGGACATCCTCGCTTGTCCTGAAGTAAGTCCTCCTCAGGATCGTCGAGAACAACTGCGTCTTCTAACGACTCTAGTTTTAACGTCGTTCTGAAACAAAAACAAACTGAGTTTAGTCTTATGGTCCGAAAAGCTACACATACATGAGAGATAAGTACGTATACACAATTCATCTTGCCCATTTAGCCGGCTACATAGTCAGTTGGCGTGCGTTTGACGTGCATGACCAGTGACCTATATAAATCGCGATCGTTTGCCTGTACACAGCGCGATACGCACTCTTCCGAAATGGATCCCTTTGTGCACAAAGCTTTGTCGACCCACTATTAACGATTCGCACGCACTGCTAATTATTATTAAAGTGTCATACATTAAATGTGTTCGCGTTCACGTTGCAAAATAGTTTCGGGGATATTGCGGGTATCGGTGTTCAGTGCGTATGCAACAATAATGTCATGTAAATAATTACATAGCGAACCATAAAGCTGTTCGGTGATGCAATAGGTTTTGTTTCATCACATCGGGCTTTAGGCTCACCGTGCGCGACCTCGTATTTCACAGAGCGGCCGCATCGTTTCGAAATGCATTATTAAATGCACAGTTGGAAACATTACACCGGCTGGTCGTGTATGATTGAATGTAAACTAACCCAATCGGGCGACAAACGGTACTTTTCGATGTTCTGTTTCATGGGAACGCATCGAGCCTACTGCCTTTGCTGAGTCAAACGTATTGCGCACTTTACCAATGGCAGCTTGTGTTAACGCATGGAAAACAAGTCGGTTGCTAACATTTTATTTTAATAACTACGTCAAAGGCAAAACAGGACAGGTGCTCGCAGGGCGGTTTCGCTGCAGCAAAATCAACATATGCATTAAACGCACACATGCACCAGGTATTTTTAGCCGTCTTAGTAATAATATACAAGGGAATGGAGAGCTTAACCGATTTGAACAGCAGCTCCTGTACTATTTATAAACAAGAATCCTATATATAATTGTCTAGTAAGAATGTCGAAACGAATTGTAACATTCGATCGTGAGGAAATGTGTAAGTTTCGATTGGCCGTGCGTATTCCGAAAGCTGAAGGCAATAAATATCAAGTTTGCTCAGAGCGCTGTTACAAAACCTACGAGTTGCGGTCTCAGCTGTTTGACAAATAGTCTGCGGACGTACGCAAGACTCGCTGGAGCTGACGGCTCGAGGAGATCGCTCTGCCAATAGCTGCCAGCGAGGCATGTTACACCGAGCGCGGTATTAATAACGCGTTGCGATACTTCTAGATGTTAGATAAATGATTGCTATTTATTATGAGCACATTTTACCAAGTGATCGTGTCGTGACAATATGGAGCGGCTGGCTCCCGCTAAAGGTTACTCTCGTTAAGACTGTCGCAACAACGGTCGGTTATCAAATGAAATATTGTGCGCTGGGCCAGCGAGGCACCTCGCGAATTAGTTGTGTGCACGCGTCCAGTTATGTCAAGTCCAGATGATAGTTGTAATGCTGGTGTAGATGCGCAGAGGATGCGCGCTGCAGCGGTCGTGCGTGGCCGCGCACGTGCGGCGCCACACTTAATCGCTGGTCGCGGTGTAGCAACAGATCCGCTGTGGGAACTAGTTGATGAAATGCGTGACGTCAGCCTGCAACTGCACTCCGGCCCTTTTTTGTAATCCATCAGTGAGCGGAGCCGAGTCTGGAGGGCGTCCTCGTATCCGTTTAGGTCTCGCGACTGCGCAACTGATCCTAATTAAATCCCTACAACGGCAAGGCTAAAGTGCGATGTCTGCAGTTGCAATCGATTCGAATTTCGCAACGTGTAAATAAGTTATACGGTGTCGTAACGCGGTCGGAAGGTTGGCCGGATTTCCGAGCGTGTTCCGAGCGGTGGCCTCCAAGGATTCTCGCGGTGTCTCGGACGCGGGCTGCGCGCGGCCTGCGGGCGAAAGGACACCTCGGCTTTACGCAACGCACGCACTCGCAGGCCTGCACCGGACCACTGCTCTGCTCCGCCCTCATATCTAACGCAGTCGTGAACTCGTGACGTACCTACCCGTAACTTAACAGTCTCTATTACTAAATTGACTCACGTTTACACTTCGCAACGGTGTTAACGAAATATTTCGTTAAAATTACACGTTTGTAAGTTAGTAACGTTCTCCTTAACATTTCTTGGTCAAGTTTGTCTACAGGTGGATCGTAAATTTATTGTATCGAGCACTATAATGTTAGTTTAATGTGAGGGTAGGTACAATGTCGCAGGTCGTTTATCAAGATAACCGTGATATGAGTGGCTTGGTATCGGTATCGCGTGGCATGTGGAGCGTGGCGGCGGGCGGCGCGCGGTGTGGGAGATCGCCCACAATTAGCGGGATGCGCCGGCGTGCGTTTCGCAACCGCCGCCATTGCTCAACTCAACCCTGACAGTTTCGAAACAAACAATGGCAGTCATCGAGACACAGATGCACCACACATGCATGCACTTCCTGCTCGAGTTTGTATCGCCGCTGTATGACGAATACTTGCGCAAGCGCTAGGAAACGCTTCATAACCGAGTGTACACAAATCGGAGCCGATGTGTCAGTTGCACAGATTGCGAAAGGCTCTATTTTAATAGCCGAGTCAACAATGTATAATTCGAGTTTGACGCTCGATATCAGCCGTTTCCGAGCCGACAGCCGTACGTTGCGGCTCGGTGGCAGCGGTTAGTCACAGGTTTTCGTAACCCGCATTGTAGGGACATGTGGTGTCGCAAGCGGTGCCAGTTGCCTCAGCGCGGAGATGCCGCCGGGATACGTTGGGAAACCATCCCGACCATGCCCAATTATATGTCGGCTATTGTGACGCAACCGCGGATGTTTCATGCAACTTGATTGATAACAGCATCGGAACCGAATCAGACCTCAACTTCTCGCTCGTCTTATCTCGGTCGGCGCTGCGTGATTCACACGTTTAATGCCGATTTTTATTTAGATACCTACGTATAAGAGTCACCAGCTACTATCGCATGACAACTGTGTACACTCATAGTGTACATTCCAGAATTTAGGTCTCAAAACCGCGCTGGCAGCGGCACAGTTCGCTTTATCAGAACGCCGATAACGAAAGTCGAACTGAGTTTTGAAACCGAGCGTTGGGCCGCTTGCGAAAACGCTAATGTGAACATCGGTTGCAAAATTGTTTTAGTTTAAAAATGTAATGCAGTGACAATGGCGGCTCGGCCTAGCTCGCGGATCGCTGGCGGCCTGGGGGGCTGCGAGATGTCACACCCGTGACATTTCATCGGCGCGCGTCTGGCGGTGAAGTAAGGAGATCGAGTAGCGCAACTGCGGCGGCCGTATTTGGCAGGCGGGCGGCGTTCGCGCACCGCCTCGTGTCACAATGGCGTGGATTATGAGCCGCTTGCGATATGGCATGTTGCAAGTCCGGGCGGCGGTCCAAGCGCCTCCGCCGAAATAATCCCGTGTTGCAACGCGCACACTGCGGAACGGGCGCCACTCCAGAGCCCGTTGCGCAAACGCACTACCGCACGCAATTGGCCAATTGCGCACCATCTCCGAGTGCACGACGCGCGCGACGTTTACGAAACGTACGATACCGTTCGATGACCCGCGCGCTTCTATTACGTGACGATTGTGTAATGGAAGAAAGCGGCCGGAATGCGTGCGCAAAAAGTATCCAAAATCTCGTCGAATTCCGTCTCGAATCGTTGCAATTACACCGTTACGCGACGTCGTGTTAAATCCGGTGAGCGGTCGACTTTCTAACGCGGGGTCGGTGTACGCGCGGCGTGTCGCAACAATTTCTCCGAGCGGCCGTCGCGAACGAAGAAAGCGCGACCTCAGCGGCGTTTTGCAATCGCACGCCCGCACCGATGGCAGCTGGGGAAAGACACGCTGAGCGTCGTAGAAAGCGTACATCGACCCGCACCCGCCGCGCCATCGGCAACAGTGCAGCACGGCACCACCCGCTAACCGCAGGGAGGCTTGCGACAGCGCTGCTAACAAGATTCCTGCAGCCTCCTGTGACCGCAGCAGCACGAGCCTCTTAGCATAACAGTAGTGTTCCGCGTGTGCGCGATTGGGCAAGCGAGTCCCGTGTTACGCAAGTCGCGATAAAGCGCCGCATGTCACACTCGTGAAACACTTCCGTTCATTGACTCCTTCCCGATATAACTGAGTTGTCCGTTTCGAAATACTTTCGCCGGCCGACAACGTAGCGCACGTGTGAGGACACTGGGCCACCGAAAAAACAGCGAGTTGCATCAGTACCCTTCATCTTTAAGGGCCATTTGTCTGACACGCTTGAGACATATCGAAGACCCCGGCGCCTCGGGTCCCGCCTCTATGCGCAACCCATATGTCGCAATAGCTCGCGTAACGCTGCTCATGTCTAATTTAAAGTAAGGAATTCTGTCGTGCAGGATATTACACGAAGAATCAACGGGTAACCGGCTCACTGGCACGTTTGCGTATTCACTTTCATAACTCGTTGTTACGTTTTAAACCGACTTTTCCAAGTGTTGGGAAACGTGTGAGTAAAAAGCTGGTGCTCCCACATCGCGGACGAGTAATCATCGTCATTATTACGTGAAGAAAGTAAAAAATAAGATTATCGTGCGACAGGCTGTGATTAGTTACGACGATAGCTTTCACGCTAACGATGACACGTAACTACACAAAAAGTAATGTCTCGTTTCACCGTGCGTCGGCTGCAATCATGTGAGGACACCTGGCGACAGGTGCGCGTGGCGAGCTCGGAGGCTGTACGACTATAGCGAGTACCAGTAGCTCCATAAAAGGCAGCTGTGTGCGATGAATGTCGCCGACAGATGCGGTCTAGATCGCTCGATAAATAAAAAGAGCAAATCCGCATCCGTATGCGTCCGCGCAGCTTCCGCCGCACGCAACCGGAATCGCCGATTGTTTCACCCGCAATCGTTTCCTCCTCATTACAAAGAGTCGGAAGTTCTAAAGGTGCGAGATGAATGCCCCGCCCGCCGCCCGCACACATGTTGTTCTATATAGGTTAGACCAGTTGGCACATTGTAAGGGTTGCGATACAGGCAATGGAAATTAGAACAACGATTAATCATGAAAGCTATGCCCGCTGGTCGGACGACGCAAGAGCTTGCGATATGTAGCGAGCGGAGTAGAGTATTGCGAACTGGCGAGGCAATGCCGAGCATTACTGAAACAGTTGGTTAACTATTGGATCTGGTGAGTGGCGCAAATGTATGGAAAAATTAAACGAGACAATGCTTCGTTGACTTTACGGCTGATTTATATGCGCGGAGCAGAGCATCTTAAAACCTTTGGTGATCTGACGTTTTGTAACGGCGTCGCTTAGGCGCAGAACGTTTCGCATAGTTATCGCAATGCATTAAACGGTTGGTCCTTACGCTCCATTTCATAATGTGCTTTGCACAACAGTCGAAACAAGCGCGCGTATATCTCTCGAACACGTCGACTGACTTGTTCTAGCTAACTTGTTACAAACACTCATTACATTTGGGCTAAAAACTAGTCAGTATCAGAAATTAACATGTTTCAGTCGGTGCGAAACAGACACACACAACGAAACTTAAGCGTGAATAATAAACAAAATGATAATGAAACGTCAGACATTAACATGGGCACGAGGCGGTATGGCGACATTTTGACACCAATAAACCGTTTTAACATTTCATATAAAGACAATAAACACAATGTAATCGTACATAAGTATAAAGCAGGAATGAATGACGCAGGATGATTTCGAAAACGCGAAATAAGCTATGTTGCGATTTCGCCTTGTGAAATACATTTACTTCGTGATTGCAGAAACGCGTGGGACGACAAATAGGATTAATCTCCGTCGATTCCTAACTATTACGAGGCAAAAATAGCTTTTTGTACTTGACGGTACACAATTGAGTCATTTTCAGTGAAATTATAAGGAAAATCTGTCAAGAATACTCGGATTTGTGATGGTCTCGAGTTGTTTTCCTACTAAATCTTCAGCTCCATGAATAAAGTATGAAATAAACGACCTGACTTGCTCCGTTTATCGCGATTTTTATCAGCATTTCACTGGTATCTTATCTTGAGAAAAACTTTAAAATTTTCACCACTTGTTTATTTGTTTAGTTGGCAACGTGAGTGATAAGCAAATATTTTGTAATGAGTGAACTGTTTGTTGTGTTACACAATTTAGTTTGACTTATTTATTGGTCGCTCGTTGCGAAAATGTGTTACATATAGCCTGCACTTATTGTGATGCCATTGGTATGGAAATTAGTTGCGTCGCGCACTCGCGCGGTTCACGAGCGCTGCTGGGTATGTCATGAGCTGAGCTTTGACGTTATGCTTCTGAGAACATATCCACGGCGTGATTTGAATTCGATTCGAGCTAAACGCCGCCATTATTCACCATATAAAAAGTGGGTAAACAAAAAACTAGTTTGCAAACAGAATTACACGCAGCTCCGGTACCGCTAACCTCTCGCGCCGAGTGCTTGCTTACATACCGCGATCATTATCTGAACTCCATCGAGCAGGAACAATAGCTAAGTACGTACTGGGGTCCGTGCGACCCCAATGTCGTCGAAGGTACTGTCGGCTCACCGCGATAAGACACGCAAACGCATTTACTACATTCCCTTGAAAGTTGAACAGAATTCATCGCAGCACACGACTTGCATCTCTACGTTAACGTGTTTTAAAGAAAGCTAACGCGGCAAAGTACTGCTTATTGATTAAATCACTTGTCAAGAATCTAGAAGAACGGTTGTGCTCGTGCTGTTCCAGCTTATAAAAGCTTTGATACAACAACAAAAGAGCGGTAAAACGTGTGCTCGACGTCAACAACACAAGTAAATTGTATGCCGACCGCAGCTTGGCGAAAATATTGTTTTGGTCAAAAGTTTGTAAATAAATACTTATCTTTGCGGGATAAAAATCGCGAGTGGAGAACTCGTTTCTACCGTTAAGCATTGCTGAAAACGACGCGTAAACATTGCTAATGAGAACCAGTCCAAAACGAGTTTCCGTACTTATTGATTACCGAGAAAAAGTTCTGATTATAAAAGAGGACTCAAAATTATTCGTTACTATCAAATATTCTCACATAACGTTAATCGAAAGCGTAAAAGTACGTAGGGTAGTACGACGAAGAATTTCAAACACCGTACGATTGTGTGAATCGAGAACGTGGATCGAATACGCTTCGAGTGATCGTGGTTGATAAATAAACAGGCTTCTAGGATTCGCGGACAATGCCCTTTGTGTTTTCGTACTTATTGGAAGATGTTTGGAGACGTGGCGAACTGGCAGAACTGGCGAAGTTAGCAAGGCAGCAGTAATATCTCAAGTTTACAGCTACGGATCGAATGTGGCACGCCAAACAGCGGTACTTTCTGATTGGTACGCCTCGGCTCGGCGAAATGGTACTAGGCCGATGAAAGTATGATGCCAACGCCACGATATCGTGATAGATAACATTCGGCTACTTCTATAAATGACTAATACAGTGACATGTTTTGAGGCGTAGTAGTTTTCTAAACAGTGGCATCATTTCTACTCCAATATGAATCCATAAAAAGCAGGTGCTCACAAAAAATATAAGGCTCATGAGTGTCTATTTTTTGTTATCCTCGAAAGTACATCGAACTATGAGATCATGTAAGGATCAACGCTCCCTCGAATCGAAGAAGAAATGATCAACAACATTAAATTAAGATGGCCGGTCTATTCGGGCGTTCACCCCGCCGATACTTTTTTCTAGACGCAATGATGTAACTTGGAAAGTGCGGAAATGATAATTTCTGAACACCAACAGAATTACACGCAGACTTATTATATCACTATTCCGGGCATCTCGCTCGCGGATGCAACGCGGAGCGGGGGGAGGTCACTGAACTTGCGAAACTTCACCTGTCAAATCCGAGGGGAGCGAAACAAAGCCGCGTGATGTAACCGAAGAAAGTGCGGAAATCTATCAAATTAATAATAAATCGTATTAGTTGCATCAACGGCTTCTGACAGATAAAACGATTCAGATTTTGAATTTTGGAACTGGTCGCATTCCAAATTCAAATTGGATACGGCGCGATGGTCGCTTGCACAATGTTGGCGCAACGGAAGAGAGTGCGGCGAAACGGCACACGCCGGTGATGCAATAAAGAAAGTGCGGAACTGAAGTAGGGTTTTCTAACGCGGTGAATGTACTCTATCTATTAGCATTTTATCATTCGCGTCCGCAGGCTGCGCGGCTGAGGCTCGCGGCCGACGACCTCGGTGATGTCAGAGGACCCGATGTGTTATTCGCGTTCGGCAACAAAGTGATATAATGTGTAATACCTTCGGGATGGAAAATTACGATGCGAAATCACGAGCCTACCGCGAAGCGAGGAGGTTACACAGAGCGTTACATCAAACTCTTGCTGTATCGGAGACTGCAATGAGTTAAGTAACGAGTGTTGTCACACTTGTTTGTTGCATGCAATTACAGAGCTGATGTAATGCGTGCACTATGCAACTGAAGGATACATTATTTATATCATAGAGGAAACATTTTACATACAAAAGTAGGAGTGGGACAATATGGGTCGAAGAAAAAAAAAAGTATGCAACAACTAACGACACCAGTGTTAACACTGAATTTGCAACAAGGTCTTCAAGTCTTAAACGATTGCGATATTCATAACAATGCACATGCGAAAAAGAAACGCTTGCAGTAATATAAGTAACCTACTTAAGTTAGCACTGACATGAATAATTGGCAAAAAATATGTTAAAAAGCGATATGTCAAGTTCAGTGGGCGCGAGGCCGATGCGCGAGCGCAGCGCTGCTGCCGGGTGAGGGGGGCTGAGAGCGGGCCGGAGGGGGGACATCGGTGACAATGAATGGCAAAGCACCGTTGTACTTGACCCAGTATTCCGACCGTCACGCCCGCCGGTGCAGCGCTGACGTTCGATTGATGACATGCGTGAGACACGACCACAGCCACTAACAAACGCTTCCATTTCTCACATTAGCACTATAATTAACCAGTATGTAGCACAGCGATGGTTTTATGATAAGCCCGACATTGGCGCACTGACCCACTTGGCACCGGCCGTCAGATTTCTTTACGTCAATCAAAGAATATTTCCATCTAGCCGCCGTCATTAGCGGTACCGCGCTCGATCGCCTGCCACTGCCATGGATGATGTCATCCTTTCGGAACGTGCATATTAGTTCAACAATTCAATCATTCCACTAACGATATTATTAAGAATTCTATCTCGACACGTTTAGGGCGCTGAACGTAAACAGTCGATGTCGAAACGCATACAAAGTATCTCGCAAGCGGTTTCCGATATACATTTGTTAGCGGCTAGATATGTACCCGACTATATGTGCCATTGCGCAAGGTCGCCAGCGCACCTGCGTGAGCGCCACCGTCGCCGGTCACTGCAGCGACCGTTGCAGCTCCCACGACATAGTACCTTCATGAATGATTAATTAACTCCAGAAACTTAAAGGGTAACTTCAGGAATTCGGTGTCATCTGCACCTGCTAATCGACCTTTTGTTTGCGTAGATTAATGATATGAAGATAATTATGTCAATTAATGATGTTACAGCAACAATATAGGTGCAGAAGCAAATGACAAAATGTACCAAAAAGCGGCTTAGGATTCGGCGGTGCTGGCGTCCGGCGCCGACGGAGCGCGGGCGCGCGGCAATCGCACTCGTAATCATCCAAGTGGGTTAAGGTTCCATCAAGGATTTATTGCGGCAAGTCTCCGCTCCAAAACGCCGAGCGTTCGTTACTATGAGCTAACTGCACGCCGGTTCCGCTGCATTTGTCCATTACAAGTTACAACCTTTTGTTATTCCGCCGTTTTAATGTTCGTTCTCAATTAACGTCGCCGCTCGGTCTGTCAATGTCTGGATGACGAACAAGGGCAATTTTTTTTCCGAAGAGCGCAATTTGAAATACGTTCAGAACAGTCCATTTCATTCACCTGTCAGCGACAGTTACAACAGCCAGCCACAAAGAGAACCTGGACATCTTTTGTTTAATTAGTGTCGGACAAACAAAAGTAACTTGATCGTTAGGGGCGTCCCTTTGTGCCAGCACTTAGAGAGCGTAACTGTAGGAATAATGAAACCGTCCTTTGAGAGGCTTTTGAAACTGTAAGTAGTACAATTGAGCGCAAAACAAACAGGTTAATAAGTTTCAAAACGATCCAGATGTATTACAAAATTTCAAAAGCGGTAGCACACAACTGTTTAGCAACTGCATGGTCGATTCTTTCGCAACTGGCATCGCAGCGTCCGGACCACTCGATTAATTGTTCCTATCCTACAACATCGAACATTCCAACTCTTTTGTTTCATACAACAACCATTGTAGTTCACTTAAGGGTACTTAAGTTTGAAAATTATTGTAAAACACTTTTAAACTGCTTGGACATATTGTAAATCACAGTACAAAATCACCCTTTCAATTTGAAAAGGTTTATTATTTTAGTGAATGGACAGCTTTTGGTGTTTGCAATTAAACGTACCCTTAGTTATGTGAGAAGTCGACCTCGCATTTAGTAAACTAACTTGGATTTATAACATCTCTCTAAAGCGGTTAGCAATTATTGAGCAAACGGTAGACCTCGAAATTCGCAGGCCTATAAATGGTATGTATAAAGCAAGTCCACCGCTTAATTTGTTCCACTATTTCGCTTCTATTTAGTACAAATATCCTTTCAGCAATTTTAAATCTAAGTTTGTGAAGAAACTTAAATGAATTTAAGTACTTAATGGTATGTATGAGCACATTTGGCAACGGCAACGGATGACACGAAAATGATTGATTATGGAATTTTAAATAAGCATTAGATGCACAAAGGTGCAACAGCAGAGATCGGTGCGCGGGCGGCACCGGCAGATGTGCGCGCACGCATTGTGTCTGTAACAAAGGCAGGTAGAAACCTGGAGGACGTTATCGAGCCATGTGCTGCGTGTCACTTTTTCATATCAATATATGTTTTACGTAAAAATCCAAAAAAACTTTAATCTGACCGAACAGATGGCTGAGCACATGTCGATACAAAAAATCCGAATGCGAGATTAAAAGGCCATACTTACTACAACGAATTTAATCATGAATAATGTACGGCCTCGTATATTGCCCACTTTTACGCAGAACTACTCAAAATTTAATTTCAACGCCAATCGCGAACGCTTTGTTTTGCTGCGTAACTATATAAAATTAATTACGATGGTTTCCCTTTGTTACAAAAGAGAGAAACGAATTGAATCCCAGTTATCAAAATTAATAACGGCAAAACCAATTTACTCTGATCGCGTAATATCCTGTCCGGCGCATTTATTGAGCTCCGCAGAGTTTTCAATGAAATTGTTTTCCGTGCAAATGTTGGAAGCCATTTAGTCTGGCTGGCATCTGCCGCCGACTCGTACAGACCTCAAAAACAAAAGCTATTTATGAAAAGACCAACAGAGGGGAATCTGAATACTATGAAGAAAGGAACGTTCGAAAAAACGGCAAATATTGACCTCGTGGCAGATGTCGAAATCCAAACTTGGAGCTGGTAAGTGCATTTGAATAAACATCGCCTCTCGATAGCAACTAAACTCAGTTGACCTTCCGTTGTATCGAATATCGGGCCGTGTGCATGCATTTCAACAGATAGAGTTGTCATCACGTGTCCAAACATACTGTTTATGAACGTCCATTGTTTCTTTAACACGGTTCTGTTATAGAGCAAAGGTGATACAGCGCGTGGCAACAAAGGAAAGCTTTACTTGTAATTGCTTTTGTTAATGACTGAGCACCAATGTGCCATCAAGCCACACCAGATCTGAGGACCCTGACCGCAAAATAATATATATGGACCTAGGGTTATAAACCCGAGAAATTGTTGGCTATTAAATACGAGATGCCAGATTTACTGTGTGCTAGTATCTTTTAATTTGAGGCAGACGAATTACGACCCTGTTATTATTTCGTGAGGATCCTTTTGAAATGACAGGTTGGGGAGAAAAATAATTCATGATTGTCTGTGCGGAATGCGAATATCGAACACGTGCGTGCAGGTAACTTCTCCTTGCATGTGCAACTCATTGTCTGCTCCAAAAAGGTGTTTTCTTAGTGTTGAATAGGACGAATCCTTGCACAATGGCCGGTAGTTTTCTGTCGTCCCATCATCGATTCAGCGAAGATATGGAACGAATAAATCATGCGTAGGAGAGGAGTATAATGGCTGTATTTGTTTACTGGAACATCTGTTCGCGTTGGATCGTGACGAGGGTATAGAATTGGCAAATTCGATAAAAAGTCGGCATTGTAACATCGTTCGGGCAATTGTTGGAAGATTAACCCGATACGGACGACAACAATACAATTTGGAACACCTTGACTTTTTTTCTCCAAAATCCTGAATGAACGTCAAGGTACCTACTGATCCCGCCGTAAGGTTGGTTACCGGAGCACATTGCGGCACACCGCGACCTTACCACGTTATCTGCCCATGATAACAGATTGCTATGACCTCTAAAATGATTAGGTGTCTCGTAGATAAGGCCGAAGTACAATGACCGTGCCAGAGTCCCAAATATTAATAGCAATTACGGTACAGGACTGTTTCCCATGGTACTTGAAAATTTTTTGATCATTAGGGGAGCGTATGCGCATGAGTTTGATTCTCAAGCACTCTCGACTACCGGATGTAACGGGACCGGAAACGGACTTGAAATAAAATAGAACTGCACAGTTTATACGGCAGATGGCCGACATTGTGTCAGAGAGACAAAAGAAAAAGTTGAACGTATTAAAAATAAGTGTGCTGTGTCCGGCCACATGGCACAGGTATATTAAGTTAATTATCTTAGTGGCGCTGGCGCAGCTCCGGGGATTTTAAATTGGATGGTGTCTACTTAGACTCGAAATGGATGAGCTGCAATTACGACGATGCAATTTTTTGACATAAATAAATTATTAGCAATTTTTATGTTGAATAATTACATAATAAATTTGCCTTTATAATTAGTTCGGTATGTCGTGTAGTTAGCGAGTCGCAAGTTCGCAACATTGTAAGAATATGCGCAGTTTTACTTTTAGACGGGCGATATGTTTTGTTTTGATGAAATATCCGCCTTGGCTGATATCAATTTTATTACATAAGTTTATAATATTCAACTGCAATGTCATCATGATATCCCGATGTAAGAATATCATCAAAGATGCCATGTAAGTTAAGTTATTTCAACTGAAAACTTGTAGCCAATATGAATCAATATTGCATAAGAACGTGATATTCAAAAACAGCTACATCTTCTACTACGATGTTCCAGTGTGTTGTCACGTAAACACGCTAGCACGCGCGTTGGAAATTAGCATATTCACATACATTATCGAATATTAGTCATTATACTAAAATAATACAAGATACACGTACAAGAAACGTTACGATTTAAATTTGAATAGTGTTCGCTCGTTCCTGGTTGGGCGGCGCGCGGCGCGGCCGAATGGAAGGCGGAAGACTGGCGCTTGCGCAACTGACATTGGATCGAGGCACTCTTCGGACCGAGGCCACACGCCCGATTTGTGTATATGTAGTTTAACGATCATTTAATCACCGCCTTATCTGTTACAGAGAATTTTCCTTATTTATTAATAAAGTATTAACTTACTTATTTTAACGCGAATTATTGGGATGCGTAAGAGGAAAACCGCAAGTCGTTCACTATAAACATTTCCATTATATGAAAGATTTCTCGGTAACAGGATGTGATGTGTAACAAACACGTTTTGTTCGAACGCGGAAATCTTACACGAGAGTATATTATCATAAGAGCGATACGTTTCGTTTGTTTTCATGTGCGTTTTCCGCCATCCTGTTGTTAATTGCAGCCGTGTCGTCACTGCCCCTGTTTACCTCCACGTGATCGATATACACAGTCTGATGTAAAAAATCTTTGCCAACGCGTCACTCGTACACAACTCAACTTTTCAATGAATGTTGAAATGTAGTATGATTTTACGTCATTCCAGTAACGAATTCGCAAGTGTGGGTGCTAATTTCAACAGACGGGCGACGGCAAAGTCACCGTCACGTGTCATTCACCAGCAAGGTGAATCAAGTCAATCATGTTATAAATCTATGGATCAACTGATTTATAAGCGAGATGCGTAATTGATATCTTTATAAGAGACAGTTGCTCAATGAGACTTGACAGAAATGGCCAATCAGCTATGAACGCATGCAGCTGAAGAGATGCAGTGAATGTGTGGCGCGTGGTGCGTGGCGTCAGTGGCGTGCCGGTGCATCGCCGTGTCGCAAGCGTGGCCGTGTGCGGGGTCCGCGTGTCCTTGGCCACGGCACAGCTAGCACCACGCCGGTACAACAGCGGCCGGCGCGACCGTGCGCGACCGCTTCCGTGTACCGCTCACGTCACAACACTCACCGCGAACAAACACTATCGGAATCCATACAATTACGCATCTAATCGATAGCACGCGCCGGAATTATTAGGTGCGTCACTTCACTACCAGTATCCCACTCGCGGGGGTAATTTTCCCGCTCTGACGTCAATGCTACGTAGCCTCGTAGCGGTTGCTACGGGTCACGTGGTACGGCCTATAAAGCCCCCGCACAACCCTCGCGTGGAAAGGTCGCTACTTCAAAAAATGGAGCCGAATAACTGGGTGGACACTCACGTTTCTCCTAGTTCGAAACATTTTTCTTCGGTGAGATTGGATAAATTTTATACAGCTTCGTTTTGTATATTAACTCCTAAAGTATCTGCTTACGTAAATGCGACTATTATTCGCCGACAATCGGCAGAGAAATTAATTTAGTTGCGCACAGGACTTGTTCGTACGAGATTCAAGTTGATTAAATGAGCTTAATAAGTACATGAAAGGTTTGATAGACACAATCTGTCGCGAGGCAAGCGAGTTCATCGTGCAAGCGCGAGATGGGGTTAATCGGTGCACGTGAACTTAAGGGCCTACATACGCTTCAGTGCCGTAAAACGACAATTTTCTAAAGCATACTCCTTAGTAACGGCTAGGTTAAAAGCTTTGAAAAAAAAATATATTTATTACTGATTCATGTACATAATTTTGAACACAAGGTTTTTACGTGTAACTAATAGTTTTGCTTTAAAAAAATAATTAACAACACGATAATTTTCGCAACTTTTGGAAACTCCTCCAAAACGACTTGAATTAAAAAAAAAAAAATTACACAGAAAAATTGATGGCTGGTATTTCTTCATAACTAACACATCATATGTAAATCAAATAATATTTTGCAAACAAAACAGTTCAAAAGGAGGTTCAATTTTGATATTTTGGCATCGAGCGGGCGCACGGCCAGTACTGCGTTAGCATTGGGGTGTATATATCGCCTTAATGTGTTTTGATCACATCGCAATTCGTTCCAGTTATATTGATTACATCAGAACGTCGCAAATGTGCGGGGACTCGGACTAACTGCGCAAATTCTCGTGAAATCTGTACAAACATATCGATTGTACAAAGAAACAAGAGTGGGTATACAATAGTGTCGCTAATGACGCCAGTCTTGTTATTGTCGTAAGTTTATACACGACGATGACTTCACGTTGATACGGGATCATCACACTGACAATGTCACGACCCGCCCCGGCGATCAATGTAAATTACACTTTAAAATTAATGATATTAAGATTCCAAATCGAATTGTGATAGCTCGCGTGTGTACGTGATATTTGTTTAATGGCACGTCACTACGGTCAATTGTTTTTTTAACGGATTAAATATCGCCTTTGTGTCTTTCTCTTAATTAACAAATTTTGGCTACAAATTAATTAGCTTAACCTCGCTATAACAGAGGTCTGCTAACGAAAATATCGCAAACAATAATTGATTTGGCATTGTATATTCAATATGCATGTGCAATTACAATTTATTGTATGTGTCAATAAAAATCAAGTTCCATTTTGTCAAGCGACAATCAAATGCAAATTCTGAAGTTACGTCAGTTCAAAAATCACAGTATTGTTTGTCGTTTTCGGTTACACAACGAGTGACCGCGAACGGAGGTCGGATTCGTTCAGTTCTCATATTTATTGTACGTATTCTTCAATCTCGAACGCCGCGCGGCGAGGCCAGAACCACGAAAAGAGTTCCGTTTCGCAACGCAACTCATTTCAATGTCATTGTAAACGTTCCTGATGATAACTGAACGCTGTTCAATAGTCGGATACACGTACAAGTAATAAGACCTCCAAAGGCTCCAACACTGTCTTAGCTTGCCTTGTAAGTAGTTCGTTATCAAATCTCATTAAGCTTATCAGAATCTGATAACAACTTCCACATTGGGTAGCTAAGTTTTTTTTCTTGGTCAAAGTAATGAGCACATTATTGTATTGGTGTGTGAACAAAACGTGTTTTTTGTATTTATAAATAAACTGTCAATGTCAAGAGTGTCGCAATTGCAAACAAAAGTTATGAGGTCGAGTTAGCGGTTCGCTAACAACCCTAAAGGTGCTTGCTTACGTCAAAACGACCGAAAAAAGTTTCATTACGAGCCCATGACGTAGGAAAATCGAGGAAATTTGACGTAGACCCCGAAACCTTAAAAACACCAAAAGTTGACAGTTTATTTTCATCGCGTGATTCGATTTTGGCAACTTTGTGCTCGGCAAAGTGTTGTAACTTCGCCTGGCTGTGTGTGCAACGCTTGCGCTTGCGTCATTTCCTCTTGTTGACCGTGAACTGAGTTACGTCAGCGGCAGAGTTTCGGAACGAGATTAGGATGCTCCTACACTTGGTATCTAGAGAACGATTGCCCCGGACGCTCCCACAACACTTTTATAATTAGAACCGATGAGAACACGAACATACAATCATTCAATTCTATATTTTAGTAGGGGAATTCTAGCTTGGTATTTAACAAGCGTAGTCATTAAGGTTACAGTGACACGTCTTCTTAGTAACAAGATAAACGTACAAGTAAATGACAGTGTTTAGGGGAATTTGTGTGTGACATCATGCAAGCCTAATCAACTACCATATTAGTGTTTATTTAGGCGACTACCATTAGCACGCCACTGGAGCTGTGTAACGATAAATAAAGGAAGTTTTTGTTACGAATTTATATCAATGAGGAAAACGCGTAATAACAGAACCCGTGCCAAAAGGAAAATAGATTTGTTTACACAAGATCTTACCAGAGTTTTCGTATAAAAATAGACATCTCGTTATTTAAAAATCTCAGGTGTACCAAAAAATACTTCATAGTTAGATTTAGATGGATCAATGAAATGATACAGTGGTTCTTTTTTAACCAATGAGGCTACAGCTAACGGTAATTTAACATTATGAAGTCGAGGTTAATGTATCAAAAAATCGTGGCAGTGCAGCTAAACAGGAAGCCTGTAGGACAGACGCCCGTGACCGGCAAGCTAATACCCATAATGACTATTGTTTTTAAACACAATCGCACTTTAAATATACCAACTGGCATCGAACAGACAGCAGAACCTACTTGCAGCAGTTATTTGAGTGAACAGAATAATTAAAGACAAGAAAACAAAAACGTATAATCAAGCCCGCGTCCCAACGACGGCAAGTATTTTTAGTGGGACTAGTGGGAGACGCATCACAACTGCAGATTGAGGGTTAATCGTAATTCTGGCCAGCGTCAGACCGGTTTGGACTGACTTTTTATTCAGACGCTCCTCGCATCGCATGATTCGCAAGGTAAACTCTCCGCACACAGAAATAAGCAAACGAATAAATCACAAACCTATCAAGTTGTTCACCGGTAAACATGGCAACGCAAAGGTTGTGAACTTACAAATAACTCGGGATTATTTTGGGAAAGCGTGGGCGTCGGTTTACACGAAGGTCGAATATTTGTAAGGACATAATATTCCTGGGTATCTCTGTATGTTTGGCTCTTCGCCCCCGCTTTTAAATATTTTCCGCACCGACCTCACTGTGTAGGCGGCAAATGAATGATACTGGATTAAAAATAAGGAGCATCCAAAGACGCCTCCGTTTTAAGTTTAATAGAACGGACGATTTTATTTTAGTAAGTTCGTCGTAAACGTGTTTGTTCCACCGTCCACACGAGCCAGCCCACGCGCTGTAGAACCAATGTGTTTGACAAAAAATAAAAACAAAAACACACAAATACTGGCAGCTACCGCACAGCGCACTACAAGTCTGATGGCTCGCTAAATTGAGTGTCGTCTGCAGAATATCGAAAGTTGTTGAACTTTGAAGCGAAACAGGAAAACGCTGACAGTAAGGGGCAAGAACATCTCTGAAGATTTACGATATTGGAGTGGTAGCCGGGGTCAGTCGCCTGCAGCACACTTCAGCAGGAACTCGTATGGACCTAGTATGTTTTTTTCCACTTCCACGTAACTTATGTTCGCTTTCTCTCAATCACCGTATAATATTTTTATTATTGCGGACTCGTTTCTTTTGCATGCACAAGTAGGCCCCGGTGCTCGAACCATGTCTCGGTGTTGTTTTTATTTTCGTTCGTGCGTTGGCGAGTGTAAAAGGACTCCGGCAATTAATGCACCTTCAGGTTTTGTATGTTTTTGTAGCGCAACTCGATGTTATACAGTTGGCTGCCAGAAGAATAGCAAACTTGAATGTATGTGTATTATTAGAGCACGTATAGTAACCACGTCTCAACCTCTACTCAGAATTTATAAATAGAGTTTGTTTTAACTTCCAACTCAGTTTGTACATAAATCTCTACAAACATGTCTAAAATTATCACCAATTTACAAAGGCCTTAATAGGTATGTTCACCTATTTATAAAAAGGTATCCATGGAGTTTATATTTAGGAGCCATTTTAGGGTACGTATATTTAGCTGCGTAGGGTGCGAGGCTAGTGACCCGATAGAAATTTCCTATGATTCATCCCTGCACCCTCCATTGCTTTGTTTCCCTTATATTTTTAACTTCCCTCTTAGATGACGTCACCGAGTGCACCGCTGTTTAGTGTGGAATTCATCATCGCTCTGTCACGTCTGATTCATTGCTATACTGAGATTTTTATATTTATGATGACGAAGGCAGAAAGTATTTTTAAATTCCACATCCATTGTGTATTGAAAATAGGTAAAGTACTAGCTTCGTGCAGTATCGAGGCTCATTCTTGAATTGAACAGGTTCATCGAACTCATTGCCGTTTCGAGCCGATAACATGTTATCGGCAGAGTGACGCTTTCGTTGAACACAGGCATTAATTGTCTGTATCGGTTAAATACTAAATCGATTTGGCAAAGCCCGTCATTCTCGAATTTTGACGATTGGATAAACCGCTGCGGATATAACAATAGCGTGTCGGTGATGGTTGTATCTGTGTTGTTTACGCTGGATGATTTCGGCGGTCAGCGACCTTCGCGACGCGGATGCGTCCGCGGATAGCGACGGTGGCTACTACGCGACCGACGCCTCCGAATCGACGTAACGCACGCCCCGAGCAGGTTTTAAATGCAACCGCCATAATAAAAACTGCAGCGCTGAATAAAATCCCCGCGTTGAAGCCACTGGTGCCGGCTTACAGTGTTGCTACCTCGTTAAAAACTAATCTCAACTCGTATGGAACGGGACGGAACGACAGAAAATGGAAATACAGGCCGGCGCGTGTGTCGACGACCAGTGATTCCACCTTCGACATAACTCGGTTCTCCCTGACCGGCCAAGTGAGACGGTATTTAAGAGAGGGCACAATTATACTGTCTCGTCCCTATTTAATTGCTGGCACGTGCATATTTTTTGCCTGTAGTGCGAAGTGAATGCACCCATCTCTTGCAGGGAGCGGTCGCGTGCGCCCGACCACCGTGGAACTTTTTGCAGAGCTTTTAATGGCCGTGCCTTATGCTCCCGACGGAGAAGGTTATGTCAGTTCAACTTCAAGTTGCCTTTATCCGGCGTTCACGTATCTGGCTGGAGTCACGACTGCTATGAGTCATCCGGTGATATCATGACATGACACCACTGTTGTTTTCCATGAGCTATGTGGAAGGCGAGCTAGATCACTAGCAGAAATGGAACGCCAAATTAGTTAAAAAATAATTAAGAACAAGGTGCTTTGCCGGAAACGGCACTTGAAATGGATGGGATGTTGTAGAGCTGGTCAATGTCAGATTAATTTGCATTGTCCTTGACATTGAACGATGCTATTTTGCATGACTATGACGGTTTTTGTTCTTGTTCAGAAACTGTACGAAAAGACGTAAAGCTTGAGGTTATTTTAATGAATTGTGTTTTGTGAAGTGGCACAATGTATTTTTAAATATAGGTTGTGCAGATGTAGGCAAACGGAGCGTGTCACAACACACGGGCGTCGTATCGGCGGATAAGTGCGCGGTTACGCAAATCCGCAGATATGTCGGCGCTGCGCGGGCGCGGGCGCGCCGCTTGCACAAGGTTTCGCAGACCTTTGTTTTACGCAACCGGATCGATTTAATAGCTAGTCGTGCGTTTTCTCAGCTGTGTACCCGATAGCAAAATTAACGACGCCGAATTGAGAAATTGTACAAAATTATTCTAATAGCGACAAAAGGATAAAGTCGAGATTGACAATGAAATTGTAACAAAACCTGGGAAGGAAGAGCGGGTTTCCGCCCTTTAGATTACATTACAATAAACCTGTTGTGTATGTGCCCCCGGCTTAGCAAGGTGTACGTCAACAGATCCATCGTCGCTTTGAATTCTACTGACAATCCGATTTACTTTTGTATGTATGACACCTATGTCCGGTAATTCATTATTGAGGACGTCGCTTTAACATTATGTTCTGTCCCGCGACCAAGTAAAGGCGACTTTCGCTCGAGAGCATTGCACTATCGCCTGCGTCCGGTAGTCGCATCCGGTGTTTTCGTACCACCAAAAAAGGTGCGAACACGCGTTATTTATAGCCATGACGAATGCTTGCGTCGTCCTCGCCATTCATTTATTTTCAGAATGAGGGAAAAGTGTAGGCGTAACTCGAAAGCATTCCGGGTTATTTCACGGTTGAGATGGCAGTCGGAGGAGTAACCAAAGAAATCCGAGCGGGAATATCTTGCTCATTCAAGGTGAGCGATGAGTCACTTTCATAAGACTCGATGTGGCATCAGATTTTTTTGAAACGCAGCACTCCTAGTGGCATCGGTTCCGCACGAGCGGTGCGGCGCGGCGTCAGCGGCGCCGCGGCGGGCGCGCGACATTGGCACAGTTGCGCGCGACCTCACCGCGCCGCGCTAGTCGCGAGCGAGGCCGCGAATAAACGCCCCAAAACAAGAACCAACACTGCGCTTGAATTCCGGCACGCCTGAATCACGCCGTAGAAATTAGCACTCGATGCGCGCTCGTTGATCTAACACGAGCGGCCAGCGACCACACCCGCGCGAAAAATACCAGCAGCGGATGCCAACTACGCAGTTCACACTCGGACACTTAACGAAATAAAAGGTCCATTACACAAACCAGACAATAATGGCAAATTACAACTGCACCGAAAGTTATACAACTAGCGAAACTGACGTATGGTTATATTACCGAGCGCCCAATATTATGCAAATACATCGCTGTAATGTGGAGGTCTCTTGCACCACGAGGCTTTAGCAACTAAGTTTCAAAACGTTTTCAAAATAGTCGGCGTAGGCGCGCAGGTACAGCGGCGCTGATCGACCGCTGCTGAGATATCGGCAACTACCTCGAGGCGTTATTTGGGTTATCGTGTTGCACATCTTTTTTTGAAATTATAGAGCGGTTGCGTGTCGGTTCAGTAATCACTCGAATCGGTCGCAAATTAGGTACAGATTTGGAAGGAAATGTTGAGGCAGTGGCCGGGCTGGCACGCCATGCGACGCGGCGGCGTCTGCCGGGTGGCGAGGCGGCCGTCTATCGCGGACCAATTTGGCACATCCGCTGGCGAGCGGGCTCAGCCCGCACCGTAAATATCCCGTCCCGTTAAACACGACAGACGTGCGAATACACCATCCTATATTCGTGGCGAAACAAGAGTCGACTTCCATTTTGCAGTGCACCCCGTTGGTAAAATAAAAATCATGCGGGGGTAGTCTAAAAAGCTTGTTTCTATGTGGATTATACCAGCAGATTATAGACAGTAAATATGAAGTTGCGTAATCGAATGCCGTTGGATCGTCGTCATTGTTTGCAATACATTCGATCATCCGATCCATCTTTGAGCACCGTGTTACGCAAAAACCTGGGTTTTGTTACCTGGTGGAATCATTCGACGAAGTTATTATTTTGGCGGTGGTGGGCGGGATGCACCCGAACAACAAGCCTGGGACAATTTTTGTACCTGAGCTTATTTACAAAGGACCGATACTACTTTGGCGGACGAAAAATGGGCTCCGGGCTGTCTGGTACGTTATGAGATTTAACTAATACTTCTACAACAAACTTGCGAAGCAAATTAGATTTTTAGAGACACCATGCGGACAGCGGACAAAGGCTATTTTTGTCACGCGAATGTGTTTCCGCTTTGTTACATCCTGTCGGCAATGCCAAAATTAAGAATGCATTATTCGTATAAAGGTAGTTTACAGTCAAACATCCGGCTTTCTGTCGTCAGGTCCGTGATGTCACCGGCAAGGTGATTTATTTTTATACATTTTGTCGTTAGTGTTCTGTTATTGTGATGGACATAAGACATCCTTCCAGGAAGTATCAATACTATTAATTATGTTTCGTCATAATAATTGACGTGTGTGACGTAGTGCGTGCGTGTTGTCGTAGGGCATGAGGATGTCTACCTGCGTTATCGCGCGACCTCGTTTTCCTCCCCCAAGGCCCGCGCCCGGATACACCGCCCGAGATTTCTCTTGATAGTTTCTAGTTACAAACGAACTTCTCATTTGTTATCTATTGTAACACTTGATATCAGAGAAAGTCGAATCCGCCCCTGCAGCTGTGATCTCTTTGAAGTAGAGTATGGAAATCATTCCATCGGGACTGCAATTTCGCCTCTTGAAAGCCTGATATTTGTAAGTAACGCTAGCTGTTGTTTTCATGTTGAGATTCCACTAAAAATTCTCGTCTTCGACTTTTTAAAGCTTCGCAATTTTTTTCTTAATTTTCATCTCAAAGAGGACCAGAGAGAAATCTGTTTTCATCTCAAAGGACAAGAAAAACTACGGGCGAGTGTTAAGAAAATCCACTTCAAAGCGTCAAAGAGAGTGCGGAATCAATATTAATGTTCTTGTTTACCTTTGAGACGGGACGACGCCGACAGCGGTATCGCGGGATGTTGATCGTGGCAACCCGCCGGATGACTCGAATTCATAATCAGGGGTGCCTTTATATCGCACAGAGACGTGAGAACGGAGGTCGAAGGGCGGGACACTTGCTCAAGTTGCACCTTCACCGATACACCATTCTCACGATTGCGAACAACAGCTGGGAATAGTGACCAACGCGACATGTGCAATCATTAGAATTTATTAGGGCTGGACAAGGTCAGCTGCCCGTTTATGTTAATAAGGGTTCGTTTGACCATCTGAATAATCTGATACATTAACTCTGAATAAAGGATGTCCTCTGGGAAAAAGTGGCACACATGGTCATTAACTAAACGAATGCCTCGGGTCACGGATTGCCAATACAGCTGTCTACCTGCTTGACCTACCCGCAAAGGTCCGTTATCATTAAGTAGAACAAAAAGCGATATTTCCGCTCCGACACCGGCACATAGCAAAACTGGAAACACATCTGCAATATCCTGCTGAATTTATATTAACGGTCAGACAAAATAGACGCCAGCGAGCAAGCGCGTCCCGTTTACTCAATAACTAGAGTCTTTTGTACACGCCATGTCCAGCGGACATTATCGACGCTATTGCAAATTGACCATTCAATGAGGTCTCCCTACATTTTTGCTTGAACTCAAATACATTTCAGAATCAGACGGTCGGTGCGGTAAAAGTTTATCTTTACTGTTTAGAGGTTCTGTGTAATAACCAAAAGGAAAACATTCCGGCTTTGAGAGGCAAGTTCGGAAAAGGCTTCGCAAGTCTCGGCGTTCTCTGCTATTACGTAAAGGGTAAAGCAAAAGTTTTTACATTAGAGGTACGGTCGCGGTGCTTCCGTTCCGCATCGCGAACCGACGCTTTTGACAACACTCGCTTTGATGACGCCCCGCTGAAAAGAGTATTAAATTTTACCTTTTCCACTGCCTGTCTGTCCACTCAAAAGCGGACTGAATTAATACTGTTGCGCAAATACACAGATGGAGTTCGTTTTGCTCGCGTTTGTACCGTATATTGCGTTTCGAACATGTCTGCGGCTGGGCGGTCATGTCAAAGGCATATTCGGCTTCGCAACGTGAATGTCACTAGGGACGAGCACAAAAGGTCAAAGAAACCATCATAGCAAAGTTTCAAGTTCGGGTGGGCGTACTGAATATTGTCTCGGAGAGGACGAGAAAGATAATCCAATACACAAAAGGTTGGCTGTTGCCCTCGTCGTGGGAGGAGGGTCCGACAGAATTATAACTACAATAGGCGAGATGCTGACTTACAGTGGCTTTATAACGTTTTTTCATAGTTTTTTTTTATTAGCCTTTAGATTTTATCTGATCAAAATAAAGAGTCAAAATAATGAATCTTATTAAACGGGCAAAGAGCAAGGGTCGGAATACGGGCAGGTGAATAGAATTCATTTGAAATCTCGAAGGAATTCGTTAAAATTACATGTTAAGGGGTGCATAAAAAATATTTCTTTTTCTAGGGACTTTCTCAGGATCACCTGATCGCATAAGGGCAGGTACCCGTATGACGATTGAAAACAACATAGGGGTGCGGAGGGGTTGTGTAGCACACGTAAGCGCTTGGCGCGGGCGGTGCGCAAGCGCATTGCCGCGGACCCTTGACCCGATTGCGGCGCGCGCAGTATTGTACGCAGCAATGACACCGTTCGCCTTGAGCCGCTAGCATTGCCGGAGATATTCGCAACAATGGAGGCCAGATAACATTTCAAAAGTTTGAAAATCCGCTGGTTCCTACCGGCCGACGCGAGACCGGCGTAATTAATAAACGCGTTGAGTAATCCTATTGTACGATTGTCCTTTTATAATATTCACCTTTTTAATAGTCGTGAGTAAACCTTTAACTTGTGTTGTTATTCATACTTCGAATGATTAAGCTTAGAAGGGAACTGTCCGATATCTTTAAAGTAGATGCGTGTTTGGCGCCAGTGGCGCAACGTGCCTGCAATATCTACTTCATTTTTATCGAGAACGACAACTAACATTTCTAGAGCGACACATAGCGCATGTGAATCGTCATAATGAATGACTTGATAACAGTTTATAGTAGCACAAGGCGATTGACTCACGGAGGAAACGACTCGCTACTTAAAATACAAAGAGCATTTCCGTTTCCTTCCGACCTTTTTATTAACTCATCTGTTTTCTCACGATCGATCTCTATAGTGGGCGTCAGCAGTAAAAAAAATACCGAGGAAGTTATCGATCGATCAATTGAACCGACTCGATCGTCGCCGATATCAGTTGCTAACGAACTGTTGCTTTAGACATTTAAAGACAGTAAACTCTGACTTTGTAACCGACTCGGACGCACATCAATACAGATTATAATAAAAATACATTTTCCTGCCAGAATGTTTAAATTACACAGCAAAATAAAAAGAAAACTCACCTTTGAGGATCGGCGAAGACAAATTTTCTCAGCTTAAGATCCCGCAAAACGATGCCTTGTTCGTGACATGCGGCCACTGTTTCTGCCATTTGTCTGAACAGTCTCCGAGCTTCGTGTTCCCTTAGCCGTTTCCTCGCTCTCACGTATGAGTGGAGGTCTGAGTGCGACCGGGGGAAGATAAGGTACACCCTCTTATCACCGACTAGGACTTCGTGTATGGGATTGACGTGCGGATGGCCATCAAGCCGATAGTGCGCTTGGAGTAAGCTGCTGCAGTCTCGTGACACCACCTAGAGGAAAATATTAAAATTAACACTCCGATTCCACAAACTAATTTTGTGAAACAAATGAAGTAGATAGTTCTGAGTGTGGTGCCGTGCTAGCGTAACCGTTATCGACGGTATTGATTCGAAGGTGCTTTCCGGGCAAATTTACATGTTTCCTCTAAATCCGGCCGGCTCCTTGCATTATTCAATTAGTGACGTAGTGTTATAGGGGTCGTCACTATTTTCCTTTATCGTTGACCTAGTTTTTCCTCGCGTGTCACTGTTGCCTTATTATTTCACCAAGCATAGTGTATCATTTTCGATATCTACCAAAATGTAAATTCAGTTATTTGTTTGTTTAAAATGAACGTCGTTACAAAAACATAACAGATCCTACATTTTTCTAAATTGTGTAGCTATAATGCCCGTCCATGTTTGTACATTCAAAGGGGTCCTATTTCAAAGCGGGCATGATTTAAAAGGGCTTAGTCTAATGTGAATAACGAGGTTGAAACATTTAGTGAATAGAGGCAAGCTAACCCTCCTTTGCAAATCTAGCCCGTGCGACATCAAACAGAATTCTTGGGTGACGACAAAGTAGAAATCAAACGAAACAGACAAGATAATTGTTGCAATACATTTTTCAATAGTGGCAAGAGTTGTCGGCAACGGCCACGCTAAGCTTTCTAGAACCGCTAGCGGGTCGGCTACATGGAATTGTACAGTTATTTTTAAATGAGCGATTGCTCGGATCCGTGTGTGCTAGTGTGCACGAAGCTCGGTGCGATCGACCACCAAATGTCAACGACATTGTGAACGCAAATTCCAAATCTGATTTCCCGACTCACGAATGATGAATCACGTCGCGTGCGTCAAGCCATTTCTTTTTTGACTGTTACTGTAAATAGTTTGTTGGTTATTTCGGCGCCGTCACCCTAGACACAACGTCGCGCTTTTTCGATTTCTATTAATGCTGGGCGTTGTACGAAAATAAAACATGACCCATTTGTGGACGTGCTTGCGAAAACATGAGGTGTTGATAAGAATTCGCAATGTTGACAGAACACTTGATAATATTTGACATCGAACGTATTTTACGGGAGCTAACCTACTTAGCTGTTATCAATATTTGTATAATCACAAGGTATGTATATCTATTGCAAAATATTTGTAGAGCGCACTCGACTACGATGTAGCCGCAATTCGGCTTTGACTCTCGCATTAGCGATAACCTAGCTCTAAATCAAACCAATTACAATGGCAAAATACTTCATACACAAAATAGGAATACATAGACGAATTTCCTGTTCCATTGTATCAATCTAAGTCAAGTTGTTTATGTCTAAGGAGCATAACAAATTCGCAAGCCTTAATCCGTTCTAGGCTAAATTACAATAGCAGATTACCGTATAGGTATACGGCCGCTGTCTTGATTGTTTGCAGATTGATTGCAGTAAGCAATGATATGATTCGATTTAACTACTGCACTCTCGGAGTTACAGCATATGTCAGCCCATGTTTGATAAACTCGTTTTAATAGACTTGTTAAAGAAGCAATGAATAAGTACGTGGCTGTTAATGCCGCTAGTACTGTTGTTTCGTGGAGGGGGGAAAGAGGGGGGCCGATCGCCGAATGTCATAGCCTCGCTATGACATTCGGCGATCGGTGCGTTATCAAATCGTCTATTTCACAATGTCAATGAGAAGGTCAAGCCTATTTTCGACTCGACCTGGTGCGATCACATGTGACGCTACCATTCGAGTAGTCTGGTTCGGTTAGTATGGATGGTAATTTACTTTTTAATCAAACAAATACAGTGAGACGGTATCACACATGATGAATGTGAAACATAAACGTGGCAGTCGTGTCGGCAATAGTCGGTGTTGTAAATACGCTCTGCGTTTAGCAACGATAACGTTACCACACTTTAACCTTGCCAAGTTCTCACGAGGGAAGTGCCTATTCTGTGCCTTGACAATACCCGTATAGGCCTTTGTTAGAACCTATGTATCCTGTATTGCCTAAATTTAGTAGGCAGAAGCTTAAGACTTGAAATACGTTAGAAATAACGAGTTTACAAACGAGTTTCCATGGCCTGTTTCATGATTCACAAAAGCCAATAAGGATAAGGCTTTAAAACGTAAAAATTAGTATGTTATGAATGTTAGCCTCGCCTTCTGATAGTTTGCATACAAGGTCCGCGATACCTAGTGTAGTGCAACAATTAACGTGTTGTTAGCGTTATAATTGCCGTTATTGTTAGGTTATCGATTGCGAAAGGCGACACATGACATTGTAAAAACGGCGATGGCTGTGGCCTACAAGTGCGATCGAGCAGCGCGGGGCCCTGACATATAAAGTTTGACATCGGCGTTCAACAAGATGCTATGAACAATGCACGCGAGACTCATGAAAAAACTACTATTGAAAGTTAATTATCGAATTATTTACTCAAAGCCGAGCCATTAGTTTCTTACAAGGAGTGATTAAGAAATAGCTACATGTTTGAGATTCAAATGATCTCTTCTCGGGGTGATATTATCTACATTTATTTTTATTAATAACAAGGCTAATGTTTTTCGATACACGTGACGAAATAAATTGCTAAATAGAACTGGCTGTCAGAATTCAGTAATGGTTAATTTTGGTAAAGTTTAATAATTTCATTGAAGGGACACGACATGTGGGCACATTATTGAGTATTCGCCTTATCTCTACATGGGGTCCAATCCCGTGGGATAGTGAGAACCCTTTACTAAATATTTTGCTAGATATCGCCTTTGTAATTATACCAATATGGTGTTTTGTGTTTGTTATTTGTATTATTCAATTACAAGTTTAACAAATGTTTGATCTAGCGTTTCTAGCGAACAAAGGGATCTGATGTAGGTGGAACTTAACCAATTGACTAGTTAATTAGATTTGTGTTCTAGGTCGAACTACAACAAGAGATTACGCACTATATCAATCAAACAAAGCCACGCAATGGCTGTTGAAACCCGGCACAATTTCGACACGGCTTACGCATCCTAGCCGCGTTGCGAGAAATAAAGATTGTCTTTGGCAATTGGAATTTTGATAAAAAAAAACTACATGCGTAAGGATTAATGAGTTCGAAATTTGTATGCCAAGTTTTTTATTTAGACTTTGTTTGCATCATAAAAATACTGAACGAATGAAAACATAAATAGATTCAAAGTGAATATCAACATAGCTGCCATATTTGCATAAACTTTTGCAAGTTCGTTCGATAAAGTTGTTGGACCCGAGAGTCAAGTTGATAGCTAGGTACTATAGGTATTTATAGCGCAAGTTTACTGTGGCAAACAAACTCGATCTCCTCTACAACGTCTCGGTGCATATGTAGTTAGGTATGCTTATACTATGCTATGACCCGTCGTGGTTCCGGGAGTCATTGTACTTACGTCAGAATCTAACTTATATCTAGTCTAGAGCAGTTTTAATGTAGTCTAGTTAACTTGAGTTAGATTAAAGTACTCACCTTGCAAACATACTCCTCTTGCGTTCGCACGTCTACACACCGACATAACGAGGAGCCCTCAACTTGTTCCAGTAAGAGATATTTTTCAGCGACGAGCGCAGCTTGGAACTGGTGTTGGGGAGGCGCCGGGCTGGACGGCGCCGGGGGACTGGCTGGCGAGGGGGCCGCCGTCAGCCGGTCCGTCAGCACCGGCGACTGCGCCCTCTCGTCCGCCTTGCTGTCCTCCTCGCTGGCCGGCACCGGCACGGTCACGGCAGGCTTGCTCAGGCGCAGCGGCCACAGCAATGATGGTGATCCGGGTTCCATCACTAACACTAATTATCACTGTCACGTTACACTAATGTTCACAAACACACACAAACACTTATTATTAACGATGAAGGAACTACGATGAGATGAACATGATCTGCAACAAAACGAAAACCACCTATTAGCAATATCCCGTTTGTGACACTCGCAAATTCACTGCACCGACGATGTTACAAAATTTTAAACAAAACGAGACAATCGACACGATTTAGTAACGTTATTTAGTAAGGGGAAATTACGAATAAAGTACGAACCTTGAAATGATTCGCCCTGAGTGGATATCGTACCAAAATTTGACTGTCCGTGGTCACGAACAAGTCGCTTTATTGTGTGAGGAATTACAGGAAGTATATTCAAGTAATTCATGCACTGATAGACGGCCAATATTTTGGGCCGGTGTCCGCTCGGGTTGTTGTGAAACTAAACGAACACACGTCCTATTCTCACTAACGCCATTGCGAGACTGACGACGACGCTCGCCGCGAAGCCTCGGACCGGCAACCAACCGATCCAACGTCCAATGTCGACACACCGTCAGCTTGCGTAGTACGCTACAATACGCCACGCGTTAGAGAGACGGAGCTATAATTGTATGTCTGTCTCTTTCTACAATACCGCACAAGCACTTCAAAGAAAAGGAAAGACTGTGACCATTCATTTACTACGTTTGGCAATGCAATCGCAAACGTTTGTTTCAATATTTTTCACAAGAGCCAGGTAATATTATTTCACATTTACCTTCAAGTTTTAATTAAATCAATAAATGATACCTACGTTATAATTCAGCAATATTATGTTGATGGCAAATTTAGTTTGTTTTTATTTTTACAAAAGCTATTAGTTAATCTTTGACTGCGGTAGCGCCGGACATTTTTGTTACACACATAACATCACATCATCAGCCTATTAATGTTCCCACTGCTGGGACACAAGCCTCCTCTCTGTGAAAGGGAATGGGCCGTAATCCACCACGCGGGCCCAGTGCGGATTGGTGGATGTCACATGTCTTAGAATTTTTGGTTCTAGGACATGCCAGTTTCCTCACGATGTTTTCCTTCACCGTTTTGAGGGCAGTGGTGATGAAATAATTTACACAAAGTAATGCGCCTGCCTGGGCTCGAACCCACGAACTACAACTTGTAAGTCGCGGCCGAAACCACTGGGCCACCACTGCTCTCTCTACTCTAATTTTTGTTAGTAATTGATGAATTGATGAGTTCACATTTTGGACGAGTAGGTAAGCTAAATAACAAAAGAGATATTTGACTTCTTATGTGTTCAGAGTTAAACGTGATCGAAATCATGTTATATTTTCCTTATGTTTTTCCGCGGAGTATTTCATCATTTTCCAGTACTTAAACGTTTCGAATTACGATCTATTTGAGTATGGAGTACCATTGTACCTGCATGTGGGTAGGTAATGAAGTGTCTGTGTCATGATTTCATACGAGTCTTGTATCGATCGGCATCGGATATCTCTCAAGTGCCCGCGGTCTGCTGCCCTGGTCAGCAGACAGGCACTGAAGTGTAGTGTAACCAAACTTTGTCCTTTACATCTTAAATTACACGTGTTGTCTTTGGCAAGGCGATAGATAATTAATTTGGCACCTATTTGCTCTTTCAAAGAGGCAGCAGAATACTTTTGGGGTGGCCGCGTATAATTTACCGAATATATAAAATGGGTTAGGCCCACTTACGCCAAAAACAATTTCGTTCAGTTAGTTGCTAATACGAAGTTAATTGATTTATTTAATTATCAGTTATTAACGTAATAAAATATACAATAAATACAATTGAATATCCTAAAAAAAAAAACCTTTGAACGGGGTGTCTCAAAAAAACTAACTTTTTTAGATGCATAAAATATTTACAAATGTATTTGTATACACGTATAATTACAAAATCAGAAACCGAAGACATGGGCAAATTAATTTTGAAAATAACATTACTCAAATTTCGTTCTTCGCGGCTCTGGCACTCTTCAAAGCGATCTCTAATGTATGTTTGTCCACGCATTTCTCCGAAACTACTTATTGGATCGTGACCATTATTTTTTGGATTAGGTATCTCTCAACTTAGGGATAAAAGCTGCAAGTTTCACCAAAATCGATTCTGTAGTTTCATGATATAGAATATACAACCGAACTTCATAGCGACAAACATCACGAATGTGTAAATTGAGTTATTATGGGTATTTTTATAGAACTGCCTCACTTTTTAATTAGTGTTAGTGTACTAAATAGAAAAAAAAAAAACATTTTCCCAAAAAATATTTTGCCTTTTTAGGGTTAGGCTTTTGAAGTCGGTTTATTTTTTTTGGGTGAAAGTTTTAATTTCTCTCTTTTTTGTAAAAAATATTGGGTACCTATCTTGTTTGATAAAACGTAATTTGACGACGTATTTTAATTAATTTATGATAAGTACCTATTTTAATTGTAATGACAAGTCAGTACCAAGTCTAGAAGTAATTTTATTAAGTAGATTCGATTTACGGTTTCGAACTACGCAGTAGCAGTATCTACATTTATACACCCGACCACCCGTAATGAAATAAAATATTGATTGGTTTAATATCAGTCTGTGATTCAACTTTAGTGTAAGATTGGCTCATAATAGTATTTTATCACAATTTGATGCAAAGTAGGTCGCAATTTACACGTAACTAATTCTCAAGGTTATTTTCGAATAGGTAACACTATAGCCATTTTTTTAATTCCATAGAGGTAGCCGCAAATCGTAAGTAAATAATAAAGATGCTGGCAGTTTATAATTCTATTTTTAACCCCTGCTTAAAAATTAAAACTTCTTACCTATCGAGATTCGAGATACGGGCGCGATCAATCATTCGACTGTGCCTTTGTTTTCAAAACATTGTTCTTTATACCACGTAGACCTTTTAATTTCTTATTAAGTATTACTCACAAATCATAGGTATTACCTTATAGTAGTGAAATAAGTTCTGGAACAACAATAAATTACTATGTACGTCATATTTATTTACATTTTAAAGTCATGTTTATTTCCCACGACACGGAAGTCAAATAATAATAATAATAACTACCTACCTACCCATGTTTAAGTAGATGAAGTAATATTTTTAAATGTTATAAAAAAAGAAATATGTCGAACAAGTCGAAAAAAAATTAATTAAACAGGTTCTAACAGGACTTTTTTGGTAGGTATTTTTAAACCAAAACAACGAAGAAGTATTGCGAAATACTCTTTTTTCTTGCGCAAGAAAACGTCATGATTATGACGATGATTGATGATGATCCTTTGTCACCGTCCTTGCATTTAAGACAGCTGTTGTGAACTTGCCAAGAAGCATGGAATTAGTATATAACTACTCCAAGAAGCTAATAAAAAATGTATACTCTATCTATAGCCAAGAAAATGCAATGTTTCGCGCCACCATCGGTTGCTTAGCAACGCCGATAGCGCTGCGATTGTTTGTTTATTTTTTCTGACCTCGGTCTTACTTGAGAGCACCTTTGGCTGATTTTTCTTAGAAGATAGGTCAGAAGTGTTATTCACCGCGTACAATAAACTATTAACTTTATGAAAAGGTTATGAGGCTCAATAACATCACTTCAGAAAGGACACAGACATAAGTATCTATGTAAAGAAATAGGAGACCTCGGTATTCTATTACAAAGACACAAGCAATTTGTTTTTATTTTAATAATATATTAACTCATAAACTATTATTTTACTTAATTACAAACACCTAGGGGTCTCTATTCAAGAAGAGACAATAAACAATTACATAAACCCTACGTGACCTCGATCTCGTTCCTTGAATTGATGTCTCACTTTATCAAGAAAAAAATGCAATTATCTTTATCGTGTTTCATCCAATGCTTTGTAGATTCAGGGGATAGTGTTCCATTATGCTCCAAAGCAGTCTATGGACGGCGGATAACGCTAATGCATCGTCGGAACGTCATGTTTGCACACTTGATGATTCAACAGCCAGCGATTCGAGCCATCCTTTGTCCGCTCAACTTAGTCAGGGTTCACGCATTCCCGATCAATGAAGCACGGGATGATGATTTAGGAAGGGTCTTACCTCTTGTGGTCGTATTATATTAGTAGCTGCTTGCTATTTCCGGGGTTAAACTGGTATTTAACTATTTACTCCACTAGAGCGTGTTTGTTTAGATTTTAACAGGAGCAGCTTATCCTGACGCGTCCCGTAATAATTTAGATAGTTATTCCAATTTCAAAATGTGGAATTTGGAAGCTCAGAATAAATGAGGGCAGAGCAGAGACAAACGTTTTTTTTCTACTCAATTTATCTTGAAATAGGAAACGCACTGAAAATCTGGGATTTGTTTCCAAGGTGATCGCACTAACACGGTCAGACTCGGACGAAAAACGGTTTGCTTATAAACATTTCAGCAGTATTCGCAACTGATTTCTAAAATTATCCACTGTGTGATAGTTAAATGAAATACTGCAAGCTTTGCGATTTTTGTACAAGAAAACTTTTTTTAAGATTGAGGAAAATCAGACATGAAATTTAGAGATTTCCGATTGTGATTAGGTATTTTTGCGTTTTTCTATCTGCGGTTAGAGGTATTTTTAACAATCATCCTTATTCGTGACAAAACGACTGAATGGTGATTCATTGATATAAACTGTAGTAGGTTAATTCTATATTATCACTTTTAAATAATCATAAAGATAAAATGTGTGTGTGTTGCCAACACAAGAATAGAAAATGTATAATAGTATAATATTCGTAAAAGTGCAATTCGAGCAAGAGGAGTAAGGAGTTATTCCAATTATACCACAGATAAAATAAAAATAAACTCTGCGAAGCACTTTATTTTCCTTAGAATTTAAACAGGACAAGTTGCGCATAATTTTAATGTTTCTGGAAATATGATGAAGCCAGTAGGTTTAGTATTTAATTGCGCGATATTTTCTGGAACAAGGAAACTAAGGGCACTTAAATACTTACTTTGGAAATATAACGTTCGTTCGTTTCGTTCTTGGATTTTGTGAGTACTCGAGTACTTAGAGTGGTTTTCTCGATTATGATCTTTTAGATCTTTTAGAGACAATGAAACCTGATGCATTTAAAGAAAAAAGAAAGAAAAATATGCATAAAAATGAAAAATAAGCTTATGAGAAATAAGCATAAAATTAATAACAATAATAAAAATAAAAACCCTGTGCGAGATCAAAAAGGCTCCTACCTCAGCATGCATTTTAGCAATGAAAAGTGATACAAAAATAAATCTTAAAACTATATGACTATAAAGTACATAACCTATATATGCCATGCCTGATGCCTGCGTTTCATTTTTGAAACCAATAAAAAACATAAGTCAGGCAATTGCGGTGCCAACACGCTATTTACGGGTATCTCCTCCTGCAAGCAATTTTTTACCATTTCTACCATAAGGTTACACTAGTCAACGGCACGAACTATTTTGTGCGCGGGGTTGAAATGCATTTTATATAAACCGACAACACGTGCGGAAGAGATAGATGCTGTGATGAGCAGTAGGAAGCTAGTTCGCGTACGAATACACACTTTTGCAGATTTGTAGCGAAATGGATAATGATTTATGACAAAACCGAGCGCGCGACATTTTATAAACAGACCTTTGGGAGTCTGGATATCATGAAAAAACGACTGAACGTATCAGTTCAAAATAAAATAATTTGCATTGTTGAACTACTAATCTATCCCTGTATGGTGGCCGATTTGCAATTTTCCGTCTTCTTATGGTATTTATTTGCGCCCAAAAATGCGTTAAAATTAGTGTCGAAATGTGGAACTTTCGACGCTCATAACTTTCAAATATTTCCTTTTTTTACTTTTTTGCTTCCATACAGGGCTAGATAATGATGAGACAAATCGATATAATTTTTTAATTTTAAACGTACATTGTCAAACAGTGGAATAATCCCTAGACTACGTTTGTATGGAAGAATTTTCGACTGGTGTACCTGTATCATGTTCTAAAGAAATTTGTGAAATACCACTGCTCAAAATGTTTCAAGAACTGTTTCTCCGCAAACTAGTCATCACGAACATTATTCACATTCATTAGTCAGCAGGTATGAGACCATATTAACCATGTTTCTGAAACCTTGTGTCATCTTACCACTAGTTTCTAACTTTGACTAAGGAGTTCGTAATTATGTTGCAATAGGCAATGTGGAATGCACCCAGTCATACACTTATCCATAAAAAGCATATAAGTGGGTAACTTAGGTATATAACGGTCAACAACTAAAGTCAATTAACACTGAAAGTGTTTTTTTTAAATACTTCAATGTCGTCAATAGTATCCACCAATTCAACCATCCACCACCGTCTGCTCTATCGATACTGGAATGTATTTTTTTGTCAAGTTTGGACTATTTTACCAGCAACTTATGACTAGAGTTTGTTATATCATCCAATTCGAATAATAATTTAAACTTTAAAATTGCTCAACTACTGTTTACCACTGATCAATTTAAAATCTCTAAGTAGGTATAGAATTTGTAATCAGTAGCGAAACAGTTATAGTAGATTATTAACCAAGGGGATAAAGCAGTGTCTTCTGTCGCGGGTGACGATTTAAATCGCGAGCGTAACGAAGGACTCGAGGTTTACTCCCGAGCGTACTCGTAGCGAGGGTGTTAAAATCGCGAGCGAAGCGAGGGATTTAAGACGAGTACTGAGTGTAGCGAGGCATTTAAGTTCACCCAAGACTAAGACAGCTTTATCACCGTGGAAAATACTCTACTTTTCGTACCATTTGCGAAAAAATTAACACAATAATAATATGAGATAAACATTTATTAAAAATAATGACAATTAAAAGTAAAAGTTAACATTCGAAACATTGGTCCAATTATTGATAGAGAGAGTTACATTTTTGTTTGGTACATAAACGCGGCAAATTCCTAGACTAATATTTTTTTGTCGGAAAAGCAAAGGCATCAAGCTCATATGGCCTCGTCGGTTTTCGTTAATCATAACTGCATAATAAATTCGTATTCCTTTTTCAAAAAGATTTATAATGCTTTATATACAAACTCAATGGTGTAAACACAGATGTAGTTCAGTATAAATTTCGGTAAGTATTCCAAATTTAAATCACATTCTCCCCCTAGAGGATGAATGAAATTCAGTACAATTTTCTTTCCCTGTTTTTAACAGATTAAAAATAACTATTGTTATGGTCGCTTTTTGTGGCATAGAATGTCACTTTTTTGAGCAAGTGGTACGAAAAAGGTTTTTTTTATTTTATATCTATTATTTAAGGGCTCGCGCTTGCGGCTTGACCACTATCTCATATTTTATGAATAAGGATAACTGTGTTCACCGAGTTTTGTTGCTAATTACTGTACGATTGTAACAAAATCCATAATCCGGTTTTTACCCGACTAACGACCCGACTACGGTTTGGGGAAGAACTGAAACTCTTTCAGAGTTATTATCGGTTCAAAACATTGTAGGTAAGCATTAATACCACGTAACCATAATCACTATCGCTACATACGAGTAGTATAAAACAAAGTCCCCCACCGCGTCTGTTCGCGATTAACACATAAACTACTGAACGGATTTTCATGCAGTTTTCACAAATAGAAAGAGTGAGAAACGAGGAAGGTATTTGTATATAATTTGTCACGGGCGAAGCCGGGGCGGGTCGCTATGTAGGTCATAATTAAAAAACATTGTTTTTACATTGCGCGGTAATCTAGGAATGGAATGACATCGTAAAATACAGTTTTTTTTTTTTCTCTTTATTTATTAGGGACTTGTAACCAACAACAGGTTATGTCAGCCCCATCTAATCATTAACCTAGTTACACACACTTCTTAAGACTATTTAGTATAAACTTATAAATAAACTTAGATTTAATACTCGCAGGCACAGCTAACTCAGATTGAAATTTGCCTACATCTAAAAAAAATAATTTTAATCGCCTACATAAATGTTTTCTTTCAAAATTATTTCGAGTGCAATCCAGAAGGAGGTGTTGTACATCTTCTGGTTTATTGCAGGCATCACAATTAGGGGAAAGGGATTTTTTCATTAAAAAGGCAAACTTCTTTAATGGCATATGTCCCGACCGTATCCTAAAAGTAATTTTAAGTAATTGCCTACCTAATTTAACTTCAGAAAACCACGGCATTCGAGGAGGCTCACATTGCATAGTTTTGTACCATATTCCTTTTTCACGAGATCTGGCGTCAAAATATGCATTCCACTTCTTTTGCCATATTTTCGTGTAACGTGAAAAATATTCTGAGTAATCAGGTGTTATGAATACTTCACTTCCGTCTGTACAAGATCTTTTAGCCAAAACATCAGCCTCCTCGTTGCCTCTCAAACCAAGATGTGATGGGATCCATTGCAATCTCAGAGTTACATAATTAGGCATGGTATAAATTTTATTTAGGATAACATAAGCTAACGCTGTTCCTCTGCAACCAGAGGCGGAGCGAGCTATGTGTTCTAAAGCACTTTTGCTGTCTGAAAAAATAACTACATTTTTTTATTTTAAATTACTTTTTAAAAAGGATATAGCCTCTGAAATTGCAAATAGCTCTGCGCACATAATGTTAACATCAGAAACAATTTTATAACCCGCATTTACTCTAAAACTATTACTAACATAGGCGGCACCAATGCCATCCTTTGTCTTAGATCCGTCAGTATACATTTTTTGCCATCCTGCATATTTAATATTAAGTTCATCTAGAACATTATTTAACAGAAGATTAAAATTATACGAATTTTTAGACGCTTTAATGCAATCCAGACTAGTTACAATTACCTCACTTATTTTTATTTTAGAAGGCCATATATCTAAATTATACATTAATAGAGGAGAAGAGGCAAAGACCTTCTCGTGTTTAACTTCTAAAATACAGATTTATTACTGCTGTAGTACTGTTTGGTCTAGTTGTTTTCATTATCATTATCATTTGTAGCCTTGTTTACTAGAGAGTAGCCTTGTTTACTAGCCTTGTTTACTAGAGTTTACTTAGGGTGGACTAGAGTCCACCCTAAGTAAACTCCATTTGAAATAACACTAGACATGTTTCCAAATCTATTAACAGTCCGTTCAACCGATTTTGAGTTCTATCCCGTAAACATAAGGATGACATAAAATGCATAAACCTTTTACCAAAACCAACTGTTTACTACAGCTACCATTTGTCGTATCACCAACGCAATAGAAATCAAAATCGGTTGAACGGGCTGTAAAATGGGCTAATTTAAACGTCTAATGTTATTGCAAATGGAGTATAGCTAGATTAAAAAAAAAAAAAAAAAAAAAAAAAAAAACCGGCCAAGTACGAGTCGGACTCGCGCACGAAGGGATCCGTACCATTATCGCAAAAAACTGCAATAAAACACGTTTGTTGTATGGGAGCCCCACATATATATTTATTTTCTTCTGTTTTTATTATTTGTTGTTGTGTGCAACAGAAATACATCATCTGTGAATATTTCAACTGTCTAGCTATCACCGTTCTTGAGGTACAGCCTGGTGACAGACGGACAGACAGACAGACGGATCGCGGAGTCTTAGTAATAGGGTCCCGTTTTTACCCTTTGGGTACGGAACCATAAAAAAGAAGGTATGCCAGGATGTTTAACGAACCCATGGGCTGGTTACTCAATTGAGTATAGTCGAAAATTCTTCCATACAAACGTAGTCTAGGGATTATTCCACTGTTTGACGATGTACGTTCAAAATAAAAAGTGATATCAATTTGTCTCATCATTATCTAGCCCTGTATGGAAGCAAAAAAGTAAAAATGAAAATATTTGAAAGTTATGAGTGTAAGTTCCACATTTCGACACTAATTTTATCGTATTTTTGGGCGCGAATAAATACCATAAGAAGACGGAAAATTGCAAAACGGCCTCCATACAGGGATAGATTAGTAGTTCAACAATGCAAATAATTTTATTTTGAACAGATAGATTTAGTCGTTTTTTCATGATATCTAGACTGCCAAAGGTCTGTTTATAAAATTTCACGCGCTCAAACCGAGCCTAAATCATTATCCATTTCTCTACAAATTTGCAAAAGTGTGTATTCGTACGCGAACTAGCTTCCTACTGCTCATCACAGCATCTATCTCTTCCGCACGTATTGTCGGTTGATATAAAATGCATTTTAACCCCGCGCACAAAATAGTTCGTGCCGTCGACTAGTGTACCCTTAAGAACGTCTCAAATTCTGCTTTGATTACAAAGTTTACAGGTTTTTTGGCTAAACTAGAGTTTGAAAAACACTCAACTTGAAATTATATTTGTTATTTGCGTTGCTAATATATACTTCTATATATAAAATTCAGTACAATTTTCTTTCCCTGTTTTTAACAGATTAAAAATAACTATTGTTATGGTCGCTTTTTGTGGCATAGAATGTCACTTTTTTGAGTAAGTGGTACGAAAAAGGATTTTTTTATTTTATATTTATTATCTATGGGCTCGCGCTTGCGGCTTGACCACTATCTCATATTAACATGCTTTTATTAGCTTGGTATGTATGTATCTATGTATCAATGTAAAGGAATCTTTAAAAGTGATTTTCACACCCTTTAAAACGTCGGATTGATTTGAAACTTTGCACACTTATCAAGGACCGATGACAATGCAATAATTTAAATAGTTGGTCCCAGTATTCTTACCAGGATCTTCAGGATTACCGACTTTTTAATTAAATTTACCATTAAAGGGTGTTTTTTAGTTTTTAAAACTGCAATTTATTTTATGAATAAGGATAACTGTGTTCACCGAGTTTTGTTGCTAATTACTGTACGATTGTAAACATCATAATCCATAATCCGGTTTTTACCCGACTATACAGCTATGGTTTGGGGAAGAACTGAAACTCTTTCAGAGTTATTATCGATTCAAAACATTAATAGGTAAGCATTAATACCACGTAACCATAATCACTATCACTACATACGAGTAGTATAAAACAAAGTCCCCCACCGCGTCTGTTCGCGATTAACTCATAAACTACTGAACGGATTTTCATGCAGTTTTCACAAATAGAAAGAGTGAGAAACGAGGAAGGTTTTTGTATAAATTTGTCACGGTCGAAGCCGGGGCGGGTCGCTATGTAGGTCATAATTTAAAAACATTGTTTTTACATTGTGCGGTAATCTAGGAATGGAAAGGCAACGTAAAATACTGATTTATTACTGCTGCCGGTAGTACAGTTTGGTCTAGTTGTTTCATAATCATTATCATTGGTAGCCTTGTTCTAGTCCACTTAGTGCTAAGTAAACTCTATTTGAAATAACATTAGACATGTTTCCAAATCTATTTTCAGTCCGTTCAACCGATTTTGAGTTCTATCCCGTAAACATAAGGATGACATACAATGCATAAACCTTTTACCAAAACCAACCTTTTACCAATACCATAAGAAGACGAAAAATTGCAAAACGGCCTCCATACAGGGATAGATTAGTAGTTCAATAATGCAAATAATTTTATTTTGAACAGATAGATTTAGTCGTTTTTTCATGATATCTAGACTGCCAAAGGTCTGTTTATAAAATTTCGCGCGCTCAAACCGAGCCTAAATCATTATCCATTTCTCTACAAATTTGCAAAAGTGTGTATTCGTACGCGAACTAGCTTCCTACTGCTCATCACAGCATCTATCTCTTCCGCACGTATTGTCGGTTGATATAAAATGCATTTTAACCCCGCGCACAAAATAGTTCGTGCCGTCGACTAGTGTACCCTTAAGAACGTCTCAAATTCTGCTTTGATTACAAAGTTTACAGGTTTTTTGGCTAAACTAGAGTTTGAAAAACACTCAACTTGAAATTATATTTGTTATTTGCGTTGCTAATATATACTTCTATACCTACTAATATTATAAAGAGAAAATATTTTTTTGTTTGTTTGTACCGAATAGGCTCCTAAACTACTGGAACGAATTTAAAAAAATATTTCAGCATTAGATAGCTATATTATTCCTGAGCGACATAGGCTATTTTTTATCACAAAAACGGGTCCTGTGGGGTGGTCCACGGGAGCGAAATTTAATAATTTTGTCTTATATAGCTATTAATTTAAGATTTCAGGCGAGCCATCTCTCTGTATAACATCTTCATTTGGTCCTTTCCTCAATCCATTGCACCTTAATGAATGATCAATCAATTGATTGCCACGACATTCCTCGTAAAGTTATATTATTAGAGATAGGCATAATCAATTTTATTTTGGGTGGGTCAAACGTGATCGAAAGATACAAATTCCCCGCTATCAATCGGTTTAACGCGATTTATCTGAGCTTGATAATTCTAACCCCTAATCACACAATATCACGGTCTTGTCATCTAGAATAAATACGCGAAATTACATCCGAGGTTTTAATAATAGTACAGCATAGCGTGATCAGCCTTTTAACGATCCCACAGCTGGTGCTGGCAGCTGGGAGTTGGGACACAGGCTTCCTCTTCTTTCTATAAGAAGGAACGGACCTCAATCTACCACGGGCCTAGTGCGCGTTGGTGCTGGTGGATGTCACATTTCTTAGAATTGTTAGTTCTAGGACTTGCCGGTTTCCTCATGATGTTTTCGTTCACCGTTTTGAGAGCAGTGGTGATGACATAGTATACACAAAGTAAAGCACCTGCCTGGGCTCGAACAGACGACCTACGACACGTAAGTCGGGGCCGTTACCACTGGGCCACCACTGCTCCCTATTTTGTCAATCCTTTAATAGTTTGTGAGATTTATAGATGTGACTAAAAAGAGAATTGGAAGTCGGTAAAAATATTTTTTTTTACCGACTTCCAATTCTCTTCAACACAACACTACACTATACTAAAAAAGTGAGTGAGTTCTATAGTATACCATATAATAGTATTTATACATTTAATTTTTCGTTTGTAAGTTCCATATCATGAAAACTGCTAAACCGATTTTGATAAAACTTATTCTATTCCCTAAAAAGAAACGAAAAAGAAAGATGAATTATAAAAAAGAGTGATCACGATCCGATGACTAGTTTTAAAGGCGAGGACTAACATACAACAATTTTTTTTTTGGGCCGTCTCGCAGTTTCAATTAAAGTGATTGGCTGCTGCTTAACCGGACTTCCCTGTGGAGACTAAGCTATATAGCCTCTAGCCTCCAGCCAGGCACACATTTCTAAACCTAAGCGACAACGCTGAGGGCTACCCCAGTTGGGGTCGAACCTCGGCTCAGGGCGTCGCTGGGGGACAGCTATCTTTCCGTTCGTAAACTACCTAAGTGGAGAAGAACGGATACAAACGAGCTTTACATATCGACCACCAAAATCTTCGTTTTACGACGATATAAAGGCAAAAATGGTTACACAAAGTTCATGTGCGTATTTGAAATCTACGTAGGTACGGGGCTATGTGAAATAAATAAGAGGAAAGCTTAATACCCTTATCCCTGGATTGATAGGTTAGGTACTATCTTCTTCTTTTGTTTTCCTGGGTGATTCGGTGGCTGGGCCCGATAAGTTTCCCTGGGCTGTTACAGGCGTAAGGTATTGTAAAGCGCCTCGTGTTTATAAGTCAACTAGTTTTACACCTATGAAATGTGGCAGATATGTTTAGAAGCCCAGCCCACATAGAATAACATTTATGTGAATATTTTGCAATTCCAGCAATATTACATACATACGTATCGAATTGATAATCTCCTTTTATTGAAGTCTTTAAAAAGGAGGAGGTTCACTCATCATTTTTTTTTTATTGGCATGAGTATAATTAAGTACCTCATAGTTAGTCCCATTTAAATTTGAAAAATAAATCCACCTCTAAAGGTAGAAAAAAACCGGCCAAGTGCGATTCGGACTCGCGCACGAAGGGTACATCATCTGCCTAGCCTTTTCCCAACTATATTGGGGTCGGCTTCCAGTCTTACCGGATTCAGCTAAGTACCAGTGTTTTACATAGAACGACTGCCTATCTGACCTCCACAACCCAGTAACTGGGTAACACGGTACCCCTTGGCAAGACTGGTGTCAGATCTCAAGCTTCTGACTACCCGTAACGACTGCCAAAGATCTTCAAATGACAGCCGGGACCAACGGCTTAACGTGCTTTCCGAGGCACGGAGGAAACTCGGTATGTTGAAATGGTCACCCATCCACGGACCGACCTCGTCAAGCGTTGCTTAACCTTGATGATCGACCCGTGCGGCTGTTATTATTTAGCCACGAGCTCCTCCAGAAGGGTTCCGTACCATTATCGCAAAAAACGGCAAAAAAAAGTGTAGGTATGGGAGCCCCACTAAATATTTACTTTATTCTGTTTTTAGTATTTGTTGTTATTCCGGGGGGGCTCGGGCGTCCCCGCAGTCTCCGGACTAGTGCCCCAATGATGCTGTCCTTTCAGTGCGGGTCTGAAGGTTAGCAGCGTGGAACCTCGTCTCACTTCGAACTCCTCTCCTCCATTCACTCTTATATTATTCGTAATGCCAAGGAAAAGAAATAATAAATTTGAACAGCGGCTGCACTCCCTCCCCCTCAAAGTACACCTCACCAACATTCGAGGTCTGCACTCAAATCTCTCTGCAGTCCACTACCACCTGGAGACTGAGAAACCAGCGCTGTTATTTCTTACGGAGACGCAGATAGCGAGTCCGTCGGACGCGTCGTACCTATCTTACCTAGGGTTTACCCTGGAGCACAATTACAAACCGCGCGCGGGTGTGTGTATGTACGCCCGTGATGACACTTGCTATCGGCGTCTCCGTAACCTTGAGGACTCAAAATTTTCAACGCTGTGGGCTCTAGTGGACACAGGTCTGGATAAAATTATCTACGCCTGTGTCTACCGTTCGCACAGCGGAGATCAGGAGACATCCAGGCTCGCAGAGTACCTCAGTGAGGCGGCTGATGCGGCACAGCAACGGTACCCTTCCGCCCAATTAGTGTTACTGGGGGACTTTAACGCCCACCATCAGGAGTGGCTCTTCCCATACCAGTGCACTGACCATGCTGGACGGGAGATGCGTAAGCTTTCGCTAACGCTAAACCTCACCCAGCTGGTCCAGGGGGCAACGAGGGTACCGGATGTTGATTCGCACACAGCGAATTGCTTGGACCTTTTGCTGACAACAGATCCAGACAGATACTCTGTGTCGATAAGTTCACCCCTGGGTAGTTCCGACCACTGTCTGGTGAAGTCTGTGTCCGTCTATTCCCCGCCCGATCCCAGCCCAAGAGGCACCCGGCGGGTTTGGCGGTACAGGTCAGCAGATTGGGATGGCATGCGTTCTTTCTTCGCTTGCTATCCTTGGCAGCCTACTTGCTTTTCTTCGGCTGATCCTTCGTCGTGCGCGGACGCCGTTACTGATGTGTTGCGTCAGGGAATGGAGTACTACATTCCGTTCTCTGACATAACGATTACCAGCGTTGACCGGCCATGGTTTGGCGCCGAATGTCGTCGCGCCGACGCGCTTAAACATGAGGCGTACCTGGCATGGGTCGACGCTCGTTCGCGTAAAGCGAGTGACTTGGGTCAGAAGAAGAAAGCCTACAACAGGGCTGCCAAGTCCTGCAAGAAGGTGTTGCGTGGGGCTCGATTCGACCACATTGGCCGAATGGGGGCCAAACTTGCTTCTTACCCAGCAGGTAGTAAAGCGTTCTGGTCCCTGGCTAAGTCGGTCGAGTCGAACTTCTGCCGTCCCTCACTACCACCACTGCTGAAACCCGATGGGTCACTGGCTCACACCGCTGAGGAGAAGGCAAATTTGTTTGCCTCTCTTTTTGCGGAATCTTCGCGTCTGAATCCTGGTGATTCGCGGCCCCCTCCTTCTCCTGATGGGTGCGAGACGAGTATGTCGGACATTCGCATCCATCAAAAGGACGTCCGTAGGGTGCTGCGCAACCTCGACGTGAACAAGGCTAGCGGCCCTGACGGCATACCAGCTATAGTTCTTAGAACCTGTGCGCCTGAACTGTCTCCGATCTTGACACGCCTATTCCGCCTTTCATATGAGACTGGAACAGTGCCGAATGCTTGGAAGCAAGCCAACGTACAGCCCGTGCCCAAGAAGGGCAGTAGAGCTGACCCGGCCAACTACAGACCCATCTCTGTAACATCCATACTCTGTAAGAGTATGGAGCGTGTACTTAACACTAAGCTCCTGGCATACCTAGAAACTAACGATATCCTTAGCGACCGCCAATACGGCTTTCGCCGAAATCGGTCTACTGGGGATCTTCTAGCGTATGCCATTCACATATGGAGTGAGGCCATCGAGAGGCATGGGGAAGCGCTTGCCGTCTCCCTCGACATCTCGAAGGCTTTCGATAGGGTCTGGCACGAAAGCCTTATTGGTAAGCTTCCTTCATTCGGTTTGCTCGGTGGTCTGTGTGATTGGATTGCAGACTTCCTGAGAGATCGGTCCATTCGAGTGGTTATCGATGGCTGCTCGTCGGACCAATTGGATATTAATGCCGGGGTCCCTCAGGGGTCCGTACTCTCAGCAACATTGTTCTTGTTGCACATTAACGATCTGCTGAAGCCCAGCACCTTTGGGTATGCAGACGACAGCACTGTTGCTGAGAGATACCTGTCCAACGCGCGTGCTACCGGGCCTCAGGTCCGGTCTCTCCGGAAGGCCATGGTGGAGCGCTTGAACTTGTCCTTGCAGGCAGTTTCCGAATGGGGCGATGCCAATCTGGTCAGGTTTAATGCTGCTAAAACCCAGGCGTGTCTTTTTTCCGCTAAAAGGAGCCAATTCCACCCGGCTCCTACTTTCCGTGATGTAACCGTGCCAATAACGGACCATCTTGAGCTTCTTGGCGTTACGTTGACATCGACTCTCAATTTTGGGCCATACATTGAGGCAAAGGCTCAGCTGGCTGCCAAAAAGTTGGGGATCCTTGCTAAGGTGAGAAGGTACTTCACGCCGGAACAGCTGCTCAACTTGTATCAAGCGCAAGTTCGATCGTGCATGGAGTACTGTTCTCATCTCTGGGATGGATCTGCCAAATACCAGCTTGATGCACTAGAGTCGATCGAAAAGCGGGCCAAGAAACTCATCGGTAATGAGGCACTGGTCAAGTCAAAGCTCCAGAGCCTTGAACATCGACGCCGAGTTGCCAGTTTGTCGGTATTTTATCGGTTACATTTCGGGGAGTGTGCGATGGAATTACATGATTTAATTCCGCCCAGCCCGTTCCATCATCGGACTACCAGACGTACGGCGATGCGTCATCGGTACATGGTGGACATCCCACCCATACGCACAAAACGTTTTGGGGACACTTTTATTATGCGTACAGCTAAAGAGTGGAATTCCCTGCCGGAATCTGTGTTTCCCGATAGCTACAATCTAGGGGTCTTTAAGTCAAGAGTGAATAGGTTTCTTCTAGGCAAGCGTGCTCTATCGTCGACCACATCATCGCTTACCATCAGGTGAGATAGTGGTCAAGCGCAAGCCTATAGATAATAAAAAAAAAAAAAAAAAGCGGCAATAGAAATAAATCAACTGTGAAAATTTCAACAGTCTATATAGCTATCACGGTTCATGAGACACAGCCTGGTGACAGACAGACAGACAGACGGATCGTGGAGTCTTATTAATAGGGTCCCATTTTTACCCTTTGGGTACGGAACCCTAAAATGTAAAATGTTTTGGGTTATGGTTTATTACGTTTATTAATTTTTGCCAGGTTGCCTGAAAGAGATCGCTGTATGCGGTAGAGCCGCCCATTGTATGTATTTTAGTTTTAAGTTTCCTTTTCTTTGTTTTAACCTGGTGGACAATAAAGTATATATAAATAAATAAATATTTTATGTTTAGATGACGCAAGCGCAACTTCCGCAAACCATCCCGGAAATCAGGATACCGCATTACCGCAATATGACGAAACTGTTAAAGTAATTACCACTGTGTTTTTACTGTTACGTTATCATTTATTATTATTACAACAGCCGTCTGATACTCGATGATATGAACACCGCAAGTAGGCGTGGATTGATAACAGTGATAACAAGTGTCGGATCATAATGTGACCAAAGTTGCTGTAAAAGAGCCGTGTGAAAATGTTTAAGTACTTACGTATATACAATTCATCATCATCAACAGCCTAATTATGTTCCCACTGCTGGGACACAGGCCTCTCTGTGAGAGGGAATGGGCCGTGCCCGTAATCCACGACGCGGGCCCAGTGCGGGTTGGTGGATGTCTCATGTCTTCGAACTTTTGGTTCTAGGTCTTGCCGGTTTCCTCACGATGTTTTCCTTCACCGTTTTGAGAGCAGTGGTGATGAAATAATTTACACAAAGTAAAGCGCCTGCCTGGGCTCGAACCCACGATCTACCACTTGTAAGTCCGTCTGTAACCAGGCTGTATCTCGTGAACCGTGATAGCTAGACTGTTGAAATGTTCACAGATGATGTATTTCTGTTGCCGCTATAACAAAAAATACTAAAAACAGAATAAAATAAATATTTGAATGGGGCTCCCATACAACAAACGTGATATTTTGGCTGATTTTTGCGAAAATGGTACGGATCCCTTCGTGCGCGAGTCCGACTCGCACTTGGCCAGTTTTTTGTATACATTTTGACATACGAGATCGTTTACGTTATCACGAGAAACTACGTTAAAAAACTCGGAATATGCACACAGTGTGCTTAGTGCGAGTTTTTTAACGTACTCACTCATGGTAACGTAAACGATCTCTTATGTCAAAATGTATACAAAAAAAGAGGTTTTGCCTTGCCGTCACCAGACGGCGCTTATCCAGTTTCAATACAAATTGGCGTTAACGTTAACGCGATTGAGCGTGACTAAAAACTCGCACTAAGGCCTCTGACGTCGCTCATAACTATCGTTTACGCGAATGAGCGCGAGTAACACTAAGCCTAAGAATTTCATTTTGTGTGTCTGTTTAGGCTTATCTCTTTTATTAATCTTCATCTTAGCAGTCGGAGTTATTAAATATAATCGTTCACACAGTCCATCAAACGTTTATTTGGTCTTCCCTGGTTCACCCACTCTTATAGTGTCATTAACATTCATACTTAAAATTTGCCTCTTCACAAAAAAAAACCTTATTCATCAGCATCGCTCATGCTCAAACTATAACAACTGATTTCCAATAGACACTCGAATATACAAGGTAAAATCAAATTCTTTGATGAAACTTCATAGACGGGTACTGAAATTAAATCCGGGTGACTTCAGTTGACTGATGTCAGGCTAATTATCACACTGACTTATAAACCTATGGACTTGCCATACCTACGAAATTAGCGTGCTTACCTACATACATCGGGCAATTAAGATGGCTGCCCATTGGCCAATGAGGTAGGCCATTTGCAACTGTTTGACAGCACAACTACACAGATAAACGCACATATACGGCACACAACTACCAATTTTACTCGGCAATCAACATGGCGACCGGTCACGCATAGACATGATTTTGACGTCACTCAAAAGTGTTACCAAGTTTAGTCCTTGACAAACATTTAGATGTCTCTCTTTTCAAATGCAGCTCTTGGTTAGTTAAAAAGAGACAAAAAGATTTTTGACATGCGTGTGTCGATATTATAGATATTTGTATAACTATTCTTCATATAGTAGAATATGCCGTCTCCATAGTTTTCCTACCTCATTGAATTATCATCATTAGCCTGACATCAGTAAACATGAAGTCACCCGGTTTTTTTTTTCTAAGGTACCTATTATTAAGAAATTAATTTCTACCGTGTCTATTAATCATTCGTTATTTTCCCCATGTTAAAAAATTCGTTCAAAGTAAAGTACCTACCTATCGCAATTTCGCAGCGTATCAAGCCTTTTGCGTTCCAATTTCGAACTTACAAAAAAAAAAAAAATTGCGTTATATAATTCACTGAGATGATAATCCGACAATCACGCAGATAAGTCGGCACGTGTCAGAGTCAGTATTTTACTGGCTGTACCACGCATTATTCTATTATCTTATCAATCTATCGTACGAGGCTTTTCTTTCGCACAAATGTCACCTTTCAGTCACTTGCAATATATTTTTAGATGCTCGTTGATACTATTTTGTTCTTCTCTTGCTTCAGTAGGTACAAACGTTTTAAAAATGGAATGTGTTTAAGTAGCACAAAAGTCTTTAAAAGGAAAATCCTTTGAGTAAAATTTTTAATGTCTATGGACAGTTTTTCCTCCACCGTAATTTTTTTCCTTCCTTATTAAAACAAATTTCGATAGAAGATGACTGCCCATGTTGTACCAACGCATTCAGATCGCCCCTCATGAAAGCTATTTTGATGTATCCCCGTGCAATATATACAGGATATTATTATGTTATTAATGAGGAAAGCATTTTCTTCGTTCAATTAATTACACAATCTTACTCAGAGAATTTATAAGAAACTACCAATGTCGCACGTTATATCAACAAATAATAAAACTCGAGCCATACTGTCACGTTCGCCTTCGTTTGCAAAAACTTCTTGTGCCTCGACCTTACAAACTTACCAGTAAGTTTGTCATCACATAAGGAAGTATGTGTCTTACTGCTGCATGGACCTAAAGGTGACACTTCTGATGAAGGTCGCTGATTAAGACCTAGCAACGTTTCATGACGTCATCTGAGGTCAGACCCAGGTCCTTTTTCCTGATACGTAAAACTCGTGTTATCCGTGTTCAGTATTGTATGAAGTCCTACCACTACTTACTAACTATGAGCATTCAAAGCCTTTATAGGTGCCTAATCTTTTCATCCCATGACTGTTCCCTGTCTGCAAGTGCTGGGGTTGCTTTGTACGTCTTTTGTCCGAAAGCTGCCTGTGTTCGATGATGATCCACTGAATTGTCTGCAACCAATCCGCTCCTAATGGACCCCCCCAAAGAATTAACTCAGAGTTAGTAGCTTACACGAGATTAAATAACAAATATGTCATACATTATTGGCCGTGTGGCGCAAGCCCCCCCTGTGGGACTCAGTAGCCGTGGCTTTGTCACCTACGGTGATTGCCCACCGGGCATAAGGGTACTGCCAAAGCTGGCGCGATACGGGACGCTTGCGTTAGAGATCGTATGACCTCGGACCTTGCGGCCCCGGACGCGACCGGCAAAGACAGCACCTCGTCGTCTCTCGGCGGCCAGCATGAATCAGGCTGGCTTCCGGTTGGACGATCTGGGGCGCGCAGGAAAAAGCGCCAAAAGCTGAGACAGCAGGGGGCTCTGGAGGGGACTCCTACGGAGGGTCCATCAAAGAGACCGCGTGCTGCTCTCAGCGGGGACAGCGGGGACATGGCGGCCAAGAGGATGAAGACCCAAGGGCAATCATCCTCAACCGGATCCTTTAGGGATGCGGTGGCGGCTGTGAAACTCGCTGTCGTGACAGTCAAGTACCCGGAGGAGTACTTGAAGGCGGAGGACTTGGTGCCGATCCAGGAGCTCATAATTGAGAAACTGGAAGTGGCGCCGGATCCTCTGCCTGTCCTAGCGGTTGCTCCCGGAGTCGTCGCAGGTGCAATTCATGTATCCTGCGACGACTCTGATGCAGCCAACTGGTTTCGGGGTGCCATCCACAATGTGGAACTTGGTGCCCTGAAACTCAAGGTTGTTGACGCCAGGGACCTTCCAAAGCCAGTCAAAATGGCATGGAAGAGTCGCAACTTGGCGTTGCAAGACTCTGCCCGGGCCATTCGATTGCTCCAGCGACTCAACCCTACCTTGAGGACGAACGACTGGAAGGTCGTGAATACGCTCACTGAGCAGACCGGCATCCGTCGTATCGTCCTCATGGACGGGGTGTCCGCTGGGGTCATCAAGGCCGCGGGCTACTCTCTTCCAGGAGGGATTGAACGATACTCGTTCAAGCTCCTGGAAGAAGACAAGGGAGAGGCGCCTGCTGCGGAAGCAGAAGTGGAGCCCTCCGAGGATGGACCACCACAACATGGGGAGGCCATTGAAGAAATCTCTGCTGACGGCGCAGCGCAGGCAACAGAGATTGGGACCAGAGCGTCGGAGACAGACCACGAGGATGACATCCTCGGGGACTTCGACAACCTGGGAATCGAGTCGCCGACTGCTCTCGAGGAGAGCCAGGCGATGGAGGAGGGGCCTCAAGACTAAGGCCCTCCCATATCAACACAGACCCATCAAAATCATCCAAGATGGAGGGACTAAGGTGTGTACAAATTAATTTGCATCATTGCAGAGCCGCTACTGCCCTTCTGGCTCGGCAACTGAAGCTTAACACATACGACGTTGCCTTGATACAGGAACCTTATCTGTATAAGGGGACTATAAAAGGCTTAGGTGGGACAGGAGGCATGGTGCTCTATGACTGTCCAACTAATGACGCGAGGACTTGCATCTATATCAGGGGCGGTGTAGAGGCAATGCCCTTACGTACTTTCTGTTACAGGGATCTCACAACAACCTTGATCCAAGTGGGGACGGGAACAGAGAAAAGGAGAATCATCCTTGCCTCTGCCTATCTCCCATATGAACAAAAAGAACCAGTAACACCACTAATCAGAAGACTGGTTGATTACGGCAACCAAAAGAACCTTGACCTGATACTTGGTTGCGATGCGAACGCACACCACGTCGTTTGGGGCAGCTCGGATGTCAACAAACGAGGGGAGGATTTGTTGGACTTTGTGGTAAGCTCTTCTTTACAAATCCTTAACGTAGGCAATAAACCTACTTTTAGAACTTCTGCGAGGACTGAAGTTATTGACCTTACGCTGGCCTCAAACAGGGCCAGCGCTCATATTGAAAATTGGCATGTATCGGACGAAATCTCTTTGTCTGACCATAATTATATATGCTTTAGGTTTAGGACGGCGGGAGAAGCCGAAACTAGACGAAGGAGAAACCCAAGGTATACAAATTGGGACTCATACAGGAGGGACCTCAAAGTAAATCTGGGGAGCCCTAAAGGTAAGCTCAATTCCATACTGGATATAGAATTTGAAGCGGACAGAATCAAGGCAGGCATCATCGGTGCATGGGAAGATAACTGCCCAGAGAAGAAGGCCTTTGGCAAAAAGGTACCATGGTGGACTCCTGAAATAGCCAAAATACGTCAGGAAACACGACAGGCCTTTAATGATGCAAAAGCCAGGAAGGATTTTTCCGGCTATCATAGCATGCTAACAAGGTATAACACGGCGGTACGCAAGGCCAGAAGAACTAATTGGCGGCAGCATTGCACTTCCATCGAAACTCTGCCAAATGGGATGAGGTTGTGCAAGGCAATGTCCATGACCAAGACAAACCCACTAGCATCTGTAAGGGATGAGAATGGGCAACTCACGGAAACTGGACAGGACACTCTGGGCGTGATGTTTAGGACCCACTTCCCAGAATGTATACTGCGCGATAGCGATGAAGAGGAACCAGTCACAAGGGACGAGCTTACAAGGCACACGTCCAAAAATAACTGGCTCACGGCAAAGAAAGTGGTAGATGAAAATAAACTGAAGCTGGCCATAGCGGGCTTCCAGCCACTCAAATCCCCTGGTCCAGATGGCATCTACCCAATACTATTGCAAGAAGGGGCATCTGTTTTGATACCCCATTTGAGTAAGCTCTACAGAGCCTGCATAGCCTTTGGGTACGTACCCAAAGCATGGAGGGAGGTCAAAGTCACCTTTATACCGAAGGTGGGTAGACCGACTTACGAAGAAGCTAAAGCTTACAGGCCCATTAGTCTATCATCCTTTCTCTTGAAAACTCTGGAGAAACTGGTAGACAGGTACTTAAGAGAGGGTCCTCTGAAGGTATTCCCCCTACATAAACTACAATGCGCCTACAGCCCCGGCAAATCTACGGAAACGGCATTGCACTATGTTGCGAGTCGAGCCGAGGCTGCGCTAGAGGGACAAGAAATATGTGTCGGGGCTTTCCTCGACATAGAGGGAGCCTTTGACAAGACAACATTTGAGTCCATACGCACTGCTGCAAAGGAACATGGCATCAATGATACCACGTGCAACTGGATTGACTATATGCTGAGAAGCAGAACAGTCAGATCGGAACTAATGGGAGACAGACTTAGTGCAAAAACAACAAGAGGTTGTCCGCAAGGCGGAGTGCTGTCACCATTATTGTGGTGCTTGGTAGTAGACTCGCTACTAACCAAACTCAATACCGGACCATTCTACACAGTAGGCTATGCGGATGACATAGCTATAATGGTCAATGGTAAATTCCCGAACATAGTGTCTGGATTATTACAACAGGCATTGAGGATGACAGAGGAATGGTGTACAGTGAACCACCTCTCTATCAACCCAAGCAAAGCAGTCATTATTCCCTTCACGAGGAAGAGACAACTAGGAAACCTAGGAGAGCTCTCCCTCAATGGAATAAAACTGCCCTGGTCCACCGAAGTTAAATATCTGGGTGTAACGCTGGATAAAGAACTCAGGTGGAAAACTCATGTGGAAAATATTACGACAAAGGCCTTACGAGTGTTCGGCATGTGTCGTTCTACCTACGGTAAAACTTGGGGGCTAAAGCCCAAAGTGATACGATGGCTGTACCGGACAATGATAATACCTATTATCACATACGGCAGCATAGTGTGGTGGCCAAGAACAAAGCTTGCCTCGTGCAAAGTGCCACTCACCAGGTTACAAAGAACAGTGTGTCTCGGCATCACGGGTGCTTTCAGGACAACACCTACGGCAGCGATTGAGAGATACCTCAATATCCCTCCTCTGCATATGATGGTTGAATTCGAGGCAAGGAAGACATTACATCGTCTCGCTGTCGCTGGACTATGGGATGCCTCTAAGCCAAAGACTAACCATACAAAGTTCGATGAGAATGAAGACCTGGATCGGGTAGCAAGCATGTTATCCGATAAAATGCAAACTATGTTTGTGTTTGAGAGGTCTTTCAAGGTCCAAATCCCTACAATAGAGGACTGGACGAAGGGACTTGATCCACCAGAACAAGATAGTCTGGTGTGGTACACTGATGGATCCAAAATGGAATCAGGTACAGGAGCGGGAATATACGCAAAAGGCTACAAATGTAGCAAAAGCTTAGGGAAGATGGCAACTGTATTCCAAGCGGAAACATATGCCATTATAACCTGCGCTCAAGAGAATATAGATAGAGGGACTAAAGGTAAATCCATATATATTCTTAGTGACAGTCAGGCTGCAATCAAAGCCATGGCATCCTACAAAGTGGACTCCAGACTTATTCTGGATGCTATCCAAACCCTAAACAGGCTTGGGAAGCACAACAGGGTAAAACTGATGTGGGTCCCTGGGCACAAAGGATTCCATGGTAACGAAGTGGCTGATGAACTGGCAAGGGAGGGCTCAGCGAATTATTTTGTGGGTCCAGAACCATGTGTAGGCATCTCGACGTGTCTCGTAAAAGCCGCATTTAGGGAGTTTGCAGATCACAGACAACGAACTTGTTGGCTGTCTACTACCGGTCTACAACACTCCAAGAGATTCCTGGGCTCCACTTTCAAAGCCCGGGATTGCATTTGGAACATGAGCAGGGGGCAAATCCGCTACCTGCTTGGGGCCTTTACTGGGCACTTTGGAACCAACGACATGCTCATGAAGATGGGTCTAACCGCGACACCCATGTGCAGGTTGTGTGGGGAACATACGGAACGCATGGAGCACCTACTGTGCACATGCGATGCACTGGCTGGTAAGCGAATGAGTCTCCTAGGGGTTGGATACCCAAAACCAGAAGATTATAGGCTCATATCTCCTAGTCTCGTTGTAAGACTCATGAAAACGGTTTTCAACGAGAATGAGGAGGAGTAAGTTATCTAGGGGACCACAAAAGATCCCAATGGGTCGAAGTGTCCGAGGTATTTCTCGGCCCCTCCATAAGATAAGATAAGATACGGTGAAGCGAAGAGGACGGCGACGTAGTGGCCAACAAGTAGGTTGCGGTGCCGTTTGGGTAACATAGCAACTAAGAAGGGTCGCGATTTCGTATGGGAGGCAGCGGCTGAGGTTTGGAGGCCGCGGCGGGAGAGGAGTGCCGGTATTGCGGTGCGTCGCTCTCCCTACCTTTCGCGGCCTTGACGGGGGTCGCCACCATGGCGGACGTGGTTGGGCCGATTCAGCAACAGTTCTACCGTTCGCCGCAGGCGAGGAGAAGTGTCGGCATAGCGTTGGTCACTCTCCCTATCCCCTGCGGCCGAATAGTGTTAGGTGGCGGGGCCACTGACATGACCCGTCTCAGGAGGACCAAGAGTGCCATACACGGGATCGTCTGGCGCCCATTTGCTCGTTTGGTCCCTGGGATGGTCACGGCGTGCAATGTGTTCTGGTGCGCTGGTGATGGGGCTCCCCAGAGGTGGGCCCGGTGACGGACAGCCGCGGTGGGTTCACGGTAGGGTGTAACGCGTGCCCGTGTTCCCGCCATAAGCGGCACAGGTAGACACCGTTCAGTTTTAGTGGGTTGGAGTCCCACATAACTGCCACCTGCGTGTGGTATGTATGTATGAGCATTTCTCCAAACAAAAAAGCTAATTAAAAAAGAATGGTGGTGCAAGCGGGAATGTGCCCCTGAGGTTAGCTAATTAAGACCTAGGTACCAAACTGGCAACATTAATGATATCATGTGAGGTGAAACCCAGGTCTTTTTGCCTGATATTAATACGTAAAACTGTTATCCGTGTTCTGTATTGTATGGACTAATTGGTATTACGGAGTTAATTATCCAAATTGGCTTTTATTGACGTCTGTAGATAGTGGCCATAAAAGTAGTTTGATAAATTGAAGCCCGTCTTCCGTTTTTATTTTAGGCAGTTATCTTGATGTAGAGTTAACCACAGTATAAGTTATGTAACAAATTTCAAGCCTGTTCATTTTAGATTCAGAAAACACATAATCTTTATTTATTTCTTTCTATTAAATCGCTTCGTCAAGATTCTTTGATGGCACGCCATGGGTACAATATTATTCTTTTTTAAATGGCACGATCACTCTTCTGTTATTGCTGTAAAGGTGTATGTGCATTTATTCGTATTCATGATTATTTGTACAGATAGGTAGATTTAGATCTGTTTTTAAGAAATTCGGCAAATATCACGGTTAAGTAAGTACGTGAAAATACGAATCGAATCTGATGGGTTTTTCTTCGGCAGTCGTCCGACCGAGTAGATTTGCAGAGAATTTCTACAAATCCTGTTAACCTATTAAGGATTTTCCCACGAGAAAAATAAAAGGAAATGAAAATGTGGACATTTTCGGCTTAGAATCATTTGTGGTGTGATTTTGAACAAACTTATTAACCTTTTTAACCGACTGCCAAGGAAGGCTTATGGTTTTCGCGCGTATGTTGTATGTAATTTACCTATGAATGATGTTTGATGATTGCCCTTTCATCATTTTTACGCCACGCGGTTTCACCCGCGTATTTTCTGTTCCCGTGGGAATACAGGCAAATAAAGTAGCCTATGTCACCCGGGGATAGTGTAGCTTCCCAACGGTGAAATAATTTTTGAAATCGGTCCAGTAGTTTTTAAGTTTATTCGTTACATACAAAATACAAATCTTTCCTCTTTATTATATTCGTAAGTATAGATGTATACTGAAAAGTTGCAATGTCCATCCATGCTCAATAAAAATGATTTTCCTGCTTGACGACCAATTACAGAAAGTTATGACGTTGTTATGGGATTCACTCATCTTCATTACCTTGTTAGCAACACATTAGTGACGTACAGATGTACCTACCCACTTAGATTTTAATTTGAGGACATGGTCATGTAGTTTTCCTGTTTCCTTTATTAAATTAATTAGTAAGTGCTTATACAATAAAAATGCCTTTTATTTCAATACCCACAAATCTATAGGTAATTTAAAAAAATACAATCCATGAAATACCCTTTCAGAATTCCAGAAAATTCTCACTTAGGTATTGTTTGCATCGAAATTCTACGCCACTGTATGTAGGTCTGTCTATGTCACTGTTTTTGTTTGTCTCGAACTTTTGACAGCTTGCTTGCTGCCAGACTACCAACCCCAGAAACGCAGTTGACAAAAATTGTTTAACACTATGGTCTTACAACTTAAAAGAAAATTTCAAAGCCCCTATTTAAAATTTGAGAATTAGATGTTGTCAAACTCTACTGTATGCCTGAAGTAAGGTTTGACATGATTGCCATGATTTTACGGAAATTAGGAAATATTTTGACGTAAGTATTTGGCAACTTTTCTCCTGAAAACATTGGTCTTTGCGCCATTGTTGCATCCTGTGAAGCTGATAGAGACCACAGCAACCGACATTGTGACGTATGTCAAAGTCAAATTATGTCCTTTTTCCTGTACTATTACGTAAGAATTATTGATAAAAGAATTCCTGTTAAATTACTGGGAATTGCCAACTTGGCTTACGATTGCGGTCTTCGAATTTCAAGAGGAAATTCAGTCAATTTAATTATTATTTTATTGGCACTTCTTTGCAGAATGAGAATTCTACCATTGCGGTTTCGGTCATATAAAATTCAAATTTCAAGTTTTGAATTCCGCGGGCTGTATTCGAATTCTCTCACTGGAATGTATGCCTTTTCATGTAGTTAATAGAGATTTAAATTGTATCTCAGCGTCGCGTGTTGGTGTGAGCTGACCCTTAGGGGGCTAAAAAAAGGCACCGGGCCTTCGCAAGAATATGTGAAGTTTCTGCACCCGAACAGTGTACACTGCTACGGTGCTGTATAAGAAAAAGTCTTGTCTGCGCTAGACAAGGTTCGTGCCTAGGTCCGACAGAATTCTTGACGTGTACCTACATGATGAATTGATGTGGACGACACAAAGTCTTGCGTAAACCCGGTGTTTTTTCTAAGCGTGTACAAGCGGCCTAATACCAACCAACCCAGACAACTACGGCTTCTGAAACAAACAAAAACAATTGCTTTCTTATCTAAATTAGGCTCACCATTTCCTGTTATAATACCTGATATACCAGTGATTAACAATGACTGATTAGCCAAATCCTATAAGATACGAATTTCCAAAAGGAAATCCTAATCTGGAAAGAGATAAACCAATTACTTTTGAAATAAATAAGTACATTATTTTACGAAAATTATCGTTGAATAATTTCAAATAGTAAGTATCTACAGTCTACAATAAAAGAAAATGTGCAAATTATGACCGGTGACTTACCTACTAAGGTCCAGTTTTGTTGAACCATAGTTATCTCAACTAATGGTTAAATATGATAAACTGATTGAAAATTTCGCTAAATCACCGTTTTTCAAAGCATTGCCACGTTGAATGGCAATGCTGATTCTTTGCGTAAAGAAGAGCCTGCCCTCTGGTCACGCACAGTGTCGATAATTCGGCGAGAGATCTTCTTAAAAAGAATGCTTCGACCCCAAACGGCACAAAACTGTAATTACCAATTAGGTTACAGTATTTGCGCCGCTTGAGGGCCTCAGCAGCCGAAGCAGCAGCGCCAGCACAGCCCGCCGAACTAGGAACATGAGATGACGCTAGGGTGTCGACACAGGTTGCGTCCCACACCAGAGGTTTACCCATCTTCCACGGCACCAATGTCATGCCATCTGGTCTCTTCCCATCGTCACGCACCAAGCCGTTAGGTTCTAATACTGCTGGTACCTGGTACGCTAGCGGTGATAAGGGCTCGACGAATAATGTCATTCCTCTTCAGTTGTTAGCATCGCAAATGATCAAATAAGTTGAAGAGTTAACTATTTGACCATTTGCTAAACTAAAAATTGACGAATAAACAACGTTTTACCGAAATTTTAAACCATTGGTTAGCATATTTAACCATTGGTTGAGTTAACTACGGATCAAAAAACTGGGCCTTAGAAAAACTTTGGAGATAAAATAATTTCTTAATTTTTTATTTATTTAAAATAGGCTCGAGCTTGACCACTATCTCACCTGATGTAAGCGATGATGTGATCGACAGTGAAGCACGCTTGCCTAGAAGTAACCTATTCGACCCCTAAATTGTAGCTATCGGGAAACACAGACTCCGACAGGGAATCCTTAGCTGTACTAACACATAATAAAAGTATTCTCAAAACGTTTAGTGCGTATGGGTGGCATGTTCACCATGTACCGATGGCGCATCGCCGTACGTCTGGTAGTCCGATGATGGCACGGGCTGGGCGGAATTAGATCATGCAATTCCATCGCACACTCCCCGAAATGTAACCGATACAAAAACGACAAGCTGGCAACTCGGCGACGATGTTCAAGGCTCTGGAGCTTTGACTTAACCAGTGCCTTATTGCCGATGAGCCTCTTGGTCCGCTTTCCGATCGACTCTAGTGCATCAAGCTGGTATTTGGCAGATCCGTCCCAGAGATAAGAACAGTATTCCATGCATGATCGAACTTGCGCTTGATACAAGCTGAGCAGCTGTTTTGGCGTGAAGTACCTTCTCACCTTTGCAAGGATCCCTAGCTTTTTGGCAGCCAGCTGAGCCTTTGTCTCAATGTAAGGGCCAAAATTGAGAGTCGATGTCAAAGTAACGTCAAGAAGCTCAAGATGGCACGGTCACATCTCGGCAAGTTGGAGCCGGGTGAAAGTCATGATTTATGTAGGCAATTGAAAAATAAATAATAACGTATGTATTATTTCGGTTGCTAAAAAAACTAGCGAAAACAATAAAATAAGTCGGCAAAATTCTACTTATTACTTAATCCTACCTTTCCACGGTACTTTTCTACACCACACATGAACGCACCTAGAAAACCAAATATAGTAAGTAGCGACATCGTGAATCAGGTTTTTACAGCCATACAAACAAATCTATTTACTTTTGATTATCACGTCACCAGACAGTGACGCTTACTACTCGTGAGTAGGGTTGCCACCCGTACTTTATAATAATGTATTATACGTTATTTCAGATAATTGTACTCTATACTTTATGAGAACAATAAAGTGCACGAAAATACTTTATTCTGCATGTTTTGATTTCTATTTTGAAAAGTTTAGTCGTAAGTATATATATATATATATTTTGTTAAATGAAATTTATCGATTGGTGCTGAATCGATGTGCCACGTTAATATAAATTTAAAGAGCAATATAGAATTTGATAATATTGTTTTCAACACACTTGCTCATAAAGTGGCTCTAATTTCACCGCAATTAGGCACATAATGATACCTGTTATCAAACTGTGACTTTTTCATTGCTATTATTTACAAGTGAGTTATAGTTTTTTTTTTATTTATTGGTTGAGTTGCATTGTTCTTAAAAAAGTTTCGATACAAAAAATATCGTGCTCAATAGTACAAATAAATTAATGTACCTATTGCTTGCTCATTTCATGCAACTTCGTATATAGATAGATAATTTCAACTTATACGTACTTAATAAATAAAACTTTCACTCAAATATAAATTTTATTTGCTCTGTAATTAAGAAAAAATTTTATTCCCTATTTTGTACGTGGCTAAAACACTATCCACGAAAAAACAAAAAAAAAAGAAACCTCATTATTTTAGTCTATGGCCGATCGCCATTGTTAAATGCGCGCTCTTAGGAAAACTGATTAATTTTGCCCGCCATTGTGAAAATAAAAATGACAACTCGTTTTTACTGTTAAAAATGATTTTTTAGTATTATTTTCTTCACAAGTGTGTTGAAAAACGTCGTATGATACACGTGTGTATTGATGATTACCGTCCTCGGCTCTCTTAAGACCCTCACCTACGGCTCGGGTCTCAATGGTGCCTCAGCGGTAATCACCAACATTGCACACTTGTACCATAATGTACTATAACATAATTGAACATTTAAATCTGCAAACACTTAATGTAGGTATGGATGATCTTTATGGAGAAATCGCTTTATTATACCAACTTTATAATCAGATATCTACGTCTAAGGGTTTTGCAGGACTATTAAGTGTACACAATAATATGGCAGAAAGTATTTTATAATAGTGATGATAATGTTTTAAACTTGTCTAAGTAATTAAATTTTTATTGTCTATTCCTGCCACGTCAGCATTCACAGAAAGAGCTTTTTCTGTGATGAATAGCAAATGGCAAGACAAATGAAAAAAAAAGCATCTCTGAATTTGGTAAAAAATGAATTACTTATTTTACTTTAATTTAAATATAGACTGTAAAGATATATGTTGTTCAATTGTTTAGCAAAGATACTAATTTGATATAAACTGCAAAAAGCAATAAAAATGTGTTTTTAAACATACAATAATAAAGAATAATAAATTGTACTTTATTTTGATACTATGTACTTTTTTATTATAACCAATGTACTTTAACTGCAAAAAAGGTGACAACCCTACTCGTGAGGTAGTTAGAAAATACGTAGAATAAGACAGTAAGTCGTTAAACCTAGGAACCACGAGTCTATCATTAGTGATTCATCATAACCATAGAACTATAATTGAATATGCAACAATAGCCTGTGTCATCTATTTATAAGTATTCCAGACATTTCTTGTAAGATTTCCTCTGAGTAAGACATTAAATTTTCCTTTCCTTGTGTACGGAAAGGAAAATCTCTTCAAAGTTAGAGTGAACAGGCTTCTTCTGGGTAAGCTCGCTCCATCGTCGACTCTGTCTCTGTCACCTTTGACCTAGACTAGAGTCAAGAGCAAACCCATCATAAATAAAAAAAAAAAAAAAAAAAAGAAGGAAAATTACGTCTCCTAAAGTTTTACATAACGTGTTAACCCCGGGCCACACTAGCGTTTTATGCGAATGCAGATAGACGTGACGGTGCAATCTCATCCTAACAATTGTCGAAAGCGTATAGACACATCTCATATCACCATCAAAGGTCCATCAGTGTGGCCCAACTATTAAAATGATAAATTTTACTAAACCAATCACAACGGTCTTAATAAATATATTTTGTAAGTTATTGGAATGTAATATGGCGATTAGTATTCAATCGACTATTGTTCAAACCAGTTCGACCGGCTATATGTCAATTACAGGTAATCAAAGGCGCTCCACGAACTGCCAAATGCCACCACCAAGTCTCTATATTGTTAAATTAATTAAATAATAAAACAGGTATTGAGTATTTATTTACTTATTACGTGTACTATCATCATCATCAATACATATAATAAATCTGTAGAAAAAAATTTTTTGTACATCGAAAAAAAATCCAAAAAAAATAGCCAGGGTGTTAAAGGATAACCAACAGAACCCATTTCTAGCATTTTTGGCATTTTTGTCTGTTTGTCTGTTTATCTGTTTGTCTGTTTGTCTGTTTGTCTGTTTATTTGTGCACGCATCACGTGAAATGTACGAAACCAATGTAGATAACTTTTATACATAAAAATTGTGCGTATCTTGAAGAATTACTTAGTTTTTGTTTCATCGCAATCGGTTCACTCTATCAAAAGTTAGATGAATTTAAAGTGTTCAAGAAGTAAAATTATCACAGCTCACGCAATTCGGTTACTCGGACAGTTGAACTCGCTATTCGATAGATGGCGTTGTGCATTTAAAGTCATTATCTGAATCGCGGTGTTAAGATTTTACGCGAAACAATGACTGTAGAAAAAAAAATTGGTATGTAGTATGTATATTTTTTAACCGACTTCCCAAAAAAGAGGAGGTTCTATGTTCGACATTATGTATGTTATTATTTATTTTTGTGTATGTTCAGTGTTCACCGATATCTCCGTCAGTTGTGGACCGATTTCAAAAAATCTTTTTTTGTTTGAAAGAGTATGTTCCGAATTGGTCCCATTTTAATTTGGTGTAGGACTGACGAAGCAATTCGAAGATATACAACAGAACTCTTCAATAAATAACGGCAAATCTCTCGGGATTGCTGCAATCGCATGTCTGTTTGTTGTTTATACCATTTCATAACATAACATCACGCCAGTACGCTCTTAAGGGGTACGCAGATCTCTCATTTCACCGGTTATGTTCAAGTTTCATGATATTAGGGTAATATATTCTGGCGTTATACGAGTAGGTAACTTACTAAACAACTTGGCTATTAGGTAGGTACAACTAAAAAGTGAAAAATAAAAAAAACTTTTTACAAAAAAATACTACCGACTTCCAAATAAAACTACAAAGTGAAAAATAACTTTATTTTTGGAAGTCGGTGTCCATAACGCAATAAATTGGTACCTACGAAAGACACCGACTTCCAAAAATAAAGTTATTTTTCACTTTGTAGTTTTATTTGGAAGTCGGTAGTATTTTTTTGTAAAAAGTTTTTTTGAGTATGTGGAGTAGGCAGGCAGGCTGGTAAGTATGGTAGGGTTGGCAGGCAGATGACGGGAGCGAAGCCGCGGGCACAGCTAGTTTCTTATTAAATCTAATAAAGACTAAATAGTTAATAACTTAACGCAAACGTCATTACGCGTGTTATGTAACTCTGTTCTAATATCGCCCAACAAAATTGGGCAAGAAACTTTTTTAATTTCTTTTAGTCCTCGTTTATGTTTTAGGGTTCCGTACCCAAAGGATAAAAACGGCAACCTATTACTAAGACTTCGCGGTCCGTCTGTCGCCAGGCTGTACGTATCTCATGAACCGTGATCGCTAGATACCTAGTTGAAATTTTCACAGATGATGTATATCTGTTGCCGCTATAACAAGAAATACTAAAAACAGAATAAAATAAATATCCCACTTAAATATTTATTTTCTCTCTCCCATACTACAAACGTGATTTGTTGCCGTTTTTTGAGATAATGGTACGGAACCCTTCGTGCGCGAGTTCGACTCGCACTTGGCCGGTTTTGTATATTGTTTAGGCTCGCGTTTACAATGAAAGGTCTCGCAAAGTCGTAACCATCATGCAACAAAGGGTTGAGCAACATTTCACCCTAAAACACGAGGAAAACCTTCTCGAAAATAATTCTGGACGAAGTTACGTCACCCGAGGGTTTACGTCAGCATCTTTGTTCTTCATGAAGCCACTGAAAGTCTGACTATGCCGGACAACTTTTAGCGATTGTACACGCGACAAGAGAATTGTTTTGATTTCATTTACAATGAAAAGTCTGCATTTCCTGTTGGCTACAACCTGGGAGTCTTTAAGTCGAGAGTTAATAGGTTACTTCTAGGCAAGCGTGCTTCACCGTCGACCACATCAACGCTTACCATCAGGTGAGATGGTCGTCAAGCGCAAGCGAAACAAAAAAAAAAAAAACTCAAAGTCGTTCATGCAAAAAAGGGTTTAGCAACATTTCACCCCAAAACACGAGTAAAACTTTTTCGAAGAATTCTGAAAGTCTCGTAAGACTTTTCATTTCATTGACGATGTCACGTCACCCGACGGTTTACGTCAGCATCTTTGCTCTTTATGAAGCAACTGAAAGTCTAACTACATCGGACAACTTGCAGCGATTCTACACGCGCCAAGGGTTGCCTAACGTTTCTTGTATAGAAATAAATATGCAAGGCTTCTTATATAGTACGTGAGTTATAACTAAGACCAAAAAAAACTACTCGATTTGGGCATTGGGTATTGGGGAAATAAACTTACTCTTTCAAACATCGAATTAATATAGGTCTTTATTGACAAAGTTAAATCCATTATTCTATTTCTATTTTCAAAAATATTTAAACCAATGACCCTGCATGCTGACCGAAATATTCCTTTACATTACCTAAGCCCGGGCCGGATCTACCATTGGCTTTTTGGGCTTCAGCCCAGGGCCCCGTAGTTTCAAGGGGCCTCCAGCTAAGTCAAGTCATAATTTTATATAATGAAACAGATCGTAAGGTTTGCAGCCCTGCGAATCCTGCGATTAATCAAACCTATTCAATTCATTTAATTTAAGGTTGCTTTATAATTTGTCAATTTATTTACGGTTGGATTTAACAAACACTAAGGCATAATATATTATAACATAAATCAAATATTTTACCGTCTTATTTTTTCTTATACTCTGAGTAATTAGGTGGGCCCCTGAGTAGTATTAGCCCTGGGCCCCCTAAACTCACGGTCCGTCCCTGACCTAAGCAGTGGTCAAACTGAATTCTGTGTATGTGTAGCTTCTTTCCTTCCTTTGCGGTTGCGATCTATAAACGAACAAGTCTTCTCGAAACTGAATATAGGTGAATATGGACGTCATATTGACCATTGTCTGAAGGTAAGTCATCCATAGGTGACTAAAATCTGTACGTCACCTGAGGCCGTGATGTCATTTGGAACAATATCCATTCCTTTCTCATGACTTGGGACTCTGGCTTATTTACAATAACCGCACATGTTTGGCTGCTTACGTTATACTATTCAATCTCAATTGAAGCTTAAAAAATAAGGGAATGGATAAAACCGTGCGGAAAACCGTAATGGTATTTCGCGGAATTACTACCGCTACCGCTCGTAGCATGTGTAAATATTTTCCGACTACGCCGGACAACTTTTAGCGATTGTTGCTTTGATTTCGTTTACAATGAAAAGTGGCTACAACCTGGGAATCTTTAAGTCGAGAGTGAATAGGTTACTTCTAGGCAAGCGTGCTTCACCGTCGACCACATCATCGCATACCATCAGGTGAGATAGTGGTCAAAGGCAAGCCAATAAAAAGATAAAAAAAGACACAAGGTCGTAACCATCATGCGAAAAAGGGTTCGCTGGGCGGCAAAATGCGTATCTGTGCTACGCTTGTTGCTACGCACGTGGCGCAAAACTGTGATGCGGTTTTCCGCACATTCCAGGGACGTCCCTGGCCCAAGTGGCAAGCACCAAAAAAAGTGTTAAGCAGGTAATATTGTAAAAGTAGAGTGTAATTACAACTTTATGACGTGGCGAGTCACAACAGTGCTACCTTTTTTCCTGTTTTTGATTTATGGTCAACTATTAGAACTCAAATTGCGTTGGTCCCTGTCTTAGGAAAAAGTAGTTGAGTTAATTTATTACTACAAGAGCCGACAGAATGAAAACAAAGAATTTAACGGTTATAGGCTGAATATGAATAATGAGTTTATTTCGAGTTTCGCTTGCGTTATTTATTTATGATATGACGCACTTAAAGTTATTCTATTATAATTTAACAATAAGTTGGTTTACATTGTAATTCAGGCCACGCGTTCAAAATGTTCAAATTATACAGTTATCTATTGACGTTAATAGAACAACTAAATTATATTTAGACTTCGAAGCTATATTTAGTTTTCTCATAATAGATACATTATTTAGTACAGTTTTGGTTCTATTATGAGAAAACTTTCATGATTGTTGTAATTGAATACTAGCTAGCAATTATCGGCGGTAAAACAATGGTTATTTTAGGACTGAGGCGGAATCTAGGAATTAAGGTGGTTTACACATTGGCCGACAAAACACAAATCGGAAAAAGAAATACTTGACGCACACTCACACTCATCGATTATTCCGCTAAAAATCGCACGGTCAAATCAACCGACTAAAAATCTCAGTCAAAGTCAAATATATTTATTTCAATTACCCCAGTAAGCGGCACTTTTGAACGTCATACATATATGAATTAAAATTTACAAGTAGTAAAAGTTGATTCTACCACATCTCAGTAAGAGCTTCCAGTTCATACTACGTCTTAGTGCCATAAGATGTATAATGAACTAGAAGCTCAATTTTTTTTTTTTTTTCAATTCATAAAACTCCCTCTTAATTTAGTAACCTTATCGTATCGAACAATTCAAAACAAAAAAATAAAACCGTCATTTACGAAATGATTACGTAACAAAGAAAGTTCGAACGTTTTTCGCCATTCATAACAGCTGCAAAAGTTTGTGAGAAAAGAAAACGTGATATTTTCTCTCGACACGACTTACGTTAGGGGGCTCACAATGTCTTACGTAATGGAACAACCCTTTTTTAAACACGTGCAGTTTTCCTCGACGTTCTAGAACAATTTGAATTATGTCCATTAACAAACGTCTTGTTTTTTTTTTCATTAACTCTCGCGTTTTTTTCGATTAAGGAAAGTTGGCAGAAACCATAGAACGCCACTGGGGTCAGTTTATGACTTTCTATGGTGATGTAAACATCTTACATCTAGTTTTTAGAGTTCCGTACCCGGAGGGTCAAACGGGAGGGCTTTCAAAATGGCTCTACTTTTACTAATATCTTTCAATAAAAAAATATAAAACAATTGACATTAATTTTAAAAAGCGTGTTTTTTAGTTCATTAAAACTATTATTTATTTATTTTTTAATTTTCAACTTGAATAGACGAATTTAAAATTAAAGCTAGTTTTTAGGATTCCGTACCCAAAGGGTAAAAACGGGACCCTATTACAAGACTCCGCGATCCGTCTGTCTGTCTGTCCGTCTGTCACCAGGCTGTATCTCATGAACCGTGATACTAAAAACAGAATAAAATAAATATTTAAGTGGGGCTCCCATACAACAAACCTGAATTTTTTGCCGTTTTTTTGCGATAATGGTACGGAACCCTTCGTGCGCGAGTCCGATTTGCACTTGGCCGGTTTTTTTAATGGTAGCATGCGGACTAGATCATCTCATATCAAGGAATTAAGGCGCGTCCCCGAGCAAAACGTCGCGCTAGTCGAATTTAGTGCAGTTTTTAAGAGCTATCTACTCATTATTTAAAAAGAAATATCAATTAATAAAAATACATTAAATTTCTACATAATGTTGATTCTAAAATTGTAGTACACTTTTTTTTTAAAGATGTATATGTATCTCCTTCTAATCTCCTTCCAACAAAACCATAAAAATGTGAAATAATTATTGATAACATGCATTTCCTCGTAAAGTATTCACTAATTATTTTTTATACTAACACTAATGGATAGACAATTTGTTAACGAACATTTTGTAAGTTTTATTTTTTTCAGAAGACCAATATTCGATTTTATAAAGATTTTATTCTAAAATCTGGGCGTATTCACTACCGTAATTCATGCGCCACCAGTGCCGCTAGGTCAATAGGCTCATTATCGCATGCTGATTTTTTGGTCAGGGTACGGCCTTAAAGATGGCTTATACAAATCTGAAATGTCTCATACGCCTGTAATTTCTCTGGTATTCATATTCTGGGCTTATTCTTTTTCTTAGCGAGTCGTTGGCAAAAATAGTTTCTAAATACTATGTTTGGGCCATAGTTCAGCCTCAGATAACAGGCTCTAGGCGCCATGCAAGCCGCCTGCCAGTGCGTTTTTGTGGCCACTTACGAACATTTTAGTGTGTTGGTTCTACTTCGCTACTCGCCAGGCGACTGCCTTCGCTACTCGCCAGGCGACACCCTAGAGGGTGGGGCCATAGGCGAGAGCCTACTCTAGTTAGACGCTAAGCAAGTCACCTGCCAGTGCGTTTTTCCAGGTCGGCAACGGATATCTTTTAAAGATTGGTTGCAAATATCGGTTGGTAGTAGTAGATACTAAATACTACCACTAGTACTTTTATTGCAGCGCTATTTGTTGTGCAATATATATGCCCTGTAGGTCCTTGACAAAATGTTCTATTACTAGATTGTTCAATAATTTTGTAGGAATCGTTTTCGTCCCAATAATAGATGAGGGTCGTCGTTTTCAGGTTCAGCGCAACTTACCTATCATAGCAACGATATCAATCGATTTAAACAGATTAACATCTTCTTTGATAAATCTATTTCTAATACGATTCGTCTAGTCTTGTCAATAATTCTAATTAGCACAAGTAAGGCTGTACCTAATATATAATTTAATTGAAGAGCTGTAACAAGTATTGAGTCCAATTAATTAAGTAGTATCGATAGGTTTCAATATGTAAGGTGGTTTGTCGTGGTGGCCCAGAGGCTAAAACCTCGCCTCTCGTCTTGGGTTCAAATCCGGGCAAGTACCAATATGACTTTTTCAAATTCATATTTACTGTCAAGTTTATCTTGGACATCACAGGCAACGGTGAAGGAAAACATTGTGAGGAAACCTGGACTTATAATAGTTAATGTAAGTCTGAAATAGCCAAGTCAGAGGCCCAGAGGCGGCTTAATTAACTCTGACACCAGAGATGGCCCTATCCTCATATGAAAAGAAGAAGGATAAGATATAAGGTTCTGGTTCGTAAATTTTTACTTACATATTAGTAAATACTAAAAGAAATATGTAAGGTGTAACAGATGGCGACGTTCTGTAGTTTCTGCATGGGAAAAAGAAAGGCGTGAGGTTATGTACCTATACACCAGCGTGATGTCACGTTCGTTTCTAGCACATCTGTCTAGGATATCCCATCAGTACGTAAACCACTTGAAACAAATGAGCGCAGTAATTAACTGATGACGTCATACGTACGCCCACGACGCATCGTAAACAATAGAATAGTGACAGATTCTACGTCACACTGTGTTAGAGTTAGGTCACATTGAAAGTGACCGAAACATCACACTGCATTTTTACCCGACTGCCGAAGGAGGGTAATGTGTTTATCAGTCTATGTATGTATGTTTGTTCCTATGTGGCGTTCTAGAGACCAAACGCGTTGGTCGATTTTGATAATTCTTTACTTCAATCGATTCGTCTTAACATTGCGAGTGTCACTGGCTACATTAAAATTGGAAAATAGAAAAATGGCGGCTTTCGGGCGCCATATTATGGGACCCAAACTTTTTTCTTCCTACCCCGTTTTCTGGGGTATCAAACTAAACGGTTTTACGAGGTGATTTTAAAAATATGTAACACTTATATATGTTTAGATGTAAATACTTTGAAAAAAAAGTTATAAATCAACATCATCATCATTTCAGCCGAAAAATGTCCACTGCTGGACATAGGCCACCCCCAAGCGTCATCACATTGACCGATCCCGTGCGTCTCACATCCAACGCCTTCCCGCAATCTTTACCAGGTCCACCTAGTGGGAGGCCTTCCAATGCATCGTCTTCCGATTCGCGGTCGCCATTCTGCGAGCAATGTGCCCTGCCCACTGCCATTTAGGTTTCGTAATTCTTCGGGCTATGTCGGTAACTTTAGTTCTCCTGCGGATATCCTCATTTCTGATGCGATCACGCAAGGAAACTGCGAGCATAAGCCATCTCCTTTGGGTGACTTTAAGCTTTCTGATAAGGCCCGTTGTGAGTGACCACGTCTCGGTTCCATAGGTGATCACTGGCAACACGCACTGGTCATAGACTTTTGTAATCTTAAATCGTGTCGTACTATAAAATTTAATCACGTTCCCGTGAAAAGGAAGCAGTCCGTGTACTATCTTGGTCTAGTGTTAGAAAGGCATTTTGCATTTATAGATCATATTAAAATAGTCGGTGAAAAAGCAAAAAAGAACTTCTATGCCTTAACGAGAATATCTTAATCTACGTAGGGTCTGTCTTTTTTAACCTTAAAGACTATTTATGGAGCTACTTACTTGGGTTGTATGTACTATAGTGCGCCTGTTTGGGCAGATAGTGCAACAATAGGGGCGGTACGACGTAAATTACTTCAAAGCCAGCGTTTGGCTTTGATATTCTTATGCAAAGCATACAGGACGGTTTGTACTGAAGCCTTACCGGTACTTGCTGGCGTACTTCCGGTTGACCTTGAAGTGCACGACGCGCTGCAATGTACTATTCCGCACGAGAGACCATGAACGCGGACTTTTTAACTCGGTGTGACCGTGAGAAAATCTCTAGGTTATCTAAACCACCTATTGACGTCTGGGAGGAACTTTTATCCGAATGGCAATGTAGGTGGGATAATTCCATCAAGGGCCGACACCTCCACCAATTCTTTCCATCCGTTCGCGTGCGGCTAGCTAGGACGTGGCTGGAGGTGGATCACTGTGTTGCCCAATTTCTCACAGGGCATGGTAACTTTAAAAGTAAATTATTTTCCTTCAAGCTCGTTGCCTCACTTTTATGTCAGTGTTCTACGTCTGATTGCGAATATGTACAATCTGCACATCATATCTTATGGGAGTGTATTCTTTGGCAGAATTAACGCAATTTTATGTTGAATAATGTACAGGCTGCATCAGGAGTTGTTTACTATACGGACCTTGTGCAAACTAGAACAAATTTCCGTGCGTTCAAGCGTTTTTGCCATACCTATTATTGGAAACAAATATAGCAGCTCACAATGTAGGACCCATTAATATTAATGCTAATTTTTATCCGTGGTGCTAGGCACCTGGGCTTATCCCAGTTGTAAACGACCCTTTGTGCCTATTGGCCTTGTTTGTTCTGTCTCCTGCTTGATATGGAGGGAAGTGGAAATTTGTACTTTTTCCTACTCCTCCGTTATTATTTTCTGATTAATTTCGTTGCGGGATCCAAGACAGTTAAATTCATTCTCCGGGACTTCGTTGAGCTTCATTGCCTCGGCGCTTTTCTGGTGTTCGCCACTGTTGGTCCTGACTTTCAGGAGTTGCAGTGGTTTGGGAATAGTGCGGTGGGAGACTTTTGTCTTGAGACACTGCGATTAATTGGACGAGAAGATACCGCGCAACTTTCGGAACGTCCCCCAGCCGAGTCAGATTCGACGGTTGACCTCTTTCTTGAAGTTAGACCACCCAATTGGACTGTTTGTCCCAGGTAGACATGATCGTCAAAAACTTCAAGTGTAGAGTCTTCGATCTTGATAGGAGTGGGTGTAACATGGGCATTCACCATGACCTTGGTTTTGTCCATGTTCATTTTAAGACACACTCTTTAAAAAGTTATAAATAAAAAAGTTAATTCAAAAACCCCGACTGCTTAAGAAGCGAACTAAAAAGACGTAAACAAGAAGCAAATCATGCTGTGCAGTCGGAGGATACATCTGGTTTTAGTCAGACAGCTCGCGAATATACATCCTCACCTCCTCCTCATTTTTGTTTGTTTGAATTAACTTTTTTTGTGAAGTGAATAAAGTTCTATATGCGAAAGCATGTATAGCGTCGCGTGTCCGTGTGACCTGACCCTTATAGTGGAAGGGAAAACACATCGTCACGATAAACCTTTAGGTAGGTTACTTACTGTACCTGTGTTTGTTATGAACAGTTTTCATATTATATTACGTAAAGGCACAGATAATACAATACTACGGGTAAAGGCAATGGAAACTTGGCTTGTTTGTTAGAAGAAATACACGTTGCATAATGCAGGAGATTCGCAGGAATTGTTATTGTTGAAGAAACCCTATATTATAAGAATGTAGTCGGAACATAGCAAGCGTTTCTCAGGTTTAGATAGAGGATAAGTATGGTTCTACTCCCCGGACAAACTCCGCAAAGTCTTGCGAAATACACCAAGTTTGTTGGTATTAGGTATTTCCCCGAACTAGCTTCTTCCCAGAGAGCTGTACTAAATACTAGTACCTAAGTTTCCTCTACGAATCCCCATTTATTCCTTGACATCATCATCGTCCATCCCACTTAATAAGGTGTTGTTTGCGTTACTGTATTTGGCTTCTTATGTCTACTCTTCTCATCATATAAGTACTACAAAGGAATTCTATCTTCCATATTTCCTCCGGTAATGATGAGGAAATTCTATCAATAGCTTTATTGTGCCTGAGAGTTGGATTGTTAATCGCAGTATATATGTTATAGTCCTCGCTTAGTGTCTAAAGTTCTCTTTACCAAATGTACCTCAACGTGACCTAAATCTAAATCTTGACGGCAAAAATCTTGAAATAATAACGGAAACTGTATTCTTGGGGATTACTATCGATTCAAAATTGCAGTGGGGCGCGCACATTAGAACTCTTTCGGGCAGGTTAAGTTCGGCTGCCTATGCAGTAAGGAAGATAAGGCAGTTAACCGATGTAACCACAGCTAGACTAGTATACTATGCTTATTTCCACAGTATTATGTCTTATGGCATTCTGCTGTGGGGGTCAGTCCGGGGGGGGCAATCCGCGCGATCTATAAAATGGGTCCTCGCGAGTCCCTCAGAGAAAAATTTAAAGAGATCGTTAAACTGACTCTACCTTCACTTTATATTTTGGAATGTATTTTGTCAAAAATCGAGGGCTTTTCAAAACTAGAAGTGACTTCCATAATTTAAATACACGCAGTAAGCACGAAATTGTAATACCCAAATTCAGATTAACGAAAACTAGCAAGTCTTTTCTTATAAACAGTATACGCTTTTATAACAAGTTGCCTAAGTCAGTTATAGAACTGACCGATGGAAAGTTCAAAAACTACATCAAACGTGTCCTTGTTAAAAAAGCATATCATAGAATCAAGGACTACGTTGAAGATAAAAAATTTGGCTTTGACACCCTCTGCGCATGCGGCTTCCCTGGTAACTCATAAACGGCACAAATATATGGATATCTCTAACTATTCTCAATCTCATTTTTTTTCTCTTTTAATTAGACTTTTTACAATATTTTTTAATCATCATTATAGCCCTTTGCTAAGAATAGTTACAGCACTGATTACAGTATTTGTGCCACATGTTAAATTTAGTGTTGTGTTTTTTTTACCTTTGTATAGATTCTTTTACCTATTGTGAATGTGTGAACATTGTAGGCTTTCTAGTTTTCTAGATGATTGTTAACATTTGTTAACTTTTTATTTCGTGCATTATTTTTTTTGTTTGTTGTTTTTTTTATTTCAATTTCGTACGAATTATTGTCGAGCCTACGTTGTCCCCCCATATCCAAGTACTAATGCTGTAACATGGAAATATTGTAAACAAAACAATTTAAAAGAGTAACCATGGAGTTTCTTGCCGGTTCTTCTCCATAGAAAACGACTAACCCGAACCGTGCACCTTTTGTCGACGTTTTATAAGTGCCCATGTAGGCCTATGTAAAATAAAAATATTTGATTTTGATTTCGCCAAACTTCTTGGCCGCCTTGAAGTTGGTTCACCGGATGCGCGAGGCACGAAACGGTGCTGTTTTTGTATGAAATTTTCTATTGCGCAGCCATTGTAGCCAACTTCAGGGAATTTGGCGAGAACTATACCGCTAATTTGCGTAAATCAGTTAGAGTGCAGATTAACTTGTAAATCTGAAGATTATCTGGTCGAGTACGATAAAATGGAAAAAAAAACAAGTTCTCATATTAACTAGATAATCTGCAGACTTCCTAGGTAATCTGCATACTAACGGTTAAGCATACGGTTAAGTTCATAAAACAGGTTCTTTGCTTGAATAAAATTTTTGAATTCTCAATTGTTCGGTAATCTCTTGGTCGCTTCTAATCGGTTGTTATGCGAGAAAAACCGATAAGAACCGACCACCGTTGAGGTGACATCACTGTGCAGAGCGAGCGAAGCGAGCTCGGGAACTTAGGATATCCCGACACGGATAGGTTAGGTTCGAAGGGGATGACGGGAGCTGAAGTGAGCGAGCGAACTCTACTAGGTAATCTGCATCTAACGGTTAAGCATACGGTTAAGTTCATAAAACAGGTTCTTTGCTTGAATAAAACTTTTGAATTCTCAATTGTCCGGTAATCTCTTGGTCGCTTCTAATCGGTTGTTATGCGAGAACAACCGATTAGAACCGACCACCGTTGAGGTGACATCACTGTGCAGAGCGAGCGAAGCGAGCTCGGGAACTTAGGATATCCCGACACGGATAGGTTAGGTTCGAAGGGGATGACGGGAGCTGAAGTGAGCGAGCGAACTCAGCTCCCGTCATCTTCTTCATGTTAGGTTACTTTTAACCCTGCAGTCAGAAATAGGACGTTGACGTTCTGGTCTCGCACGGGGTTTTTTTTTTTTATTATTGTATATTTTTTTGTTTTTGCTTATTTCTCGTGTCTCCTGTGCGGGTCACAAACAAGTATTTTTCTTTCTTTATTTCTTTTTGGTCTTTACAGTCATTTCCTTTGTCATATAAAAGTATTGCCGATACTTTTAATCCGTTACGTATACAGAGGGATGACATTTCATCACAATACTTCGTCGAAAAACAACCACAACAAACAAACGTGGTAGGTACCTACTTTACTTTATACAATATTGTTTGTTAGTGGTTTTAATCACGTTTTAATATTGCGCTCGACGTTACGCAATGTGCTGAAAACCGTGCTTACAGCTCAGAACTGTTTATTGCGTAATATAGGAGGATGGAGATGGAACATAATTGAGTACTTACATTAGTTACTCGTGCAAAAGGATTCTGTTACATTATGAACGTTTTTATTTAGATGTGGCTTGAATATTTGATCATGTTTATCAACCTGCCGAGATTCGTCAAAGTAGCGCAAAATTGTATTGAAAAAGGTCTGACCATTTTAATAATGTATTGGAATGTCTTATTGATGTATTGTATTTTAATGTTTTATATGTATGTTATAACATCGCATTGGAATCTTCTGTAAAGGTGTTATAATATTTAATGAGTAAATAATAGTACATTATGGTACAAGTGTGCAATGTTGGTGATTACCGCTGAGGCGCCAATCAGACCCGAGCCGTAGGTCTTAAGAGAGCCGAGGACGGTAATCATCAATACACACGTGTATCATACGACGTTTTTCAACACACTTGTGAAGAAAATAATACAAAAAAATCATTTTCAACAGTAAAAACGAGTTGTGAAATTTTTTTCACAATGGCGGGTAAAATTAATCAGTTTTCCTATGCGCGCGCATTTAACAATGGCGATCGGCCATAGACTAAAAGAATGAGGTTTCTTTTTTTTTTGGCTTTTCGTGGATAGTGTTTTAGCCAAGTACAAAATAGGGAATTTCATTTTTTCTTAATTACAGAGCAAATAAAATTTATATTTGAGTAAAAGTTTTGTTTATTAAGCACGTACAAGTTGAAATTATTAATTTAAATATGAAGTTGCATGAAATGAGCAAGCAATAGGTACATTAATTTATTTGTACTATTGAGCACGATCTTTTTTGTATCGAAACTTTTTTAAGAACAAAGCAACTCAAACAATAAATAAAAAAAAAACTCTGTAACTCACATGTGAATTGAAAAAGTTGCAATGAAAAAGTCACAGTTTGATAACAGGTATCATTATGTGCCTAATTGTAGTGGAATTAGAGTCACTTTATGAGCAAGTGTGTTGAAAATAAATAAATAAATATTTGAGAATTGTGGAGGTCAGGGCTACATAAAAATAGCTGCACGGGTCGACCTTTAAAGTTAAGCAACGCTTGCCAAGTTCAGTCCGTGGATGGGCGACCATCTTGTATCCTTGCCTCGATAAGCAAGTTAAGCCTCCCGGCTGTCATTTCTAAATCTTTCACAATCACTACGAGTAGTCATTCAGGCAATCTGACGCTAGTCTTGCTCAGGAGACGAGTTTCCCAGTTATTGGGTTGTGGAGTTCAGTTAGGTAGTCCCGCCATGTTAAAAACTGGTACTCTTTTGCCTCTGGTTATACTAGTAGCCGATACAGAAAAGGTTTATAGGCAGATTGATTGAGGATTGTTGCAATTCTAGGGATTTATTCTTGAAATAAAATCGTAGGAGCATTTTTCTGGTGTGTGAAGTCATCCAATGACTTCTCCCGATCTGGGTGGAGCGGCCGGGCGTGTCAGACTTTTACTGACTAAAACCCGCCCGTGTTCCTTTAGTTGATTGTATCGCGTACGCGATAACTCTCTTTCAAATTAATAAGTGACCGAAATCGTAGGTGCCTGGATATGTAGATTGTTATGTATGTAGGTAGGTATTGTACAGTTATTTGCCATTGAACATTTACCTATTGTTATAGTTTATGTTCAGTGTTTTTCAGGCATGTCGTTTTAGTTGGTATTGGTATTCAGACGGCACTTTTCCACTTAGAGCAGATATCGATGATGATTTTCCACATTTTTCTACACATTATGCGTACAACTAAGGAGTGGAATTCCCTGCCGGAGTCTGTGTTTCCAGATAGCTACAACCTAGGGGTCTTTAAGTCAAGAGTGAATAGGTTACTTCTAGGCAAGCGTGTTACACCGTCGACCACATCATCGCTTACCATCAGGCGAGATAGTGGTCAACCGCGAGCCTATCTATACTAATCTATACTCTATACTTAATACTTATTATACTTAATCTATATATACAAAAATGAATTGCTGTTCGCTAGTCTCGCTAAAACTCGAGAACGGCTGAACCGATTTGGATAATTCTTTTTTTGTTTTGTTCGACAGAATACAGGGAAGGTTTAAAAACAACAAAAAATGGGGAAAAAAGGGTAGGGTAGGTGTAGGGTAGGTGTAGGGTAGGTGTAGGGTAGGTGTAGGGTAGGTGTAGGGTAGGTGTAGGGAAAACAACAAAAAATGGGGAAAAAAGGGTAGGGTAGGTGTAGGGTAGGTGTAGGGTAGGTGTAGGGTAGGTGTAGGGTAGGTGTAGGGTAGGTGTAGGGTAGGTGTAGGGTAGGTGTAGGGTAGGTGTAGGGTAGGTGTAGGGTAGGTGTAGGGTAGGTGTAGGGTAGGTGTAGGGTAGGTGTAGGGTAGGTGTAGGGTAGGTGTAGGGTAGGTGTAGGGTAGGTGTAGGGTAGGTGTAGGGTAGGTGTAGGGTAGGTGTAGGGTAGGTGTAGGGTAGGTGTAGGGTAGGTGTAGGGTAGGTGTAGGGTAGGTGTAGGGTAGGTGTAGGGTAGGTGTAGGGTAGGTGTAGGGTAGGTGTAGGGTAGGTGTAGGGTAGGTGTAGGGTAGGTGTAGGGTAGGTGTAGGGTAGGTGTAGGGTAGGTGTAGGGTAGGTGTAGGGTAGGTGTAGGGTAGGTGTAGGGTAGGTGTAGGGTAGGTGTAGGGTAGGTGTAGGGTAGGTGTAGGGTAGGTGTAGGGTAGGTGTAGGGTAGGTGTAGGGTAGGTGTAGGGTAGGTGTAGGGTAGGTGTAGGGTAGGTGTAGGGTAGGTGTAGGGTAGGTGTAGGGTAGGTGTAGGGTAGGTGTAGGGTAGGTGTAGGGTAGGTGTAGGGTAGGTGTAGGGTAGGTGTAGGGTAGGTGTAGGGTAGGTGTAGGGTAGGTGTAGGGTAGGTGTAGGGTAGGTGTAGGGTAGGTGTAGGGTAGGTGTAGGGTAGGTGTAGGGTAGGTGTAGGGTAGGTGTAGGGTAGGTGTAGGGTAGGTGTAGGGTAGGTGTAGGGTAGGTGTAGGGTAGGTGTAGGGTAGGTGTAGGGTAGGTGTAGGGTAGGTGTAGGGTAGGTGTAGGGTAGGTGTAGGGTAGGTGTAGGGTAGGTGTAGGGTAGGTGTAGGGTAGGTGTAGGGTAGGTGTAGGGTAGGTGTAGGGTAGGTGTAGGGTAGGTGTAGGGTAGGTGTAGGGTAGGTGTAGGGTAGGTGTAGGGTAGGTGTAGGGTAGGTGTAGGGTAGGTGTAGGGTAGGTGTAGGGTAGGTGTAGGGTAGGTGTAGGGTAGGTGTAGGGTAGGTGTAGGGTAGGTGTAGGGTAGGTGTAGGGTAGGTGTAGGGTAGGTGTAGGGTAGGTGTAGGGTAGGTGTAGGGTAGGTGTAGGGTAGGTGTAGGGTAGGTGTAGGGTAGGTGTAGGGTAGGTGTAGGGTAGGTGTAGGGTAGGTGTAGGGTAGGTGTAGGGTAGGTGTAGGGTAGGTGTAGGGTAGGTGTAGGGTAGGTGTAGGGTAGGTGTAGGGTAGGTGTAGGGTAGGTGTAGGGTAGGTGTAGGGTAGGTGTAGGGTAGGTGTAGGGTAGGTGTAGGGTAGGTGTAGGGTAGGTGTAGGGTAGGTGTAGGGTAGGTGTAGGGTAGGTGTAGGGTAGGTGTAGGGTAGGTGTAGGGTAGGTGTAGGGTAGGTGTAGGGTAGGTGTAGGGTAGGTGTAGGGTAGGTGTAGGGTAGGTGTAGGGTAGGTGTAGGGTAGGTGTAGGGTAGGTGTAGGGTAGGTGTAGGGTAGGTGTAGGGTAGGTGTAGGGTAGGTGTAGGGTAGGTGTAGGGTAGGTGTAGGGTAGGTGTAGGGTAGGTGTAGGGTAGGTGTAGGGTAGGTGTAGGGTAGGTGTAGGGTAGGTGTAGGGTAGGTGTAGGGTAGGTGTAGGGTAGGTGTAGGGTAAGTGTACGGTAGGTGTAGGGTAGGTGTGTAGTGCGACCGTAGGTGACGTTTATCAGTTTATTTTCAGCCGGAGGAAGTCCACAGCTGAACATAATTATGTAGCTTCCCTCCCTTTTTCATTGGTCTGAGGTCTCCCTCCTAAGTAATCCAACGTTAAATCCTGACCTGCCCACATCTAGCGGATCCTTGCGACCGATAATAAATCCTATCGATTTTAGATTCGGCCACAGATAATATAATACTAGCATACTTCGGCACAGATAATATAATACTAGCGCTTCGGCAATCAAATCAAGTACCATCTATCTAAGAAGTACAAACTATGCCAATTGATGTACTATTGACCAAAAATCTTCGCCAGACATTTACAGGTTTAAATCTAAATACCTTGTAGGGCCTTATATTGCTTAAATCCATGTACTATTAAGGGCATAGAGTGTGTGCCTAGAATAGTCTAGGACTGGGTTTACCGGTTGCCCTTCATAAGGGACGGCTTTTAAATACGCTCGTAAATATTAATAATACCTACGTGCTACTTTTGCAATGTTTTTGAGTGTTAGAACTTTTTGACATGGACGATAAAAAAAATAAGTTTGTGACCACTATTTGAGTCAGACTAAATAGCTCTCAATGCTCTCATCTAGAGCTAGGAGCTCGTGGCTAAATAATAACAGCCGCACGAGTCGATCATCAAGGTTAAGCAACGCTTGACGAGGTCGGTCCGTGGATGGGTGACCATTTCAACATACCGAGTTTCCTCCGTGCTTCGGAAAGCACGTTAAGCCGTTGGTCCCGGCTGTCATTTGAAGATCTTTGACAGTCGTTACGAGTAGTCAGAAGTTTGAGATCTGACACTAGTCTTGCCAAGGGGTACCGTGTTACCCAGTTACCGGGTTGTGGAGGTCAGATAGGCAGTCGCTCCATGTAAAACACTGGTACTTAGCTGAATCCGGTAAGACTGGAAGCCGACCCCAATATAGTTGGGAAAAGGCTAGGTAGATTGATTGATTGCTCTCATCTAGAGACAGAAGTCTAGTCATAATAATTATTAATAGGTTTATCTTTTACTAGCCGTTGCCCGCGGCTTCGCTCCCGTGGACCACCCACAGGACCCATTTTCGGGATAAAAAAAGCCTATGTCACTCAGGAATAATGAAGCTTTCTAATGGTGAAAGAATTTTTCAAATCGGTCCAGTAGTTTCGGAGCCTATTCGGTACAAACAAACAAACAATAAAATCTTTCCTCTTTATAATATTAGTATAGATTATTGGTATTTATATATATTATTAATATGTACATTTTCGTATACTAGTTGTTATTTTTTAAAATTATTTCGTACCGGTTTACAATGTTGTCCTTTTTAACCCAAAGGTTGACTGGTAGAGAATGCCTTGTGGCATATGTTCCACTATTGTACATGAAATTTAAATAAATAAATAGATAAAAATAAAGTGATTTTGTAGAAAATTTTAGCAGAAAAAAGGTTAGGCCAGATTATAATTTTGTAGACAGTTTTGACAGGAAAGAACTGGTTCTTTTGGCAGGCAATTCTAGTCCAGAAAGAGATGGTAGAAATCAAATGAAGTAGGAGGAGAGGAATACGTTTACTCTGCAGTGGGACGTTAAGTTAATTAAGGCGCCTCCCCGAGCAAAGCGCCGCGCTAGTCGTTTTTGTGCAGTTTTTAAGAGCTATCTCTATCATTATACTCTTTATTTAAAAACTAGCTGTGCCCGCGGCTTCGCTCCCGTCATCTGCCTGCCAACCCTACCATACTTACCAGCCTGCCTGCCTACTCCACATACTCAAAAAAACTTTTTACAAAAAAATACTACCGACTTCCAAATAAAATAACAAAGTAAAAAATAACTTTATTTTTGGAAGTCGGTGTCTTTCGTAGATACCAATTTATTGCGTCATGGACACCGACTTCCAAAAATAAAGTTATTTTTAACTTTGTAGTTTTATTTGGAAGTCGGTAGTATTTTTTTGTAAAAAGTTTTTTTATTTTTCACTTTTTAGTTGTACCTACCTAATAGGCAAGTTGTTTAGTAAGTTACCTACTCGTATAACGCCAGTATATATTACCCAAATATCATGAAACTTGAACATAACCGGTGAAATGAGAGATCTGCGTACCCCTTAAGAGCGTACTGGCGTTATGTTATGTTATGAAATGGTATAAACAACAAACAGACATGCGATTGCAGCAATCCCGAGAGATTTGCCGTTATTTATTGAAGAGTTCTGTTGTATATCTTCGAATTGCTTTGTCAGTCCTACACCAAATTAAAATGGGACCAATTTAAGAACATAGTCTTTCAAAAAAAAAATAAAAAATTTGTAAATCGTTCCACAATTGACGGAGATATCGGTGAACATACACAAAATAAAAAAAAAAACATACATAATGTCGAACATACAACCTCCTCCTTTTTGGGAAGTCGGTTAAAAAATATACATACTACATACCAATTTTTTTTTCTAGTGTCATTCTTTCGCGTAAAATCTTAACACCGCGATTCAGAAAATGACTTTAAATGCACAACGCCATCTATCGAATAGCGAGTTCAACTGTCCGAGTAACTGAATTGCGTGAGCTGTGATAATTTTACTTCTTGAACACTTTAAATTCATCTAACTTTTGATAGAGTGAACCGATTGCGATGAAACAAAAACTAAGTAATTCTTCAAGATACGCACAATTTTTATGTATAAAAGTTATCTACATTGGTTTCGTACATTTCACGTGATGCGTGCACAAATAAACAGACAAACAGATAAACAGACAAACAGATAAACAGACAAACAGACAAAAATTCCAAAAATGCTAGAAATGGGTTCTGTTGGTTATCCTTTAACACCCTGGCTATTTTTTTTGGATTTTTTTTCGATGTACAAAAAATATTTTTCTACAGATTTATTATATGTATTGATTGATATTGATGATAAATATCAATTAATAAAAATACATTAAATTTCTACATAATGTTGATTCTAAAATGGTAGTACACTTTTTTTTTAAAGAGGTTTATGTTTCACTAATCTCCTTCGAACAAAAGGATAAAAATGTGAAATAATTATTGATAGCATGCATCTCCTCGTAAAGTGTTCATTAATTATTTTTTATACTTACACTAATGAGACCAATATTCGATTTTATAAAAAAAAAACTAAAATCTGGGCGTATTCACTACCGTAACTGATGCGCCAACAGTGCCGCTAGGCCAATAGGAATGCTCATATCTCATGCTGATTTTTTGGTCAGGGTACGGCCAACGAAATGGCCGTCGTAATCCGTAGTGGAATGGAGGACATAACAGGAGAGGGGTAGCATACACAGTTGAGAAAATAGATCATCAAAGATTTGGATAATAACAATAGATTTTGATGTGGTGGTAGGGCCTCCTAGCATTCCTGGTTTTCTATCGGCAATATCTGACCTGCCACGTGATATTTGGATAGAGCTGTCAATTCAACATTTTCAACTTTTTGTCAATTATTATCGCTGGTAGAATACCACATTTTTTTGACCCTATATATATTGACGACACGGTTGGTGCAGTGGTTGAGAGATCGGTTGCTGCGCTGCGTCTCGCGGGTTCGATTCCCGCACGTAACAAGTATTTGTATGGCCTTTAGTATAGATAGTTGTTCCGGATCTGGGTGTCTTGTGTATGTGAGTTTGAATGTTTGTAAATGCACCTACGGTACAGGAAGACATTCCTAGTGTGGAGCAACGCTATAAAAAAAAAGTAAAGTATTGTTACTAGTAAGACTTTATCGAAATATGTAATTCAGAAACATAGTTTCTAATAGTCTCTTTAAAAAATATGGGATGTTCTCACGTCTCAGCCACAAAATAGGTGGATGAGAAGCCAATAAAATCCCGCACATTTTGCTGTACTCGTAAATTAACACTGAATTAATTTGAATAAGATTAGAAATCCGGCACAAAATTCCGTGTTAATGACGTAAACTACGATTTAATATCATTTAATTGGATTTTACGGTTGATATTGAGTCATAGAAGATGAACTTATTTTTTTTAGTTCGACACCTGTCAATTGCTATATTAATAAGGTTAATATTGACGTATGGATGTGTGATCATTATCTATGATTGTCGTTCGTTCTAAACATGAAAACGTTTTTGGGGTGATTACGTATAGTGGCAAAGCCTTCTTTCATTGCATTATTGCAACAATTATAAGAGACATGTCTTAAGGGTACACTAGTCGACGGCACGAACTATTTTGTGCGCGGGGTTCAAATGCATTCTATATCAACCGACAACACGTGCGGAAGAGAAAGATGCTGTAATGAACAGTAGGAAGCTAGTTCGCGTACGAATACACACTTTTGCAAATTTATTGTAGCGAAATGTATAATGATTTAGGACGAAACCGAGCGCGCGAAATTTTATAAACAGACCTTTGGCATTCTAGATATCATGAAAAAACGACTAAATCGATCTGTTCAAAATAAAATTATTTGAATTGTTGAACTACTAAACTATCCCTGTATGGAGGCCGTTTTTCAATTTTCCGTCTTCTTATGGTATTTATTTGCGCCCAAAAATGCGTTAAAATTAGTGTCGAAATGTGGAACTTTCGAAGCTCATAACTTGTTAATATTTTCTTATTTTACTTTTTTGCTTCCATACAGGGCTAGTATAATGATGAGACAAATTGATACCCCTTTTTATTTTGAACGTACATCGTCAAACAGTGGAATAATCCCTAGACTACGTTTGTATGGAAGAATTTTCGACTAGTGTAACCTTAAACAAACACAAGCGATGTTTTGTTGTTGGCGCGCAAAATTATAAATTAAGTAAAATTATAAAGCCCTATAAGAAATTCCAAGTATTTTCAAGTGACGATAATTACTAAGTATTGCTTGAAAAACCCAAAAGTTGATTAGGTAGTTATTATGATGCCTGGAATTGGTCACAAACAAACAAAAAACCAAGTCAGCAACGTGACTGTTTTACTGATCAGTTCTATGAATAAATTAACCACTTAAGCTATCTATTATTATAAATACGAATGTGAGTTTGTTTGTTACGCTTTCACGCCTTATCTCCTGAACGGATTTGGATGGAACTTGGCATATGGATAAACCCACAGATATATTATTATATTTCTATGGATAGACCTGAACCTCGATTTGGACATAACGATAGATAGAGGTACTTTTCATCTTGGTATAATAAGAAATAATTAGACGGAAGGGTCTTAAAAACCTGTGAATGGAAAATAAACCCATTGAATGTCAAAAATATCTAATATAATTAATCTAGACAAAAATGAAAAAATACCACAATTGTATTAATTATACCCACCTACTGGTTTAATGATTTAAAGTGAGCGATTTAAACAAAACCACAAAATAGATAATTAAATAGTAGTAGCTACTGACAAAACAATTTCCTGTTTTGATATTTATACACTACAATAAGTAAATAAGAATTAGAAATTAAATTCAAACTAATGAGGTTGTTTGTTTATGTTTGTAAAAGGTTATGTCTGGAAGACGGTACAGTATCACTGAATACCATAATAACTTAATACCTTTTTATCCAGAAAAAATAACGGTTCCTACGGAATTGCAGTAGAGACGCCGCGGGAAAACGCCCGTGATTCTTATAAACACATTTTGCAATCATCTAAAAATAAAATCTAAAAGACCTTTGTAAAACTTTGATAACACCATTTTACGGTAATACCCGAATGCTTAAAAAGTATAATTAAATTAAAATTGCTTATACGAAAGGTCACAGCAACAAAGTATAAATATCCGGTATTTCCTGCTAGGTATTTTCCCATTTGAGCAGTATTATGTCTGGCGGGGATATACCTAAAACCATTTCCATCTGAATGACTCATGTAGTAATTATTGTTAATTTTTATTATTGCGTAACACGGTGGGTTACTGCCCAACTGGGCATACAATGATTGAGATATCTAGCCTTACAAAACAAAATAAGGGGTACGAGAGATCATTGACTTTTTTTAATGGCTTTCTTGTTTATGGCTAGAGCGATGGACGTTGAAGTGTGCCCTTGCTGGGCCATTGTGTAAATAAATCATTACTCGAAAATAATGAATGAGGATTTTGATTTTGTTGTGGTGTGCGCGTGATAAAAATAAATTATGTCGGAACTTTACTCCTATACCTACATAATTATATCTGACTAGAGGTGAGGCGACACTTTTGTGCATAAAATAAACAAGTCGTATGTACCTAATATTAAAAAACCCCGTGTCATGGCAACTCAACATTTTATCGGATAACCTGCCATAATATTAAAAGCCATAAAAGTATTATTACTCAGCTAAACATCACATTAAATGATAACACACCCCCGGCTCATCAGAAGCCCCTACATGGATGACTGGATGAAATTGTAAACAAACCTTATCTAAGTGTTATCGATATCGAGGAAGTGACTCAGTGACAGTCGACGCCGGCGTTTAAAACATGACTAACTTTTTAAACTTTCGCATCGTCATCATAAATAACGGGAGGAGGAAAGTAACGGGAACCGGTGACGTATTCCCCGCCTCGGAAGTCGGAATACGTCAAATTTCAAAGAATTCATTTTCATACCAGCACAAAAAGGTACCTGCTTTAAACTTCGCGCTATTGAATTGTTCAATTAGGAACATGAAGCCTATGCCAATTAAAATAATAACACAACATTAACAGTTTACCCCTACACTATTATTAAAACAATTTGTGAAATTCATACCAAAATAATCAAAGTAAATTCGAAAACAACAAAGCAAGCATTAAAAATGTTCAAAAAGGTTGCACGAAGGCATTTCCTAATGCCAAGGTCTCAGATGTAATATTAATAAAACTTCTCATTACTTTTTAAAAGAACTGGCCATTGATGCTCGAAAAAAATGTTGTGACAGCTATAAAGCTGCAAAGAAAAAAATGTTTCAGTTTTTTGTGACTCATACGTCGTCCCAAAAAATTTTTTTGTGATGTACCGGCCATGATGAAAGATATTAAACCTTTTTAAGTCGATGTCTATCAGCAGGAAGATAAAAATTTGTCACCAACTTGATAAATATATTATACTTTGTATTAAATAAGACTTTGTACATAAATCATTCATCACCTGCTTTTTGTTTACCAAGGGGTAAAATTGTCGCATCGAATATAATATATAAAGAAGATTCAGAGAGATTGAGGAAAATTATCTGTTTTTGATGATTCAGTAGATAACCAGATAATTTTATGTAATAGGTCTTTGCTTTGGTAATTACTTAGTTAGTCATAATATCGCCTAACAACACTATTTTTTTTAATCCTACGGCGTCCGATCGAGTCTCCGGCGTTCTTATTCAGACTACGCCGGCGCTGACAGCTGTCACTTGGAAAAACACGATAAAAGTCACGTATACAAGCAGACCATTTACACACAAACGTAACCATAGATAGACATTGCACCTAATAATAACTGTGTTAACAATCACGTCACACACCGTACGTCACCAGTGTAAGATGTAGATAAGTGTTAGCACCTGCACAGAGCAATGTCATTGCTGCGCTGCCGCTTCTAGCATACTTTTCGCTAGTTGACTTTAACAATTTACGCATTTTGTCAAAATGACAATTTGTCTAAATACCTGATGAAGATAACAATGTTAAGAATCAGCGATCAATCAAAATTAATAGTGCTTATGACAGCTTTTCTTTAGAAAATTATACTTCCATGGTAAGGTAGTTAATTACCGTACAGATTGCACAATTTCAAAATTAAATAATTTTTGTGACACAATTTTTCTTATTTGCCATGAATGGCGCCATGAATGGCGCCATGATTTCACAAATGTACACACTTCTGTGATAAATATATAAGTATATTTTATGATCTCTCGAATATTAATAGGCAAATATACAGGGGGACTTTTTCATGTGGCTGTGGATGGCCAATTCCGAAACTATGAGGAATATCGAAAAGCAATCAAAGGAGTCACAAGGCCGATTATGATGCAAACTAAATTTGCAGCATATATTTTATGGACTAAGTGACTAATACGGCATTATTAAAAATGCCGAGACAATTTGAAAAATATGAGTAGGCAATATGCTAAAAACTATTTAAATAAATAAATTGACCGGGCTTTCTGTATTCAATGCCCTTCCCAATAAGAGCATTACTTAAGCAACAAATTCGACAGCCAATTTCTGTCTGTAAGGTCTAATCGGGGTCTAAACTAATCTAGCATGAAGGAGATGACGGGAGCTGAGATCACTCGCTTTGCTCGCTCACTTCAGCTGCCGTCATCTCCTCCGAACCTTACCTATCCGTATCGGGGTTCCCTAAGATCCCGAGCTCTTGGACTAATTCATAGACAATCATTATCGTATCGCCCAAACGTTACGTAGCAATATTCATAATGACTAGAAAATGTGATAAATACATATAGAAGTTTAAATCAGTATTCATTAAATTACATTGCCCGATTTGACTTCACTTGATTCATAATGCCCTGGCATTATACTCGTACTTACGTTCAAGGTCAACAAAATGAGCTAGCGATACTTAGGTATTGATATATTATCTATGATGATAAAAAGAGAAAAACGAGTTATTCATCATTTCCGTGACGAAACTACAGGTTCCCGCCCGGTAATCCTGTAAAGATAGTTTTAAGGCGCAGATACCCTTGAGTAGCTGGTTTTAAAATGAGAATCACGTCTCAACGGCTTGTCGTAATTTTTTTGAAAAAATATATGTTACATTAGACTATCATTTTCTTAATAATTTGATCTGAGAAAATTTTGAGTTTTATTTGTATAACATCATCATCATCATTTCAGCCGAAAGACGTCCACTGCTGGCATAGGCCTCCCCCAGGCGTCGCCACATTGACCGATCCCGTGCCTTCCCGCAACCTACCGTATAACATAGTGTAATTAATTTGTATAGTTATGTCTTAAACGAACAAAAATACGACAATCGCGACAAAACCTCTGGGCGTATATTAATGAAATTGACACCATCTCAAAGACAATTTAATAATCTACATTTTGATCTGAGACTTTTTTTTTAAAGTCATAGAATAATAAGGAAAGTACAAAAAACAACAAAATTATGGGTCACGTGGGTGTGAAACGAGTGTGCGTTTTGTTCCCTCAAGGTCGTTGGCGTTAATCGTCGTCTTAAGGTGATGAATATAGTAGGAGCATTTTGTTACCAGTGGGCAAACTTTTTCATTGAAGCCAAGGCGGAATATCGAAGGTGAGGCCGTTATGGAGCCGCGGTCTCCAATGCCATATGCACGATATGTGACGATATATCAAACGACGTTTTTCAACACACTTTTTCGAAATACCTATATAACAGTGGTGCCCCAGCTGTATCGGCCGCGACTTACAAGTTGTAGGTCGTGGGTTTGAGCCCAAGCAGGCGCTTTACTTTGTCTAAATTATTTCTTCAACACTGCTCTCAAAACGGTGAAGGAAAACTTCGTGAAGAAACCGCAAGTTCTAGGACCAAACATTCGAAGACAGTCATGTGATATTCACCAAACCGAACTGGGCCCGCGAAGGTCCATCCCTTATTTCACCAAGAGGAGGCCTGTGTCTCAGCAGTGGGTACATAAAAAGGCTCATGATGAAGTAATACATTGAACAGATGGGAGCTGTCCAACGCCATATATCCACACGAGTGCGAAATAACACTTCACACATCATCACAGACATTATCCACCACGCGGGCCCAGTGCAGGTTGGTGGATGTCACATGTCTTCGAATTTTTGGTTCTAGGACATGCGGTTTCTTCACGAAGTTTACCTTCACCGTTTTGAGAGCAGTGTTGAAGAAATAATTTAGACAAAGTAAAGCGCCTGCTTGGGCTCGAACCCACGACCTACAACTTGTAAGTCGCGGCCGATACCGCTGGGGCACCACTGCTCTTCCGAAGTATTATATCGTGCCTAAAAATGGTGGAGTAGAACGAGAGTTTTCGAGTAACTGGGGGCCTACTCCCTATCACCGTCAACGAAGTTACGGGTCCCGTCCGAAAGTATTTCGAAACTTCGGTGTGAAATAAGCAAGTTTTAAGTTAAATTTTTCGGAACGGTAAACACATTGGGAGTAGGTACAACTGTCAAATTATGTTGTTATTCATTCTTAGTTCGGGTACCGAACGAATTAACGGTTTGCAGGTTATACGGAGTAGGAAACGCCCGTAACGAAGGCCGAAATTACGGCTTTCGTGCTTAGGGAGTAGACCCCCTGAGTTGAGATTAAATAAATTATTTGATAATTTCAATGTCAGCCGAGATTAATTTATAAAACGAATTCAATGGCAGTCCTTTGAAAATATCAAAACAATCAGTCATCCGGGGCTATCCCAGTTCAAGATTATATATCGGGAGCTATTAATACCCAGTAATATTACTGAGAATTTCCTTGAGGAAAAACCCACATACACATATTACTTTAAAAACATAGTGCCAGTGTTTTGTTTTGGGTGTAAGTAAACATCTCGGTTTTTTTATTATCTACTAGCTGTCCCACGCGGCTTCTCCCACGCGGCTTCTCCGTACCTACCCTATCCTACCTACCCTACTCTACACCTAAACCTATGCTACACCTACGCTACACCTACGCTACACCTACGCTACACCTACGCTACACCTACGCTACACCTACGCTACACCTACGCTACACCTACGCTACACCTACGCTACACCTACGCTACACCTACGCTACACCTACGCTACACCTACGCTACACCTACGCTACACCTACGCTACACCTACGCTACATCTACGCTACACCTACCCTACACCTACCCTACACCTAACCTACACCTACCCTACACCTAACCTACACCTACCCTACATACATGATTGCATAACTGAAACCGTTTACGCAGCGCACGCAACGAAACCCTCAAAAAGTAATTCTTTCCCGTTTTTGCAACATTTTTCATTTATGCTCTGCTCCTATTGGTCGTAGCGTGATGTTATATAGCCTATAACCTTCCTCGATAAATGGACTATCTAACACAAAAAGATTTTTTCAATTCCAACCAGTAGTTTCTGAGATTACCCCCTACATACAAACTTACAAATTTTACCTCTTTATAATATTATTATAGTATTGATGAATCATATTGTATCTTTCAAATGACACATACTTACTCGTAATACATAAATAATTCCGAATCATTTTACGCAGCAGAATAATGTATGCGTGTTTTTCGCGCAAATTTGTGTTTCATGAAATCACGGTTAGGTACTTAGGTATTGGCCTTCCAAACGCTACAAATTGGGCGTTAGGAAACCGTGGGTAGCTTTAAAACGGTTTGAAGGTAAGAAACCAAAGTACTCTTTCATCAGACGGTTTCCAAATAGGAAATAAAATGAAAACGAAATCTGATTGGTTACTGCTGCAAGCTCTACTGCTGACTGCTGAGCGGTCGAGGTTCGATTCCCTGGTCGGCCAAATTGTTATTGGATTGTTCCACAGACATAAATCTAACTAGATAACGCAAGTCCCTCCATCTGTATGAAAACCAACCGTGCCACTTTTTCACATACAATTTAAAATAGTTATTTATGCTACAAGTGCGGAAAGTAGGTGAATTCCGATGAGTGGTATTTTTATTCACGAGCGAGCGAAGCGAATGAGTGGATAAATCGACACGAGTCGGAAATCATCTTACGCACGTGTATCATACAACATTTTACTATGCATTGTGCGAGGAAATAAACAATATATCTGAACCAAGCAAGAAATTAATAAAATGGCGCTTATTCAAGGGCGCTCAGCATGTCCACAGATTAACTAATAATAGTTCATAGTTCCTCGGGCATATCTACTGCGCATGTGCAAATAGCTGTCACGTCGTAACGCAAAAAGGCACGAGCAAAATATTCATTCTGCCAAACATATTTAATGAATATTTAAAATTAATTTATTGATCATAATCTAAATCTAGAGTAATTAAAAACGCCTTAAATGAAGTGTTAGTTTTGTTTTACCTTTTACATGAATGATAATCTGTGCTTTACTATTTTTTTAAACTTTTCTCAAATAATAAAAATTCTATGCGGCGGGCTGACGTTGGAGTTAAACATTAAAAAAGTACAGGAAAGTAAAAAGCACTAGTAAAAAAAAGTGACACTTTCCGCACAGTTTGGCTGCTTGGAAAACGCTCTTTTCGAGGACATGCATTGTAAACAAATTTACTTACCAATGAAAGAAAACATTTCCAATGCCTCGGCAACCTTTTCTATACAGTCTTAAAAAGGCATTTTTCTAGATTTCAGTGGATTCCGATGCCGATAATGCTAAATGAACAGCTCAGATTACGATCATTGATTGTAATTTTACTCCATTTTTAAAAAACTTCCCAAAAAGGAGGAGGTTCTCAACTCGAATGTTTATATTATTTTTATGTATGTTCGGGCATAACTCCGTCATATATTAACGGATATGCAAATATATTTTTTTGTTTGAATGAAGTTTATTCCGAAATGGTCCCATTTAATTTGGTAAAGATCTGACGAAGAATTTCGGAGATATACAACAGAACTCTTCAATAAAAGATTGCTGCAATCGTACGTTTGTTTATTGTTTACACCATTTCATAACATGCCATTACGCCAGTATGCTCTAAACGGGTAAGCAGATGTGTACAGTTCACACTGGTACACTCTCATTCCGCCGGTTATGTTCAAGTTACATGTTATTTGGGTGACCTATTCTGGAATAACTGTGGACGTTTTAGGTACCTTTCTATGGAACTTGTCCATTATGTACCACTAAAAAGTGAAAAATAAAAAACTTTTAACAAAAAAAACCTAATTCTGAAAATAAATTGACTTCTAAAGCAAAACACAAAAAAACGAAAATTAACTTTTTTCCGAAGTCGGTGTCTAAAAAAACGAAAAACTAGGTACTAAAGACACCGACTTCGGAAAAAAGATATTTATCGTTTTTTAGTGTTTTGCTTTAGAAGTCAATTATTTTTTTTGTTAAAACGTTTTTTTTAGGGTTCCGTACCCAAAGGGTAAAAACGAGACCCTATTACTAAGACGCCGCTGTCCGTCTGTTTATCTGCCTGTGTCTGTCGGTCTGGGTCACCAGGCTGTATCTCATGAGCCGTGACAGCTAGGCAGTTGCAATTTTCACAGGTGATGTATTTCTGTTGCTGCTATAACAACAAATGCTAAAAACAGAATAAAATAAATATTTAAATGGGGCTCCCATACAACAAACGTGATTTTTTTGCGCTTTTTTGCGATAATGGTACGGAAACCTTCGTGCGCGAGTCCGACTCGCACTTGGCCGGTTTTTTTTATATTTATTTAGGCTCGCGCTTACAATGAAAGGTCTCGCAAAGTCGTAACCATCATGCAACAAAGGGTTGAGCAACATTTCACCCTAAAACACATGGAAAACCTTTTCGAACATAATTCTAATTACGTCACCCGACGGTTTACGTCAGCATCTTTGTTCTTCATGAAGCCACTGAAAGTCTGACAACGCCGGAACACTTTTAGCGATTGTACACGCGACAAGAGTGTTTCTTCACAAAATATGTAAGTGGGGCTCCCATACAACAAACCCTTCGTGCGCGAGTCCGACTCGCACTTGGCCGGTTTTATAATTTTTATTTATTTACTAGCTGTGCCGCGGCTTCACTCCCGTCATCTGTCTGTCAACCCTACCCTACTTGCCTTCCTGCATACCTACCAATTTTTTTTCTAGGGTCATCATTTTTTCGCGGAGAATCTTAACTCCGCCATTCAGAAAATGACTTCAAATGCACAATATCGAATATCGAGTTCAACTGACCGAGTATCTGAATTGCGTGTGTTGTGATAATTTTACTTCTTGAACACTTTAAATTCATCTTATTTTTGATAGAGTGAACCGATTGCAATGAAACAAAAACTAAGTAATACTTTAAGTTACGCACAATTTTCATGTATAAAAATTATCTACACTAGTTTCGTACATTTCACGTGATGCGTGCACAAATAAACCGACAAACAGATAAACAGACAAAACATTCCAAAAATACTGAAAATGGTTTCTGTTGGTCATCCTTTTAACACCTTGGCTATTTTTTTGGAAATATTTATATTGATATTGTCATCTAGTTAGCTTTATATCTGTGGGTTTTTCCATTTGTCATTTCTCAATAGTAGACCGGAATATGAAAATGTGCCCGGTAGATGACAATATATAGGCTCGCCCCCATGTACATACTGAATTGGGGACTTAACCGTAACCACAGAATATATAATAGTACACCGTTACTGGCGAATTGTGTGTGTAATATTAAGTGCGCCTATATATAAATATAACCCTTCGTGGAATTAAATACAGGCGTGATGTTAAAATGTATGTGCCTACAGCTAAAATAATAAGTTAGATACTTGTGAGGTAGCTGCAGATTAGTGGAGGGTGGATAACAATTTGCCAGTTCAATTTGGTAAAGCAATTAAATGGTTACAAAAGCTTCGACCTGAAGAAGGAAGGTCAGTCCCTCTAGCCAAGTTACAAACGTTTCGTATCGAATCTCTTTCTAAAATCGTTAAAGCCTTCTATTTGGTTGGTCTGACCACGTGACTTTGACCACGATTTGTGTCATTCCCTATTGATTAGTTTTCTACTAGCGTTATCGATTGTAGATTGTCAACTTGGCGCAGAAGTTCTAAGCAATACTCGGATATGAGACTATTTGGTCTTAAACCGCTGATTCTTGTCTATTTAGAGAACATCTCAACACTACTTTCAATTCTTTGACCATCATCATCAACCTGCAGCAATCCACTGCTGAACATATACCTCTCCAATCGCACGCCATTTATCTCGATACTCGGCAACTCTCGTCCACTTGGATGAGCTGATAAGTAGCAAAGCAACTGCTGCCAGTGACTCTGTGAAGATCGTTGTCTGAGGGCATCCATTTCGTTTATATTCTTTGTTCAATGACATGACAGTTCTTTGACCACTTAGCTGATCATCATCTGCGCAATAGGTAAAAATCTTTATCTTTCTACATGTATATCATAAATTATTTATTCTGTGATCATAACCACCCAAATAACAAAAACCTGGCACTCGGTTGCGCTTGCGGGCGACACAGAAATTGCCGAAAATGCGAGTTAAAACGCTTGAAAACAAATTCCATCGGACTCAAGCAATAACATTACTCGATTGATTAACTTCCACCTCTTAAAAAGATTGCGTCTGAATCTCGATGTCTTTAGCTCGACGCAACATTTCTTTGGCAATACGTGGGTAGTTTCAGTAACACAATGTTTCATAACAGTGAAATTCATAATAACCCGCCATGCCAGATGGCAATGCCAACTTACCGGTAGTCAAGGTTGAGTCAACTGCATGCAACTAGGTGTTTCTTAAAAAAATATTTAGTAGCGTAATAAAATTAAGAATTTTTGCGTTATTATTCGAAGAGTTTTTCTTAGAGTTTCTGACTTATGGAGCGGGAGGGGAAGGCCAAGGAAAAAATAGACGGACTGTGTGAGATATGAAAGAAAAGGGAGTCAGTGATACCATGACGGGAGGACAGGACGGTATGGAAGAAGAAAACGTGTTGCACCGACCCCAGGTCATATGGGTCAAGGTCAGGAATATAATGATGTCTGACCTACTAGATCGAAAGGTAAAATGGCAATTACTTCTCGAATTTAGAACACTTATCCCCGGTTCTGGAAATAAAATATGATTTCACGTCACAAAATAAAAAAGTGATGCGATCACAACATTCACAGAATGCGCATTTTTAACAATTATTTTGCGATAATATGTGTTCCAGAAATTGAGCCTTGATGTTGGAAATGTAATACTATAAATAGTTCGCGCTACCTATGTATTGGACTATCTATGGCTATCTATGTATTGCAGTGAGTTAGTAAACCTTTTATGTTATTGTTGTCTAACATATTATTGGCGTACTCAGTCTCATTCATGGCTTCGATTACTATTCATCACGCGTCACATAACTCTAGATTTCTGCTCACCTTGTAAGGGAAGATGATTCATAATTCTAGAGGCTATCCCTAAAAGTTCGTAGGTACAAACAAAAATAATAACTGGCTGCGAGCCATTTTTGTTGATAACCTAGATCTTTTTCATGCGATGCTCATTATGTTGTTTTTAAATGAAGTAATTTAATGATCTATTATAATTAATTTCACAAGTTTTTATTTCATTCCATTGTTTTTATTTCAATGTAAAACGGTGTGTTTTTGCGCAATAATAGATTTTAATTTTGTCTTTTGCCTTATTTACTTAGTATACAAATTAAGATTGGTTTTATCTAGATAGTAAGGGAGACTGCGGTGACTTGGTTCTACGTGCGACTCGGTAGGTACATAATAGTACATTGTGGTACAAGTGAGTAATGTTGGTGATTACCGCTGAGGCGCCATTGAGACCCGAGCCTTTAGGTGAGGGTCTTAAGAGAGCCGAGGACGGTAATCATCAATACACACGTGTATCATACGACGTTTTTCAACACACTTGTGAATAAAATAATTCAAAAAAATCATTTTCAACAGTGAAAACGAGTTGTGAAATTTTTTTCGCAATGGCGGGGTAAATTAAGCAGTTTTCCTATGCGCGCGCATCTGACAATGGCGATCGGCCATAGACTAAAACAATGAGGTTACTTTCTTTTTTTTAGCTTTTCGCGGATAGCGTATTAGCCTCGTACAAAATGGGGAATTTTGATTTATTAAACACGTACAAGTTGAAATTATCTAGTTGAATACGAAGTTGCATGAAATGCAATATGTTAGGTTCTAGCATTTTGCTGAATTGTTTGACTAGAAGATAGCTTCCTTGCCACATTTTATGTATTTAATGGATATCATGGAAATAGTAATTACTACCCATATCATGTTATGGATATAGTAAGTACTACTTCCATGACAGGAATAGAAAGGGATTAATGTCGAATGGGACACTTTTAATTGATTAACAGTGTTAAAATTTATTATATTGAAAATACTTCAATTTTAACTGGATTAGAATTAATTACTTATTTTATTAATTTTCATTGGATTGATTTGTGACACTTTTAAAATTAGTTTAATTTAAAAGTATTTAAAATGAAGGTAGGAAACCATATAAAAAAAAACTATAACTCACTTGTGAATAATAGCAATGAAAAAGTCACAGTTTGATTACAGGTATCATTATATGCCTAATTGCGGTGAAATCAGAGCCACTTTATGAGCAAGTGTGTTGAAATAGTACTTTATGGTACAAGTGTGTAATGTTGGTGATTAGATTACTACTGAGGTGCCATTGAGACACGAGCCGGTAGGTGAGGGTCTTAAGAGAGCCGAGGACGGTAATCATCAATACACACGTGTAACATACGACGTTTTTCAACACACTTGTGAAGAAAATAATACTAAAATAACTGTAATTTCAACAGTGAAAATGACATATCATATGAAAAATTAATCAGTTTTCCTATGCGCCCGCAATCGCGCATCTAACAATGGCGATCGGCCATAGACTAAAAGAATGAGGTTTCTTTCTTTTTGGCTTTTCGCGGATAGCGTACTACGTACAAAATGGGGAATTTCAAGGTTTTCTTTATTACAGTGAAAACAAAAGTTATATTTGAGTGAAAATTTTATTTATTAAACACGTACAAGTTGAAATTATCTATAGTTGCATGAACATGAAATGAGCAAGCAATAGGTACATTAATTTATTTGTACTCTTGAGCATGATCTTTTTTGTATCGAAACTTTTTTAAGAACAAAGCAACTCAACCAATACCTACAAAAAAAACTCTATAACTCAATTGTGAATAATAGCAATGAAAAAGTCACAGTTTGATTACATGTATCATTATGTGCCTAATTGCGGTGAAATTAGAGCCACTTTATGAGCAAGTGTGTTGAAAAATTATAAAGCCTTCCTAAACATCTTCGGTTGATTAAAAAAATCAAACCTTTCTGTACTAGTAGTTATATACACCGTGAAATTTAAGTGGTTGTTTTCCCGCGGCAGAACGACTTGCCTTTAGGAGTACTTTCGAAGCATAGAGTTAAAGTAAAAAAATAACGATGTTTTTATTTTAAAATAATTTAAAAAATATTCATTAACTCGAAAAAGTGAGTAACAATAGTAACTTGTAGTTACTAGGTACTACGGTGAATAATACGGTGGTGACGCGAGTAGTACCTAGTACCTACAAGTTACTATTGTTACTCACTTTTTCGAGTTTATGTTTTTTTTTTTATTATTTTAAAACAAAAACATCGTTATTTTTTTACTTTAGCTCTATGCTTCGAAAGTACTCCTTAAGGCAAGTCGTTCTGCCGCGGGAAAACAACCACTTAAATTTCACGGTGTATACTTCTCCGTGTTTATTACTTTAGTAGACTTTTGGAATTACTATTTTAAAACAATTTGAGACGCTATTTTTGTAGCTTTATTATTTTTATGAATCAAGTCTTCCGTAGGAACAAATCCCCCAGTCATCCCTAACAATTAATTTTTTTGCTATGCAAGAAAAAAAACCATTCCCAACACGGCAAAACATTGTCAATAATGTTACTTAGGTATCTAGACTCTATAACTCACTTGTGAATAACAGCAATGAAAAAGTCACAGTTTGATTACAGGTATCATTATGTGCCTAATTGCGGTGAAATTAGAGCCACTTTATGAGCAAGTGTGTTGAAAAAATTATAAAGCCTTCCTAAACATCAACGGTTGATTTAAAAAATCAAACCTTTCTGTACTAGTAGTTATATATACTTCTCCGTGTTTATTACTTTAGTAGACTTTTGGAATTACTATTTTAAAACAATTTGAGACGCTATTTTTGTAGCTTTATTATTTTTATGAATCAAGTCTTCCGTAGGAACAGATCCCCCAGTCATCACTAACAATGACATTTTTTGCTATGCAAGAAAAAAATCCATTCCCAACACGGCAAAACATTGTCAATAATGTTACTTAGGTATCTAGACTTGTTTATGTACCCTCTTGTTTAAATAAACAATTTATTTTTTCAAGAGAGTACCTACCTGGGTAAATTTTCCGTTTCCAGCTTATCGCCATCTGTGGCAGTTCTCACGAACGAAATTATGTAGACCCAGACCTAAAATAAAACAACAAACAAAATACACAACCTTGTGCCATCAGAGTATTGCGTCATAGACTACTAAGTAATTACAAAGTTAGATTTTGCAAAACACTGTTAGAAATACCTCCAAAGTTCCACAGAACCTACGTCATATACCCTTATTGATGTAACCTTTGTCCTTTAGAATTACCTATTAATAAACATAAACGCTCTACAGATAACCTATTATCCCCTTTGGATTCTAATCTTATCAAATTGTATTACGTGTATAGTTCTGCATGACCTACGCGAATACTTTGCAGTTATTTGACATACCTACTAGGATGCCTAGGAAATTGTATAGACATTGTCAGTTTTATGACTGATACCAGTCTAACCAAGATGTACCTACACTATCGTGTTAGTTACCTTGCAGTTACTGGGTTGTGGAGATTGCTCCGTATAAAACACTAAGTATTCAGCTGCAGTGCACCCTGCTAGACTGCAAATCATCCCCAACGTAGTAGAGAAAAGGCAAAGCATAGTGTTTTTTTTTCAGTTTTAAGACTAATGCTTGTTTTCAATAATGTCAAGCAATGAAACGTCTACTTATGTATAGTTCTCGCCAAACTTCTTGGCCGCCCTGAAGTTGGCTACAATGGCTGCGCAGTAGTAAATCTCATACAAAAAAAGTTAAAACAAAAAATCAAAAAAGCCGAGTGCTTAAGAAGCGGACTAAAAAGACGTAAACAAGAAGAAAATCATGCTGTGCAGTCGGAGGATACATAATCGCGAGCTGGTTTACCAAAACCAGATGTATCCTCCGACTGCACAGCATGATTTTCTTCTTGTTTACGTCTTTTTAGTTCGCTTCCAGTCGGGTTTTTTGATTTAACTTTTATTTTTTTTTATTTTTTTCTAATTACTTTTAAACATATAAGTGTTATTTATTTTTGAAATCATCTCTTAAAACCTTTATTTCGATACGATGGGTTTGGTAGAAAAAAAATTGCGCCACCCACAATATGGCGCCCAAACGCGATTTTCCTTTTTTTTTCAATTTGAATGTAGTCAGTGACACTCGCAAGGTTAAGATTAATCGATTGACGTAAGAATCATCAAAATTGGCCTACGCGTTCTTCTCTAGAACGCCACATAGGAACAAACATACATAGACTAATAATAATAATAATAAATAGCTTTATTTACATAAGAAAAATAATACAATTTAGTGAAGTCCCTGACTCCTGTGCTAGGTGATTAACCTGTGTTACAGGAGCCAGTGCCCTCTCTCGGCAACAAATATAGTTTAATCTTATGCAATAATTATCAAAGTGAAATTAAAACCAAAGTTGTAAAGAGAAACACAGAAAAATAAAAAAAAATAAAAAGGTTTGTTAGTAATAACTGTAATGGTGTGTGTGCGTGTGTAGTGTAAGTGTGGTGTGTACCTACATCAATTGTATGTATTGAGGAAAGGATTGTTGTCACAAGAGTGTTATTAAAATCTGCTCAGTTTCTTCGAATAAATAAACACATAATCCTCCTTCGGCAATCGGGTAAAAACAGCACCGACCCGTGCCCTGCGAATCGGAAAGTCAACAAGAAGTTTGGCGAAAACTTTATTACTATAATACCAAACTATGCTAGTATATTATCTATGGCCAAACGTAAGCAGTGTTCTAACTTACCAACCAGGCTCATATCACCACTCGTTTCTCAGTAGACAAATCGTAAGCTTCGAAATCTAAATTTTGACATCTTGTCTTTGGTTACTATGTAGGACATTTTTTTCTACGTTCTATTGTTGAATTTACTAGGCCATTAAGGTATTGGCATTGGTTTTGTCTGAAGCAGATTTAATTTTATTCTCAATTTCTATGGTGTTAAAGAAACAATGGTCGCCGATTCGCTTGCACGGTTTTTATTGCTATTGCATACCCTTTTCCATTAATATCTACCTGATCGATAATCCTGATATTGTTTACTTTTATCGTAGTTAGTTTCAAGTCAAAGGAGAGACAGTTTGTAAGATTTAAGGAAAACTGAGCCCCGAGTACTTGAAATTGAGTATTTTTGTCAGTCTCTTCCTCTATCTCTATTTTAGTATGAAAACCTATCAAAAATAGAGTTTGACACGTTCTAGACGTGACTAGAAGTCATAGAGAATAGGTATTGCCAGTGATATAAGTAGGGATTTAAGAGAGCAGTGGAGGCCCAGTGGTAACGGCTGCGACTTACAAGTTGTAAGTCGTGGGTTCGAACCTAGGCAGGCGCTTTACTTTCCTTAAATTATTTTATCACCACTGCGTTCAAAACGGTGAAGAAAAACATCGTGAGTAAATGTCCTAGAACCTAAAATTCGAAGATATGTGACATCCACCAAGACGCACTGAGCCCGCGTGGTGGATTACGGCCCATTCCCTTTCACAGAGAGAGAATTGAGGAGCACGTGGCTAAATAATAACAGCCGCACGGGTCTATCTTCAAGGTTAAGCAACCCTTGACGAGGTCGGTCCGTGGATGAGTGACCATTACAACATACTGAGAGTCAAGCGCGGCAAGGTCAGAGGTCAGAGGAGCAGCCGTCAATGACTACTCTGATCGACCGTTCACTGAGGAAGTCTGATATCCAGCTACAAAAACCAGCAGGGATGCCATAAGCAGGAAGCTTACTGAGTAGACTGGTGTGCCAGACCCTGTCAAAGGCCTTCGAGATATCAAGTGATACAGCAAGTGCTTCGCCGTGTCTCTCGATGGCTTCGCCCTAGCAGTGCGTGACATACACAAGAAGATCGCCAGTTGACCGTCCCCGGCGAAAGCCATATTGATGGTCACTGAGGAGATTATTGTCTTCAAGGTAGGTCAGCAACTTGCTGTTCAGTACCCTTTCCATAACTTTGCACAGAATGGAGGTAATGGCGATCGGACGGTAATGGGCAGGGTCTGCACGGTTGCCTTTTTTGGGCAATGGTTGCACATTTGCAAGCTTCCAGGATTTCGGCACCGTTCTTTTTACAAGAGTGAGGCAGCACAAGCGTGTCAACACAGGAGACAGTTCAGGCGCACACTGCCTCAGCACTCTCGCTGGAATGCCGTCAGGCCCGCTGGCCTTGTTCACGTCTAGACTGCACAATACTCTCCGGACCTCTTTAGTGTGCACAGCGATCTCCGGCATCGAAGAGTCACAGTGAGGTACAGTAGGTGGTTGCTTGGAGCCAGCCTCCAGACGCGAATTGCTAGGCAAAGAGAGATACAAATAAATTTGCTTTCTCACTCTGCGAGCGACCCATCAGGTTTCAGCATTGGAGGTAAAGTGGGCCGACATAAATTCGTTTCAGCCGCTTTAGACAGGGACCAAAACTGTTTACTACCCGGAGGGTGCGATGCCAGCTTGGCCCCAATACGTCCAATATGGTCAAAACGTGCCCGACGCAGAACCCGCTTGCAGAACTTGGTGGCAGAATTAAAGGCTCTTTTCCTCGCGCGAACCCTACGTGCTCTCACTTTGCGGTCACGGGCCCCGACCCAGGTTTGGTAGGCAGACTCTTTTCGGGCCTCAGCGTGGGCGCATTCTGCATTATACCAAGGGCGGGATTTGTGACCGATCGGAATGTCGGAAAATGGAATGAAATACTCCATTCCCTGCCGAATCACATCCGCAACCGCGTCGGCACAGCTCGAGGGGTCACTCGAGGAGAAGCACACATGCCGCCAAGGATAAGACGCAAAAAAGTGCCGCATCTCGTCCCAGTCTGCTGACTCGTATCGCCATACTCGCCTCGTGCCTCTAGGGCTCTCATCTGGAGGAGAGCAAGTCGACACGGATTTCACCAGACAGTGGTCAGACGTTCCCAGCGGGGCTGAGACCGACACCGAATGACTGTCCGGATCAGTTGTCGGGAGAAGGTCTAAGCAATTGGGTGTATGCCCGTCAACATCCGGTACCCGCGTTGCCACATTCACCAGCTGGGTTAGATCTAGCGATAGAGAAAACTTGCGCGCCCCTAACCCGGCATGATCAGTAGTACTATATAAAAAAGCGTCTATCAAGACTTAAAAGGTTTTCTAACCCAGAGCGAAACGCGTTTCGCACTTTCACATGCATACATACATACTTCATACACATACTGTCCGAATAGGACAGCTACAGGCGCTACATGGCACCCCTTGACTAGTGTATTTAATCTGTGCAATAATGCTGGCAATATTAACATATATAAAATTATAAATACTTGGCTTAAAGGTCTCGTAACCAAGCCAGTGGCATAGCCACAAATAAATTATATATATATATATATATTTAATTTATTTGTGCTATGTATATATGTCTGATTTAAAGAACAGAAGTATACGCAGATATCAAATATCGTCCGACATTATTTAGAAAAATTGGAATTTGAAGAAATAATTTTTAACGATCAATCTGACCTTCAAAATAAACAAATTAGTACAATCCAAAGCGTGCAGCAATCAAAGAATTTCATCCCAATTAATACGTGAGACAATAAACTTAATTGTTGATAGCAGATCTACAATTCCACATCTCCGATGTCAACATAAAAATGTCGTGCTCTTAATGAATGAGTCGAGTCGCTCAGTCGAGGTCTTGACTCGTGAGGTATTAATGTGCGAAAAATTATGAAACTCGTTAATACATCTTTACATCATCAGTTTAGCAGATAATTTGCATACATGGCTTTTTATGCACGTGATGAAATTAACCATATAAAGTTTTAGAATGCCAGTGTGATATTAAACGTCAAAACTGCGGTGTAACTAATCAACATACAAAAAAAAATGGACGTAAAAGATGGAGCGTTTCCATGTCTATTCTTAGGGTTGTTATTTGGCGGCAAAATAAAATACACGGTTCACATTTTTTGTAATCTGTGGTTCACTTAAGACGACGATAGCCGCCAGCTTAGATCAAAATGTAGATAGTTCAATTGTCTTTGAGATGGTTAATTTCATTAAAATACAACCGGCGGATTTGGAGCGATTGTCGTGTTTTTGTCCGTGTTAGACATAACTTTACAAATGAATTACATTACGTTTTGCGAATAAAACTAAAAATTTTCTTAGATCAAATTATTAAGGAAATGGTCTTATATAACATATATACTTTCCAAAAAAATACGACTAGCCGTTTAGACGTGATTCTCATGTTAAAATCAGCTGCTGAGAAGAATCTGCGCCTTAAGTAAGTACTAGGTTTCTCAGGAAAACCTAACTTTTGTAGATGCATAAAAAATTAACACACTCTAAACTATGATGATAAATGCCCTAAGCTGGTAGAGAAGAACAAATGAAAAAAAACCGGCAAAGTGCGAGTCGGACTCGCGCACGAAGGGTTCCGTACCATTATCGCAAAAAAACGGCGCAAAAACCACGTTTCTTGTATGGGAGCCCTACTTAAATATTTATTTTATTCTGTTTTTAGTATTTGTTGTTATAGCGGCAACAGAAACACATCATCAGTGAAAATTTCACCTGTCTAGCTATCACGGTTCATGAGATACAGCCTGGTGACAGATATACAGACGGACAGCGGAGTCTTAGTAATAGGGTCCCGTTTTTACCCTTTGGGTACGGAACCCTAAAAAGTATCCTGGAACCCTAAAAAGTATTTCGCCGGATTTCCAGTTGAAATCCGGCGAACAACTGTTAAAAGAAATTCGAGCAAGGGTAGGTACTTTTCCGAATCCAAGAGAAGATAAGAACGGGTAAATTTAACTAAACAAACTATACATGCTTAGATCATATTGAATCGTCAATATTCTTCTCGTGTGCAAATTGTTACATATTCGCACGTAGCTAAGTACGTGTAAAACGATATAAATTATTATCAACGATTATATGATGATGACTACTTGGATAATCCGTGACATCGTCTGCAAATATGTATCAAACGAAAAACCCGTGCCCAAACAAAGCTAAACACGGTATAATATCCTTAGGTACTATTCGATAGTGCTAATTCTATTGGTTCGATATTTTGACACAGTTTGAAAAGTAAAATATCGTCCAGAGACGTGGACGGACCGTGCCCCGTCAGGGGCTCAAAAAAATATCGGTGTGTTCATTTTATATCACGGAGCACAAACGCACGTCCGTGCGTGCACGTGCCGTGCACGGGCAAGTGATGAAGCGTCAATGCCTGGGCCCGGACCTGTCACGTCCCGGACACGGCCCTGATATGTGTGGATAGAACTTAAGGACTTTTGAAAAGTTAATTCACCATTCAGTAATTGAACTAACTGGAGAACAAAGGATTTTTCAGATACAGGGAAGGCGCAAGCAATAATCACTGAACTTCCTCACGACGTTTTCTTTCAAAAAGGGATAAAACAAGAGAAAGAGAAATTCTTTTTCTCCTTTTCTTTTTTTAAAAAACGTTGCCCCACACTAGGAATTTATTTCTGTATCGTTGGTGCATTTACAAACATTTTGAACTCACATATACAAGACACCCAGATACGAAACAACTAACTGTAGGCCATACAAATATTTGTTCCGGGCGGGCATCGATCCCGCGATACGCAGTGCAGCAGCCGATCGCTCAACCACTACACCAACCGTGTCGAAGAATTCGTTAAATCAATAGGTATTGAGAATATTAAGATTGAAGAGTTTATCAGAGGATCTCAAAAACCAGTTCAACTTATTTTCATTGCTTTATTAAATATATAATTATATATTAGGTATGTATTATATTAAATAAGTACCTATGTGTAGGTATTATAAGCAATTTTTTTGCCACCTTTGCACCTGCCATATTGTCTCTTCGCCACCCTAGTTCGACAACAATCCCACCGCACTATTGCCAAACCACTGCAACTCCTAAAATCCAGAATAAACAGTGGCGACCACCAGAAAACCCCCTTGGTTTCCATGTAGAGATAGCCTACTGTAATTCCTTTTACAGGAGCAGCCTGTGGGCTAGATATCCGCAAAGATCGTGCAACGCTCTCCGTGTTCAGTACAATAATGTGGTGAGCGTGGGACTGCCTCGCTTCTGGAGTGCGTCGGGTATTTTTGCGGATGCGCATGTAGATTGTTCCTACACAACCATGCTCAAAAGGTGCGGATCAATAATGGTGCGCAGGGTGTAGGGCAGCTCTAACCGTATCCTAAACATGATTTCGTGTGGACTAGACTGTGTTTTCGTGTGGACTAGAGACTAGACTGTGTTTTCGTGGGTCGCTGTTGTGCCATCTCACATGGGTTGTCGCAACGGTGATCCACTGTTATTTGTTGTTTTGTTTTTCTAGTGTCCGTTTGTAATATCTGTGTTAGGTACTAGCATAGTTGTAAGTATTAGTAACCATCTTTTGACTCATGGATACTCGAATAAAGAGACATTTTATTCTATTAAGTCCGACATTGTACCTTTGTGCATGAAATATGAGTTTTTAAGCTGACATGGTCACAATCATTAGAATTAATATTTGTTTCGGGATATTTACCATGTATATTTAGATTTTTGTTGAGAGCTCGATATTTCGGCACCGTTACAAGCGATCACGAGAACTAAAGTCATTTGTGCATGAAGTTTAACTAAATAAATAAATAAGTGCCCGAGTTACCCGCCCAAACATACAAATTCCTCTCTAATCGAACTAACAGCCAGTTTTCCTTGGGTGCTTACTGTGTTTAGGTTCGGCATGTCTACTTAAATGACCTTACTTCAAATGCAATCGTTGATGCAAGTTAACATTTTTGCAATGCAATAGCCGCTAGTCGGCGCTAGTGCAAGAAACGTACGAAACTATGACGAAATTAATTGGACGATGCGACGTTTATAAGGATGCAAGTGATGAAAAGGTATGTTAGGTCGTGCTTTTGGCCTTGAATCAGACTGTGTGTCTGATGGTACTTGTGATAGACTTGGAGTTTTTCTGTAATGCTGAATTGAATCATCAGGATTCAGGCTTTATGGTGAATCGAAATAATCAGATCTAGACAAAATATTAAATTTAAAAAAAAAAAAAAATTGCCGAATTTGGTTGGGAAATCGATGGCTTGGCCACTGGGGATATATCAGTACAGTATCTCAGTAATAACTAGGCTCCTAGACGGCAAAATGTCAGGCACATGTTAACAAAGCATAAAGCAGGTGTGATGTCATATCATTATGTAAATTACAACATCTAGATATTACATGCATGTCAAAAACAAGGATAACAGTAGATCATACAGTTGACCTTATTACCTATGCAAAAATCTTGACCTTATTATAAAATTCGTAGCGCTCAATTTCAACGGCTAAGGTTACAAATAACGCTCAAAATGCTGTATTACTCACTGACCCACTGCCTTAGAAAGAAACGTGTCAGAGACAGAAATCGCTGTGCATTTTTTTTCATTCGAATTTTGAAATAACGATGTTCAATTGTTACGCTATCTGTTGACATCAAGTTATCGTTAATATGTTGGTAAAGAATCTCATTTAACAAAAATGTTTGGTTAATTTATTAATTACAATCAATTTAATATGGTGCAATTACAACATTGGTTTACGTGTTAATGTCTTACGTTAGACTAATAACGTGTTGTGTTATGTCAGTAAACAAGCTTGTTTATTAACTTCATTAACATTACTGTAAGGCTAATAAGTTGTTAGTATAGTTATTATATTATCTGTGGTATAATATAAAGGTAATTTGCGTTTTCCTATAGTACAACTTTAACCCGCTCTTATTTTTACACAAAAGACCAAAAAAATCCTGCCAAGCCTGAGTCTGACTCGCGCACAGAGGGTTAAAAATTACACCTAGCTAGATATCGATTTATCGCCCCCGAAACCGACTTTTATGTTCACATTTCATTCGTTGGAGCCGTTTCCGAGATTCAGATTATTACATATACAAGAATTGCTCGTTTAAAGGTATTAGATGATACTAACTACTGCCGTGTTTTTTTCACATATCCAAAAACAACCATTTAGTTGGCATGGGAGGGGGGAGACGAGGATACAACTGGCAATTTTTTTTGTGTCCCCCCGGCCACTTGAATCTAACAAAAATTTGCCATTTATAGCTTAATTTTACCAAACGGATCCCTGAATCGGAAAATGGTTTTCACAGACCCGTAATATTTTTCATTACGTGTACAGAAGGTAAAATTATTTTTTTACCACTTTGTCGGCGTGATTAATATATAATTATAGCTTTCTAGTAACAAGAGCCTCTGAGCTAAGCTGCGGACGGACGGACGGCCAGACGGCCTGGCGAAACTATACGGCAGGCTTATTACGTATCTTTTGCAAGAGCAAAACGATAGCGATCAAACGCTTTATGTCATAAAAGTCGCCATTACCTGCAGTGTAGGTATGGTAGGTCCTACACAATCGTTTGCTAATCGATCGCTGATTGTCAAATACATTAATTTAAAAAAAATACCGCCAACATTTCTAAAACTTTTGTATTGAAGAGCAATTATTGCGCAAAAATTGCTATCGTTTTGCTCTTGCAAAAGATACCTAATAAGCCTGCGGGTTCCTTGTTGACTACGGAACCCTAAAAAGAAATAACTGATACAATGGTACATCATAGTCTCGGGGGCATAGGGATTCGGGTGGTTGCTTAGCTGCAACCACCTTATGCAGGGACGACACAACATGAGAAACTTACAGGAGAGAAAACTGCGTTACAAAAACAAAAACCTAAATAAATTGATGGCCTCATTTCCAAATACGGAAATGGTATTGAAAAAGTGCTTTACAAACCCAATATTACTTCCGTTACTAGAATTTACGCTGTAGAAGCACCGAAGGTGACTAAACCAGGGCCGTGACTAAACTACATAATTGAGTTGAAATAATTTAATTCTTTAAAAATGCTTCCATTAAAAGCAAGCGACTCAAAGTACCTAGCAGTTACCAAAGTAAAAAGTATTATAAAATTATCCTACCTCATATTATCAATTTCTTACCTTAGAGTCCAAAACATATATAATTATAGTTTTAAAAGGGCAACCTACCTACCACTCCGCGTAAAATATGTGTGATGTTACAGTGCGCCCTGTATATTTTGATAGTCAAAGACCTGATGAGCATAGCATAGGCATCTATTGAGAAACGTGAATGGGCGTGTATAAACTGAGACCGAGATGTTGGTACCGAGCCTCTCTGTGTGTGAAATGCGCTGATTAATCCAATTCCAGGATGTTCGTAATACAAAAGCCCAATGTTTTGCGGTTTAAACCTTACCAATAAATTATTTTGCAAGCTATCCTTGTGTTACCACTAAATTAACACGATGACCATGAATGGTTACGATTAAGAAACCTTGATTTCCGATGGCAGATGTGAGTATTTTCCTGTCATTATGTTAGGTATGCCTGATGTGAACGAACTCATAGATGTCGACTTATAACTAAGTATTTTGTAGCTTAAGAAAATAAAATTCACATATTTATTATTATATAGCTATTCTAGACAGTACAGTTGTACAGTCGGTAGAAAAGTTAGGTGAAAGATGAATTACGATACGACGCATTAGTCACATTAGCACAACGTTGTTATTTAACATATATTAATGTTCGCAGATATTTATACATTTCTAAACTAAATTGAAAATAAATACATTGTAAAATTGCGTAGACAGAGAATTGTATTATTACTGCATGTATCGAGAATGTCTTCCAATCTAGTTTGTCTATGGAAAAAGCAAGTATTCAGTGCCATGTTTGCAAACTCTTAAAAACAGTTCTACAATTGTTTATGGTATCTACTTGACAATCAATCATGGCGAGCACGTCGAGGTCTGTTTTTCTAATTTATTTTATTCCTGTTTCGTTATTAACGACGATATTTATGTATTGTACAGCCGAATATCATAAATATTTACTATGTTATTACGTAAGTTAACGTAGGTGCTAATAAAGTGTAGCAAAAGGCCACGGCAAAGATGTTTCCCAAAGATTTGATTTCTACTTGTTGATGAATGATGAGCCTACTTTCTTTTGTGGTTTTAGGATTGAGACAAATAAGGTGGTGTGCTATGCGCACCCAGATGCGCCGCTTATCGAGGATTACAGGGCTGGAGATATGATATGCTCGGAATGCGGGCTCGTAGTCGGCGACAGGTACGTAACAAAATGTTTGTTTGGCAATATTTACGAAACGCACTGAGCTTTCCACCACTGCTGATGCAGTGTCGTAATAATAACAAAGTTGCTGAACTAATGCGAGTGATGTATTTGATTTCTATTATTTCGAGGTCAATAAATAATTGGCTAATTGTGCAATGTGGAAACTTGAGAATTGTGCATAGGAACTGACAATTAAAGCTGTTTTTATCACACACACATTAATACGCAAATGAACACCATTTGTATCTTAGCCCGATGTAAGAATTTGCAAGCTTTTGATGTCCTTTTTAACATTATGTATGCCACATTTTTGTGAAGTAATTGCTGTCAAATTAATTAATAGCTGTTATACTAAGTATCTATAATTAAACACATAGTTTATACATATTCTGCATACCCTATGGTAACTATTTATTTAGCTTATCTATGCATAACTGTATAGCCAGTATGTGCATTGGAATTAGGACACAATGTTATTGCATATAATCATAATATTAGAGCCCATATTTCCATAATAATGCACTTGACTTAAGAGAAACAGTATTTTGATACTTGAGTTTTATTCCCTTTCTTAATTTTTTCAGAGTCATTGATGTGGGTTCAGAATGGCGTACATTCAGCAACGAGAAGTCTGGAGTAGACCCATCTCGTGTTGGTGGTCCCGAAAATCCACTTCTTTCCGGCGGAGACTTGTCCACAATCATTGGTCCGGGCCGAGGCGATGCATCATTTGACAGTTTCGGAGTATCAAAATACCAGAATAGGAGGAACATTAGCAGCACAGACAGGGCTCTAATTAATGCCTTCAGGGAAATCAGTACAATGGCTGACAGGATAAACTTACCGAAGACTATTGTTGATCGTGCCAACAATTTGTTCAAACAGGTACGTCAACAGCTAACTCTATTAAGAAAAAATCAACAATTCACTGTGTAAACTTGAGTACAGTTTATGCCCATATTTGTGAGTTAAGAAAAAAGAAAAGTAAACAGTTTCTGCAAGCGTTGCTCTCTTTCATATACGGTACCAAGGTCATGTTTGTGAAACAAATTGAATCATGTTTGTTAGGTATTGCTGAATCAGTTCCATATTTTATATTATTTAGTCTGCATTAGTTAAATATTAATATAAAGTCAAGAGTGAATAGGTTACATCTAGGCAAGCGTGTTACACCGTTGACCACATCATCGCTTACCATCACGTGAGATAGTGGTCAAGCGGGAGCCTGCGAGCCTATCTATAATAAAAATAAAAAAAAAGAACCAAACTGATCTAATTCACAATTTCATCTTTTTGAGAAACCTTGGCAACACATTTGGACTTGTTGTGAAAAAGTAATTATATACTATTAAGAGAAGCTTCCAGAAATTTTTTACATTAAGCAACTTGGACCAATTTAAAAAACAAATAACTATTTTATCAGCTTGGTTTTACCAGTCAATAGTGGATTTCCAAAGTACAATAATGTCAAGCATATTAAACGGCAAATAAGGATAAAATATTTGATAACAACGACTTTCATGTTTTCGTTGCATTGTTTCACTAGTCATGCATTTCTGAACGCAATTTGTCATGGACTAAGCCAATTTTAAAGAATATTTATTGGGTTGTGTTATGAAATACATGCAATGTAATTGTTGACCTTACACACCTGACACATGGACACAAATTAGCTTACGGTTGAAGGGTACCTATGCATTTTGAGGTATACAAAGTATTGAAATTGTTTGTGTTGAATTTGATTTGGTATTACATCATATAATATCATTTAATTAATTGTGAGACAAACAATTCAAATTCAGTAAAGTTAAGGTCTTGGATTGATCAAAACATAAAACTGTTTTATGTTCCTATACAGAAAAATATAAAGATAGAGTTTTGAGTAAGTAATTCAATTCAGTGAGAAATAAAGTAACAATAATGGGGCTTTAACCGCAACTTTATTATGTTGTATTAAGGGTCATTTTCTTACTTCAAGTGTTGTGGTTGCTAAAATATTAAACAGACTTGAAAACTCAAGCATAGACTCTCATTTGGTTGGTTGTGTGTGCAGGTTCTGGCTAACATACCCGGCCTAGCAAAAGCACAGAAGCTTTCTGGAGGCTTCATAGGCTTCAGAGCGAACAGTGATGTTCTGAAGATTTCTGCACTTGCCAGCATAAAGGTGGCTCATTCCTCGGCATTAAAGTAACCTCTGCAAAGTAGGCTGTCTGTGGCGCCTATGTTGACAAGATATTTGTTAAGAGTGGGTGTGGCCGGTTATTGTCCCCATGATTATTCTAAGGTTTTAAACTCAAACATACATGATTACTTCTACAGGTGCATGACGGCAAGAACTTGAAGGGGCGAGCAAATGACGCCATTGCGTCTGCTTGCCTATACATCGCGTGCCGTCAAGAAGGAGTCCCGCGTACATTCAAAGAAATCTGCGCTGTCAGCAAAATCAGCAAGAAGGAAATCGGTCGATGCTTCAAACTCATCCTAAAGGCACTGGAAACTTCGGTGGAACTTATTACTACAGCGGACTTCATGTCTCGGTTCTGCTCGAACCTGGGACTTCCGAATTCCGTGCAGAGGGCAGCTACACATATTGCGAGGAAAGCTGGGGAACTGGATATCGTGTCTGGCCGCAGTCCCATTTCGGTGGCAGCTGCTGCAATTTACATGGCTTCACAGGTTGGTTTTATTGTTTATTTATTTATGAAATAACAACAGAAATTTGGGCAAAAATGGGTATCTTGGTTATCAAGCTAGGGTAATCTGTATCATAAGACAGCATGAAAACTTAAATTCAAAGCATTTATTTCCTCTCTGAAATAATAATAGTAGACGCCTATATTATTATTAAATTAATATTTGAATACTACAATGGAAGGATGTTATAGCTAAAAACAATCACATAGTATTTCTACTCGTCTTACACAGCGGAATCCATAATTAAACAATTATCGATAATTTTATAGATAGGTATATAAATAGGTTTATTGATAGCAGTTATTTCAAATTGGTTGCAGAATATTATATAGTACAGTAATTGAAAAGTTATTCCAGGAAAATATAGCCATTATTACAACTGACTATCAAGTATCAACCAGTTTCTAAAAATAAATTATGTATGCGTCACAAATAAAACTTAAAAATGCCCTCAACTATGCTAGTATTATATTATTTGTGCCTCTACCAATCACAGCAGCGGCTGAATTTTTGTCTCATTAATTTCTCCTATGAGGCTGGCATAGTCACCCAGAGTGCACTGAAGCCTCAAAGAAAATAGATAAAAAAAAATTGCGATCATTTTCGTAACATCAACTGTCCTGGCGCCATAAAATTAGGAAAGCCGACTCCACCTAAAGGGGGATAGTGCTAGGAAGCAACTGAACCTAAGTTGTTTTTTTGCTACTTAAAAAATCACTAATGTTTTTTATTTCTTAAAAGATTACGACCTTCAATTTCTTCAAAAGCCTCAGCAAACAATAATGTATTTTAAACTTTTTGCAACAAGTGTGACCTTCACACGTCACTGGCAATTGCACATACTCAGTGCGAGCACTGCATAAAATAAATATTTAATAATACATATTTCTTGAAGTAAATATTGTATTTTTATACTTGACCGTGAAGTTACCTTTGATGCAATGTTTATAAGGACAAGAGATATTAAATCTTTTTTTTTTTTTTTTTTTTTTATTATTGATAGGCTTGCGCTTGACCACTATCTCACCTGATGGTAAGTGATGATGTGGTCGACGATGTAGCGCGCTTACCTAGAAGAAACCTATTCACTCTTGACTTAAAGACTCCCAGGTTGTAGCTCTCAGGAAATACAGACCCCGGCAGGGAATTCCACTCCCTTGCTGTACGCATAATGAAAGTATTCCCAAAACGTTTGGTGCGTATGGGTGGAATGTCCACCATGTACCGATGACACATCGCCGTACGTCTTGTATTCCGATAATGGAAAGGGCTAGGAGGAATTAATTCATGCAATTCCAACGCACACTCCCCGAAATGTAACCGATAAAAAACCGACAGACTGGCAACTTGGCGCCGATGTTCAAGGCTCTGGAGCCTAGACTTGACCAATATCTCATTGCCGATGAGCCTCTTGGCCCGCTTTTCGATCGACTCTAGTGCATCCAGCTGGTACTTGGCAGATCCGTCCCAGAGGTGAGAGCAGTACTCCATGCATGACCGAACTTGCGCCTGATACAAGTTGAGCAGCTGTTCTGGCGTGAAGTATCGTCTCACCTCTGTAAGGATCCCCAACTTTTTGGCAGCCAGTTGAGCTTTTGCCTCAATGAATGGACCAAAATTGAGGGTCGATGTCAACGTAACGCCAAGAAGCTCGAGATGGTCCGTTATCGGCACGGTTACACCGCGGAAAGTAGGAGCCGGGTGGAATTGGCTCCTTTTAGCGGAAAAAAGACACGCCTGGGTTTTAGCAGCATTAAACCTGACCAGATTGGCATCGCCCCATTCGGAGACTGCTTGCAAGGACAAGTTCAAGCGCTCCACCATGGCCTCCCGGAGAGACCGGATCTGAGGCCCGGTAGCACGCGCGTTGGACAAGTATCTCTCAGCAACAGTGCTGTCGTCTGCATACCCAAAAGTGCCGGGTTTTAGCAGATCATTTATGTGCAACAAGAACAATGTTGCCGAGAGTACCGACCCCTGAGGGACCCCGGCGTTGATATCCCGTTGGTCAGACGAGCGGCCATCTATAACCACTCGTATAGACCGGTCCCTCAGGAAGTCTGCGATCCAATCGCACAGACCACCGGGCAGACCGAATGACGGAAGCTTACCAATAAGGCTCTCATGCCAGACCCTGTCAAAAGCCTTCGAGATGTCGAGGGAGACGGCAAGCGCTTCCCCGTGCCTCTCGATGGCTTCACTCCATATGTGAATGGCATACGCTAGAAGATCCCCAGTTGACCGATTTCGGCGGCAGCCATATTGGCGGTCACTGAGGATGTCGTTAGCTTCTAGGTATGCCAGGAGCTTGGAGTTGAGCACCCGTTCCATACTCTTACAGAGGATGGACGTAACTGAGATGGGTCTATAGTTGGCCGGGTCAGCCCGACTGCCCTTCTTGGGCACAGGCTGAACGTTAGCTTGCTTCCAAGCATTCGGTACTTTTCCAGTCTCATATGAAAGGCGAAACAGGCGAGTCAGGATCGGAGACAGTTCAGGCGCACAAGTTCTTAGAACAATTGCCGGTATCCCATCGGGGCCACTAGCCTTGTTCACGTCAAGATTCCGCAGCACCCTACGGACGTCTTTTTGATGGATGCGAATGTCCGACATACTCGTCTCGCATCCATCAGGAGAAGGAGGGGGCCGCGCGTTACCAGAATCCAGGCGTGAGGATTCCGCAAAAAGAGAGGCAAACAAGTTTGCTTTCTCCTCAGCGGAGTGGGCCAGCGTTCCGTCGGGTTTCAGCAGTGGTGGTAGTGAGGGCCGGCAGAAGTTCGATTCGACCGACTTAGCCAGGGACCAGAACGCTTTACTACCGGCTGGATAGGAAGCAAGTTTGGACCCAAATCGAAGATAAACAGACAATAGAATTGAAACTTGTAGTAATAAAAAACTTACATTAAGGAATTTGGTTGAATGAATCCAGTAATTGGATTCAGTAAAGTAACCACATCGAAAAGACGACTTTGAAGTCTATGAGACTTCAAAGTCTTCTCTTCGATGTGGTTTCAGCAGATGTCTGTATTCGATGATGATGATGTTGTCCCACACAGCTGTTAAAAATGTTTACAAACATTTTCAAACACTAATACATTATTTGAGTGCTCCTACACTGATGCTTACTAACATTACTATATATTATTACATTACACAATGTTTACTAACATTACCTAACATGAAAACATTTTTCAGCAGTGTGGGAGCACCTTAAAATTGTGATCAAATGTCTATAAACATTTTTGCACCGTTTTGCAATTTTTTGTCTTCTTATGGTACTTATTCGCGCCCAAAAATGCGTTAAAATTATGCGTTATTTTCGACTAGTGTAACCTTAAATAAAACGTAACTAACTTAGGTCTTGTTAGTTGCTTCTTGATTTGGGCAATACGGCATCGCACTATGGTTTGTGGCACAGATTACCTTCCAATAGATACCGCTTGCCTACTGTTTTGTTTGATTCCGAGATCACCAAATTTGGCGGAAGGCACGGGTTGCGCGGGGAGTGACCAGTGCGCCGTGATTGGCTATTCAAGGTAACGGTACCTGTCGTATTGATGGGACATACGCATTAAATATCGATATAAATATCGATATTTTTCAAACAGAATGGTATTTTATGTAAAATTTCTTAGGGGGCGATTTTATAATTAATTTAATAATAATAAAGAAAAAACATCGATCGAGAAAAGATTTTATTTTGGCCAGAAGTGATTTAATTTAATTTTAATCCTATGTAAACAGGGTCACACTGAGCTCTTGTTATGAGTAGAGCACAATTAGTTCGAAGTTAAAATAAACTAAATTGTTAATTTTTAAATAATCAATTTTAACAAAATTATTTTATTCTTCCATATACCTAATTAAATATCGATCATCGATACTTTTCGATAAGCAAAAAACGTATTTTTCTCAACATTTTTACTTCGGTGGGAAAAAGATAGCAATATAATAATTCCGAATGAGTGAAAGGGACTTTCACAAAAGACATCAACGAGCGCTACTATAATGTGTGCAATTTTGATTTGCTAACCATTATAACTTGACCTTTTTTAGATTATTACAATATTTATTACTTTGCCTAAAGGTGGAATGCTATCCCATCTTTTTTTGAACTCGAAGGGCTGGTTGATTTTTCACACCATTTTATTGCACAATTCGTCTTTTTTTTTAAGGCAAACCGTTGATAACTATTTTTAAACAGAATTAAAACTAGAAATCGCTTGCGTCCCTACAGCTCTGTCTGGTCGACACTAAAGAGATCATACCGTGCACTGAGTTACATCACCTTAAATAAACTGATGTGTGGTGCGCGTAAGTTGTCTTCTATGCGGAATCTATTGGGAGGTAATCTGTGGTTTGTGGCTGCCCAGCAGTGGATGTCTTTCGCCTGAAATGATGATGATAAGGCGAATTTTAACGCGGTTAGGATGTTCTGCACCCTAATTGCGTATCTGTTTTAACAGCACGGCGCACACACCTTTCCTTTAATTTTGGTAACTCAACAATATTCATTGCGCGTTTTACGGCTTTTTTAACTTATGTAGCAATTAATGCAAGGGAAACAATCCGTACCCTACTCTTTGAACTTACACAATAAGGATGCTGATCGCCTGTTTCTTGAAGAAACGTGGCAAAACGTATCTGTACATACACTAAAGTAACCGCCAGATAACAAAAAAATAAAAGTCGTTAACACCTGTCTACCAATGTATTGCAATATTTCAAAACGATACGAAAAAATGTAAAGGCAGTGTCGCTAACACGATCAAAACAAACGTATCACAGTAACGGGCATTGGCATTCAGTAATGAGCTGATATCTCATAAACGCGTCGACCAATTTATATGGATAAAATGGTTCTACGCATATACCTTTCATTTGAAACCAAAATTATCAATTAACAAAAAATCATGTTTTCAAGTTACGTTCGTTAGTTTTTGGTACAAGTCGGATCAATGACCTTCATTTTTTGTTTTCTGGCGGAGACTATAACCGAAAATTGACACATAATATCCTAAATTTCAGGCATCAGAAGACAAGCGCAGCCAGAAAGAAATCGGCGACATCGCCGGCGTGGCTGACGTGACCATCCGTCAGGCCTACAAGCTCATGTACCCTTTCGCGGCCAAGCTGTTCCCCGAAGACTTCAAGTTCTCCACCCCCATCGAGTTCCTCCCCCAAATGTAGAAGGAGGTGCCACGGTTACATGCTTTTAGTTAGTCACAGTTTAGAGAAGATTATTTACAGTACACGGTTTATATGGCTCATCCAGTTTTGGATTCTGACAATGATCTTCAAAGCAGAAGTAATTCTAGCCCCCGATTTCTGAATTAAGGGTTTTTTTTTAAATCTACCTTGTATTATGCAATAGCAGATGTTTCATTAAAATTTTATATACACATATTAAATAGAGAAAGCTTTTAACAAATTCAACACCATCGAGTTTAAAAAAAAATAAGGTTGTAAGAATTTGAAGTTGAGTATTTGTCAAACTCTAAAATAGTCAACACCTGTCTAATTTTATTATTAAAGTATGGTTTGACATGTTCTTGAGTCCAAATTCTAAATTCAGAAGCCGGCTCGATGGCTAAGAACAGTAAGCGTTTCATACGAAAATGATCCTTATTGGCATAACGTTAAAATTCGTATGAAACAGTTACACAATTTTATATACAGGTTGAATTTTGATTAATTGGCAACAATCACTGATATTAAAAAACTTATTAAGGTATCAATTAAAAATATGAAAAACATAACTCAAAATGTAGGAGACAGGTTTCTTGAAATATTTTCAATTAATTAAGTCACCCATATAGCATGAGCCTAAAACTCTATGGGTCATATTTAAGAGTACTGTACAAAAAAATACTGGCCGGTGTAAGATGCTAGCAGTTAAAAAAAATATACGCGTCAAAAGGTGGACTTTATGACGTACGATTTCCTATTGTTTTTGGTCGTCATTGTAATGTTGTGAAGGTGGTCATATAGCTCATTTATATCACTTTAGAACACAGTAGTGAACACAGTAGTTAGTTAATGGAACATATTTTATAATAATGTGTATGAAGTATTGAATGGTAGTTCAAACTTAATGGTGGGTCACGGCGTGAGTCGCATCGGTAAATTCATACGAGAGCAAGAGTTAGTGGTGGGGTTCTGCGGCTCACTTCACAGCCGCCATTAAGTTTGAATCTAACTATACCATAATGGTCTGTCATAAAACTTATTTTGACCGTACTCTTGTGCTTTAGTTTATAAAACTGAAAGTTAAATAACTTACTTTTTCTATCGTTCAACAGAACGTATTGACCATAGATTATATCAAGAAACTTTATGATTTAGGCATGTCATATTTTTAGTAAGATATTTATCTACAAACTCTAACAATCATCTAAATAACGCTAATACACATAAATTGTTTAATAGATTTCGCCATAATATTTGTTCATCATGTATCATCTTTAATTCATACGAACCTGTTTTTGAAAGAACTGAGATTTTATACTAGAAGATTGTTGATTTATTGAATAACTTGGAGAGAGTTCTAACATTTCATACATTGCACATTTGATGTCGCTTACCATTCAAGGCAACCTTAGTCCAGTCAAATTAGTTATTAGAAAAAAAATCAGAACTCAGTTATAATGAATAGATTCCTGTTTGTTGTATTTCTAAGAGTTTATTTACCCTTTGCAATCTTCCGCTTCTTTCTTTTCTATCGGTACTTTCGTCCAAAAAACCCTAATTGTGAGAAATCGACTCCACTTTGGCCGTTAAACTGATTTATTTCTGATAACTTATAAATGAGTGAATCCTTCGAACTTAACAACTTCTTCATCTTCCTACCCTTGTCCTATGTTACTCGGGGTCGGTGCAACACGTTTTCTTCTTCCATACCAACCAGTCAACCGTCACGCACTCACCGACTCCATTTTCTTTCGTACCACTCCTCACACAGTCCATCCATCTTTTCGTTGGCCTTCCCCTTCCTCTCCATCAATCCTTCGAAGACGAATTTATAAAAAAAATACCTTTGACCATATATAAGAAATTTATAAAAGCCAAGAATATTCAAACCCATCTATTTTAGCTGGGTTCCGAGGTGTAAACCTAATTTGACTGGACTACTTGCTGACAATGCAATGTATGTCGTAGTGTGTAATAATAAATAGGTGCCTGATTTCACCAACACCGTGAAACTTCGTATTTTGATATTTCGCACCATTTTTTGTTAAAATTGATCTATAGACCCAAAGGACCAACATTTATTAATGAATTGTTGAATTCTGTGTCCACTAATCCACACTGGATCCGCATGGTGGATTCGGTCAACTTCCTCTCACAGAGGGGACGGCTGAGGCCCAGCAGTGGGAATATTACAGGCTGATAATGCATGTATGTATCATTCAGTGAAATCAGGTTCACCTAAAACAAAATGGGCGTCAGATACGCGTGAACAACGTTGTATTTTTATATTATTGAACATAGCTTAAGTATTAACTATGATTTTATGTAGGCGAATGCTGTTTCCTGTCACTAACTAAAAAATAAATCCTTTATTTAATAATGGTTCCTGAAAAAATAACACCTGTTTAAAAGGAGCATTAAAGCTTAGGTTCAAGGCATTTTGATGCAGGGTCGGAGCGAAAATTAAAAAAAAGCCAGCTTTTTTGAGATAAAAAAGCGCGCATTCAACCTTCAAATTTCGAATGTGATCGTTTATTTACGGTTCTGCGTCAATATGGCTTCATCTTAATGAGAATAAAATACCTAATTACCTTGTGTATACTACAATATTTATGACATTGCAATAGAAATTTGTTGCAAACATTGAGGTGCTGTCATCCTGATTAATTGAACACTGGTTACTTATTCGCAATTAAAGATTGTTGTACGAAAAAACTGTCTGGAAATGTTAAGTGATGGGACGTTTTGTGATTTTTAAGTATCTTTTTGATGTAGGTGTCAGTTGTATTTATAATTAATTTAATAATATTATGTCTTGTATAGCTTCACAATAAGTCGGTACACTGTCTTCTTTTTCTTTTCTGGTAGAATAACGTTAGTTTTCTAGACAGTGTAAGGGCAAACATATCTATAATGCGCGGTCCGATTTTTTTTACAAGGTTACTTGTAGTCTATTTATTATACATCACATAAAAAAATTACGTGGATGTGGTTATGTATTATGTATCGGCATAGACCAGGCGAGGCGTACTTTTTTGCTAAATAAATATCTACTCTGCCCACTTTGAAATAGAGTCGAATTTGAACGGATTTCATGCTGGAAATAGTTTGCCCTAATTTACTTCCTTAAGACTCCAATACTTGATTTAATGTAACCTCGAGCAAGAACCGCTCGGTATATTATTATTTAAGTAACATAGTTATAAGTAGTATGAACGAACGGGATGAATAAAAAAACAAAAACAACAATATATTAAGACTAACTTTGTTCCATGTGTCACTTTAGGTATACGCCGACGTTCATGGTAGCGGCGGTCATAAAACGCGAGAGCGAGACGACACGAGGCTTAATATTCCCCATCCTATTCGCCCGTGCTATGGCCGCTACTGTCACGAGTTTTTGCGATTAGTGTAGTTATTCAGTTTTATGCATTTTGGCAAAAACAGTTAAATTCAATAGAATTGTCAAGAAAATATTCTTAAGAGTTAGGCACCATACACACGGAGATGGTCAGTACGATATTTTACTGTTGACACACATCAACATCCCACTACAAAATGCAGTATGAAGCGGCCAAGCTATCCCAAAAATACACAGTAAACCTTGGTACTGGTTGGTGTATGGATATGTCGTTTTTAGGGTTCCGTACCCAAAGGGTAAAAACGGGACCCTATTAATAAGACTCCGCGATCCGTCTATCTGTCTGTCCGTCTGTCACCAGGTTGTATCTCATGAACCGTGATGCTAGACAGCTGAAATTTTCACAGATGATGTATTTCTGTTGCCGCTATAACAAAAAATATTAAAAACAGAATAAAATAAATATTTAAGTGGGGCTCCCATACAACAAACGTGTTTTTTTTTGCCGTTTTTTTGCGATAATGGTACGGAACCCTTCGTGCGCGAGTCCGACTCGCTTTTGCCCGGTTTTTTCTTTCTACTGATCAGAACGGGGCCTTACTATGTGATGACTTTACGAAGTGTAACTGTTATTAATACGTCATCGACGTTACTTTATAAAATTTATCAGTTTTGCTCCAGAGATTTTTGATGACTATGCTCATTTCATCCGTTGCTAAAAATTGAATTTTACACTCCGATTTTTTCTGATTATTGTGATAACCTGGCAACTATATAAGAATGTCGTTTGTGGATTAAAAGGCTCGTATGTAACCTGTGGTTCTATAAAAATATTCTTACAAATTATTTTAGCTCTGATGCTATAATTATCCTTTCAGAATATATTAAAAAAGTAACTTACCTGTTCTGCCTATTTATTATATGATCTCTTTTTAACCGACTTTTTTCATGATTCGAATCTTTTGGTCTCGAGTGTTGCCAGTTTTTCCACATAAAAGCCAACTGTAACTTTTTGTAAAGATGTATCGTTGATTTTTATTGTATGTGTAATGTATGTAACTAGCCTTAATTAGTAATTATGAATAACGCCACAAAATAAATGTATATTAAGAGGAACTTTTTTGTTTTTATTCCACAAAGAAAAATATAATGAGTGGCCTTTTCTTGGCCAGGATACCCATTATACACATTAGATCACTGAAACCCGCAAAAACGTATTGCATGTACTGTACGTTTTTATATGGCACTGTTAATGAAGGCTCGTTTAAAAAAAATAACCGTAAGGTTTAAAGTCACCTACTCCCCTACCCCTCCGTCGTCATCACGTGTATAAATTGAAATAAAAACTGAAATTTATAAAAATACGGATACAATCTCAATAAGGATTTGAATGAGATGATTCGTCCGTTGTCGACTCGTAGGCATTTGGGATAAATTATGTGTTTAATTTCGTACTCAAGTAAAACAAGTAAAAAATGATATTGGATTGTTTACTTAGGGTTTAAACAAAATAGGTCAGCCGTCTCTAATAATCTGGACCGCAGTCCGCCATTAGGTGACCCCTGCTATATACGTATTTTTATTAGCAACTATAGTCTGGCTACTGTAACTTTGCAGAACTCTTTGGTATACCCATAAAGTTTCGTATGTGCTAGGTATGCTTTTGTGTGTGATCAATTCGGTGAAAACCGAGAGCGATCACCGCTTGGTAAGAGGCTTATTAATATTAAGCTTGAAAGGTCTGGACTGAAGGGGTCCACGCTCCGTTCAGCTCAGATCCAGATCCAAAACCCCGCGAGCTTTCAGCTCGAACTCCAGAATCGTTTCGAGTGCCTAGGGAGCTCCGTGGACGAATACAGCGATGGGTTCGTGGAAGCTGTCCATACGGCAGGGTCAAAGGTTTTCAAGACCCGTCGTACAGATAGAAACAAAAATCTCTCTGATCCTACTCTCAAAAATACACAGTCTCAAGCTTATGCAGGAGAGGCGTGAGATGATCCTACAGTCTTCAAATGAGGCGTCCAAAATGCCGGCAGCTCAATAAACAGATCTCTAAATCCTTCAAAAGAGATCTCCGAAACCGGTACTTAAGGGTACACTAGTCGACGGCACGAACTATTTTATGCGCGGGGTTAAAATGCATTTTATATCAACCGACAACACGTGCGGAAGAGATAGATGCTGTGATGAGCACTAGGAAGCTAGTTCGCGTTCGAATACACACATTTGCAAATTTGTAGCGAAATGGATAATGATTTAGGACTAAACCGAGCGCGCGAAATTTTATAAACAGACCTTTGGCAGTCTAGATATCATGAAAAACCGACTAAATCTATCTGTTCAAAATAAAATTATATGCATTGTTGTACTACAAATCTATCCCTGTATGGAGGCCGTTTTGCAATTTTCCGTCTTCTTATGGTATTTGTTCGCGCCCAAAAATGCGTTAAAATCAGTGTCGAAATGTGGTACTTTCGACGCTCATAACTTTCAAATATTTGATTTTTTTACTTTTTTGCTTCCATACAGGGCTAGTCCTTATCTAGCCCTGTATGGAAACAAAAAAGTAAAAAAAAATATAGGTATACGAGAGATTTGCCATAATTTATTAAAGAGTTCTATTTTATATCTCCTAAGTTCTTCATCAGATCTTTACCAAATTTAAATGGGACCATTTCGGAATAAACCTCTTTTATTTTACAAATCCGTTTATAAATCACGGAGTTATGCCCGAATACATAAAAAAAACACATCCGAATTGAGAACCTCCTCCTTTTTGGGCAGTCGGTTAAAAACACCTCTCACCCGCACAATCTGTGCTCAGCGAATTGCATGAGAGGCTAGACATATTTTCGTGCAATTGGAGTGAATTCGCAAGAGTTTTGTTGAATTTTGTTAGTTATAATTAAAATTTAGACGAGTAAAGTTTTATTTTATATTAGTTTAGAAGATTTTAATAGTGTTAGAAGTTGAGGTTTATATAATTATCAAATATTTAAGTAAAATCTGATTTTAGATAAAGATTTTAACCACTTGGGTTAAATACAATAGAGTGGTTAAAATCTTTATGTGTGTAAGTTAAGGCCGTACCCTGACCAAAAAATCAGCATGAGATATGAGCATTCCTATTGGCCTAGCGGCACTGGTGGCGCATGAATTACGGTAGTGAATACGCCCAGATTTTAGAGTAAAATCTTTATAAAATCGAATATTGGTCTTTTGAAAAAAGTAAAACATACAAAATGTTCGTTATCAAATTGTCTATCCATTAGTGTTAGTATAAAAAATAATTAATGAACACTTTACGAGGAGATGCATGCTATCAATAATTATTTCACATTTTTATGGTTTTGTTGGAAGGAGATTAGTGACACATATACCTCTTTAAAAAAAAAGTGTAAAACCATTTTAGAATCAACATTATGTAGAAATTTAATGTATTTATATTAATTGATATTTCTTTTTAAGTAAAGAGTAGATAGCTCTTAAAAACTGCACAAAATTCGACTAGCGCGGCGTTTTGCTCGGGGAGGTGCCTTAAATAAATAAATAATGGCATTTCGACCACGAAGGGCGTAAGCAATTACAAAATAAATCTAAATATTTTAATGTCAATTTTATTGATGTAACTACAAATATTTAAAGAGTTTATTAGTACTTAATTTAACTGTTGTAACTAGTTCGGTAGTTTAGTTCTATGTAATGATAGAATATAATATACTTACTTACTAGAATTTAATATAATAATTCACTGATAATTTCTTTAAATATTAGAATATGATTTAATATATCGAAAACAACTAAGACCATTTAATTACACTATTTTAAACAAGTTAAAATAATTCATAGTTACTTTTCATTCGCGCGCCAAAAAAGCAGGAAGAAAAGAAAATTGAACACCTCTCCCGCCCAACCCACTCTGAATGAACAAGGAAGTGAAGATAATAAAGGTATGAAAAAATCTATTAAAACTCCTTTGCCACCACCTATTGTAGTAGATGGTATCCAGGACTACCAGAAATTCTTTGATTTTCTGTCTGAGAGCCAACCGGCTGACGCCTTCAGCATCAAAATGATGAACGGCGATACAATTAAAGTAAATGCCAAAAACGATGATTCGTACAGAACAATTACAAAGGCCCTCTCACTCAACAATTGCCTTTGGCACTCGTATGAGAACAAGCAAGAGAGACCAATTAGAGTTATGGCAAAAAAATTGCATTTCACATGCATTCCGGAGAGAATTGTTGAAGACTTGCGTGGCAAAGGCTACAAAATTCTAGAAGCAGTCAACAAATTGAGTTGGAAAACTAAAGAGCCACTCAATATGTTCATGCTAACATTCTCAAACGATGAAGAAACTAGCAAAATTTATAACATCAAAACTGTATTGGGATGTAATGTGGAAATACAACCGGTAAAATCCACAAAACTGGTACCTCAGTGTAAACGATGCCAGGCTTACGGCCATACGCAAAAGTACTGCTCGAAAGAGCCGAGGTGCGTAAAGTGCACAGGCAAACATCTCACAAAGGATTGCAGAAAATCAAAAGAGGATAAGCCAAAGTGCGTGCACTGTGGAGCGCCACATCCAGCTAACTACAGGGGATGTATCGTAGCCAAAGAAATCCAACAGATTCGCAACAAAAAATCGAAAGGCAATACTGCCCCTCAAGAAAATACGCGTACTGGAAGAGTCGAAGTCCCCACCCAGTACAAACGTCAAAGCGCAATGAAAACTACAACTAAAAATGTATCATATGCCCAAGTAGCTACAAGAGGCACAGCCAAGGCGTCTTTGGCTGATACGAACAGTGACAAAAAGTTGGATGAAATCTTAAAGTTAATTTCATCATTCGACGAGAGATTGAAAACAATTGAAAATAGCAACAAAACTGCTACTTCTAAGCCACAAAAATGAATACTACACTAAAAATTATGGCGTGGAACTCAAATGGGTTACAAAAGCACCAGAACGAGTTACAAGTAGTATTAGACATAGAAAAGATTGATGTGTGCCTGATATCAGAAAGCCACTTCACAAAGCAATCTCACATTAAGTTTAAAGGGTACAAAGTATACCATGCACTCCACCCAGATAATTCTGCAAGAGGCGGTAGTGCCATTATTGTAAAAGAAAACCTACAGCACTATGAAGAGTTCAAATACGAAGAGAAGGACATCCAAGCAGTGGCGATTTGTCTTCAAACCAAAAAATATCCTGTAACAGTATCTGCCATCTACTGTCCACCACGGTATATGATAAAAAAAGACCACTATCTGAACTTTCTAACTCGCTTTAGAAGTCGATTTATCTTAGGAGGTGACTTTAATGCAAAAAATACGTATTGGGGCTCCAGACTAACAACTACTAAAGGCAAAGAACTACTTAGTGCCATAAAAGAGCTGAAATGTGATGTCATATCAACTGGAAAGCCTACCTATTGGCCAACAGATCAAAATAAAATTCCGGATTTAATAGATTTTTTTATAACCAAGGATTTATCAACTAGTTATATAAAATCTGAACAAAGCTATGACATGAATTCAGATCACTCTGCAATCTATCTAGAAATAAGTGAATCCATTTTATATATTGAAAACAGGCCCACTCTTGTCAATAAATATACAGACTGGGAGAACTTCAAGTCCAAATTGAATGATCAGATAGACCTAAAAGTTCCATTAAAAACACCCGAACAACTAAACATCGAAGTAGAAAAGTTCATTATGCATATCCAGCAAGCAGCGTGGGAAAATACGCCTGACTTCCACAAGAGGACGAAGGGAAATACTTATCCGCTCAGAATCAAGCATCTCATTATGGAGAAAAGAAAACAGAGAAAAACGTGGCATCAATCTAGGTGTCCTGAAGACAAAAGAAAATTGAATAATCTAACAAAAAAAGTAAGAAGACTAATCCAAGACTTTAAAGACGAGTCCACCAAAACCTACCTTCAGAGTCTAAGTAACGATCAAAGGACAGACTACTCTATTTGGAAGGCTACTAAGCACTTAAAAAGACCGATTACCCAAATCCCACCTATTAAATATGAAAACGGGCAATGGGCAGCAACTAACGAGCAAAAAGCGAAGAGGTTTGCAGAACACCTAGAAAATATCTTCAAACCAAACGACGGCGAAATCATTGAAAATCACACATTTCTTAATATAGTGACATCGGAAAATGAAGTTACCATAAAACTAGTAACACCGAGAGAAGTCGCACAAGAAATAAAATACAATATAAGCACACGAAAATCACCAGGGTATGATTTAATAACAGGAGAAGTTCTTGATAATCTACCAAGAAAGGGTCTGGTTAAATTAACGACCCTTATCAATGCCGCACTACGGCTTAAATATGTACCAGACTTATGGAAGGTGGCTGAAGTAATAATGATAGCTAAGCCAGGTAAACCGGCTCACGAAACATCATCATATAGGCCTATTTCCTTGCTACCAATAATGTCCAAGCTATTTGAAAAGCTGTTACTCAGACGACTAAAACCTATAATAGATAGCAAGAACATAATACCAGAGCACCAATTTGGTTTTCGAGAAAAACACTCTACTATTGATCAAGTGCATAGGATCACAAATGTAATAGAAAACGCTCTTGAAGACAAGAAAGTATGTTCTACTGTATTCCTAGACGTGGCGCAAGCGTTTGACAAAGTATGGCATGAAGGCCTTATACATAAATTGAAGAGCTTGTTACCGAAGCAATTTGCAGATATATTAGAGTCCTATATTCTAAACAGAGTATTTAGAATAAGACAAGAAGATGCTTACTCAGAACTGAAACAAATAAAAGCTGGCGTACCGCAAGGAAGTGTGTTAGGTCCGGTCCTGTACCTACTATACACTTGTGATATTCCTGAATTAGAGCATAACACGATTGGGACCTTTGCTGATGATACAGCCATAATGGCTGTAGGAAACAGCCACGCAGAAGCAGTAGAAAAGGTTCAAATGGCTGTTAATCAAGTTTATGACTGGACCAAAAAATGGAGGATTAAACTAAATGAATCCAAATCTGTTCACATAGATTTTACCAACAAAAAACACCAGTATTCTCCAGTTTATATTAATAATAAACAAGTCCCATACGAGAATACAGCCAAATATCTCGGCATGACCCTTGACGCTAAGTTACGCTGGAAAGCCCACGTCAAGAAGAAAAAAGAAGAACTCGACTTCCGATATAAAAGAATGTATTGGCTCCTTGGAAGAAACTCCATGCTGTCTGTGCAAAACAAATTATTGCTATACAAACAAGTCCTGATGCCAGTTTGGACTTATGGTATTCAGCTATGGGGCTGCACCAAACAGAGCAATATATTAATTATACAACGATTTCAGAACAAAGTGCTAAGGGCAATTGTAAATGCACCTTGGTACATACGAAATGATGACCTCCATCGGGACCTAAAAGTTGAGTTCATCGAAAAAGTGATCCAGAAATTTGCAGAAGTTCACGAAAAGAGACTTCATCAGCATGTTAACGTCGAGGCAATCCAGCTTCTCGACCACACAAACATAGTGAGAAGACTAAAAAGAACAAAACCGTTCGAGTTAGTGTTTAGTGTTAGTGAATGTGAATAGTGGTATAACGTACGAAAGTGCTACCAAATAAACACAAGAACGAAGTGTATTCGCCTTAATAGAGACAATAAGAAAAGTGCTATTGGACACATTCTTAGTAAAAACAATGTAATAGTTTAGGTTATAATTAAATTACTTATTAGTCTATTTATAAGGCTAGATTGTAATAAGATTAGGGTCCATCCTATTGATGAAGCCTAGAAAAGGGGAAAAAAAAAAAAAAAAAAAAAAAAAAAAAAAAAAAAAAAAAAAAAAATTCGCGCGCCAGCCCTCACTTTTTGGTCACGGTTTTTGAGCGGCAAAACAGTAAGAAGTAAAAGGTCTTTGGGAAAAACGGATAAATTAATATTTTTTTAAATGGTGTTGTTCCGTTGGCTCTCGAGCAGTGAGTTGTGTAAACCAAGTGCTCACGTACTTGTAACTGATAAATTAAAATCTTACAAACAAGTTCTTAGAGTTTTCTTTCAATCGCTATCGCTGACGTCTATAACCTCTTGTTATATCTGTGGAAAATACATAGCTGGTTAGTATCTCGACCTTGGCCACAGAGCACAAAAACGATGTCTGCCCGCGCAATATGCTCATATGCACAAGCATTAGCTATCCTAGCCATAATCAGCATTGTCACGGGCCCACAAACCAACCAACCAAGCCGACCGGCCTTCCAACGCTGCTTTTCCACGCTTGCCACAAAAAAAAAAGAAATAACCGAGCAAGTTTTGAATTTTAAAAAGAAAACTTGAAAGTTATAAGAAAATTTTAGCTCTGTGGCCTCTGTTAATCCAACTACAACCACATAGAATATCAAGAAGTCATACATAAGGAATGTAACTACTCGAGCTTACTTGCCTTTTATATCGCCCAGCGAGAATTAATTTATATCACAGGACATAAGAAACGTGACGGGAATGAATGCTCGGGCCCTTTCGCGTTCTCATTTAGGTACGTACAAAATAGAGACGAAATGGTAGCTTATATAAGGGCCTTTGCGTTCGACGTTTTATCACACGCTGTCGACAGTCGTGTAAGGGTTAAAACACTACATATTTGTGTTAATTTTACGAAGCACTTCGTAGAGTTCCACGGCACAACATCCCATCGTCACACGATGTCGGAACGTGGCACGATACGACGTTGTCGTTATAATTATGTTGTTTTGGCTCTTACTCAAGTTGCATGCGTTGCAAAAGCACGCAAGTATGCAGAGTGTGCAGATTTGCAATCTTTTGAAGACCTCAACCTTTTGCCACGCCTAGCTCGCTGAAGGAGTCCAAAATAAGCAGGTGGTTTATTCTGAAAAAATAAACACGAGTTGGCGATTTCAGCGAATAGTGAAATAGGTCATTTTCTTATTCATTGTCTTCATTTCTGAAGGTAGTGCCCGTCTTGGAACGGTTTGACGGAGTCAATGATGAGCTGCTTCCACGCCGCTCTGTATTCTGCTCGTCAGGGCAGTGGTCACCGTGAGTCCTGTAATCGCTCTTTTCTGGTCTGACCAGCGAGTTGGTGAACGTGCACGCGGTATTTTACCTTTACCACCACAACCAGTTTTTTTAGATTGTCTGGCTGTCTCCGAACGATTAACCAATGTAACTCAGCAGCCTAATTGCGTAAGTGAACTCGGCAAAGGAAACGAGTCGATTCTTTCAAAGAATCAGAATCATTTCTTTCAACTGTTTCGGTATTGTGCAACGACAAATCCTAGGCGCCAAAAATATTGGACATATCAATGACAGCGACGAAAGGGTTTTACGCTTGTCAAATATACTTGACATTTGCATTACATAATACCAATAGAAGTTTTATCTCGATTCTTCCGCTTTCGTTCATTCTTTACAATCAATTCTACGTCAAAATATTGGTAATCGAAAGGAGCATAACCTTTCCGTTTCAGTGTGTAATATGCAATACGTAAAGTCGTTTTTGGGAAAGAATCGACTTGTTTGCTTTGCCGAATTAACTTACGCAATTAGGCTGCAGGACTCACTGGTAGCAAATCTGAGCAAATCAGAGTGTGGATTTAATGTCTACACATTAAATCCAGACTCTGATTTTCTCAGATTTGCTCGTCAAGAATTGCACTTTGCAGTCCATGGTAAGTGCAACATTCTTCTCCTGCGCCTCATCTCAAAGGTCTCAATCCTTTTTCTGATTCACAGTGCGATTGCCTAGGATTCGGAGCCGTACAGAAATATCGAGAATACCAAAGTCCTAACAAGTCTCTTCTTTGTCGTTTCGTTCGCTTCGTTGTTTGTGTAGCGTAGGTATCTATCATCACGAATTTTCTGTAGATGATACCTAGTTAACAATAAGAATGCAAGAACCTACGTAGGTACTTACCTAGCATATAATATTGAAAAATATGTAGTTAAGCAGGTATATAGTAGAACTTATAGTGTGCAGACCTGCTAACGAGTGGAACTATCGAGTCTGTTTTCTGTTCCCTATACACAAATTTTAAGTTTGCAAGTTACTATTGAATAGGCTAGGTATCTATCTACTTCTAGACAAGCTTAAAAGTGTCTGAAATGAAAAAGCATTATTTGTTTTTTAGGATCTTTTTATTTGGAGTCGATGGTGGAATAACCCTTACACAGTTTGGGCCCAGTAGGATGGATTACTGGATACGTTTATAGCGGCATCAGTGACGTTTATCAAGTCCTCCAAAGTGCTGGGGTATGGGCATTTGTAGCACTTACAAAGTGGGTCATGCAGCATGACTGGTGATACGGTACCCCTGTCCTGAGCATGACTCATGCTTAGGACAGAGGTACTATTCACATTTTGTATCAGACGGGCCTGTAAAACCCCATTTCGCCAAGCTGTAGGTAGGTATTTGCAGCGGCCTATCAGGATGCTAGTGTACTTACTGGTCTTCTTTCTACATATTCTATAGGTCATAGATTTATGAGGTCCATCTAACAATTCATGCAGAACCAATATGGTCGAACAGAAAACCGTTGGGCACTACCATACTGGCCTCAGTTACCGAACCATCCACACTAAATCGATTGGCCCTTTTATCCGTATTGATATCTTTTGACACTGATTTTCCGGTAGTAGTCGACTTAAAAGTGATTGGGTTAATTGGATGCGTCACATAAAATATATGTTAATCAAGAATGTTGTCGGACCACCTTGGTGAGAGCTACTTACCCATTTGTTTTAAAAGAGCGACTCGAGAACGTTTGTGTTCTTGGCGAGTTGATTTTATTGTTAGCAGAAGCAGTTAGACGCCTTTAATAAAGGGTAAACTCGGTTATCAAAATTAAAATCATACACAGGTACAACCTACTTCAGGTAATAAACATGACGTGTATGTACTGTAAAGGTTTTTTGCTAAAAACCTTACAGCATGTAGGTTAGCAGAAACATACACCTGTACATGCATAAACTTGTGCCGTTTTAGGTTGCTGTGCCTTGGTCCATTTGTGTACTAAGTCTTTATTGTAACAACTATAAATCTAATGGAATACTAAATGATATACTTAAGGTTGCTCTAGTCGATCATTCTTCCATACAAACGTAGTCTGGCGATTACTACACTGTTTGACGATGTACGTTCAAAATAAAAAAAATATATCAATTTGTCTCCTCTTCTCCATTATATCCTCTGAATGGAAACAAAAAACTAAACTTTAAATTATTTTAAAGTTATGAACGTCGAAAGTTCCATATTTCAACACTAATTTTAACGCATCTTTGGGCGGCAATAAATACCATAAGAAGAAAGAAAATTGCAAAACAACCACCATACACGGATAGATTTGTAGTTCAACAATGCAAATAATTTTACTCCCAAAGGTCTATTTATAAATTTTCTCGCGCTCGTTTTCGTTTCAAATCATCATCCATTTCGCTACACTAATTCGTACGCGAACTAGCTTCTTACTGCTCATCACAGCATCTATCTCTTTCGCATGTGTTGTCGGATGAGATAGCATGCATTTTAACCCCGCGCACAAAATAGTTCGTGCCGTCGTCGACTAGGGCAACCTTAATGCAACCTCGACATTTTGGAAATATTATGGACATCAAAATGTAGCTTCAGCGTGTATATGAATAAAGAGAGAAAAATTATCTAAAGTACGGGTGCTTTGCAAACCTTGTCTTGTTATGTGTTAAGCGTACCCTTAGCATACATAAGTACTTCAGCTGTGCTATTCTAAAAAAATTACACTGTGAAAACTGTGAAGCGAGTTGTCATTCCAATTGATGTTATGGATTGGCAGCTCACTTCACCATGACTCATCCGGCGTAATAACTGACCCAATAGAAATAGTACATTACTGCAGAATCCAGTAAGTAAGCCTTCCTGGCCAAGTATGAGTTAGCCGGACCGAAACGCAGGTGAGGTCCGGTTATATACGAGGCCAGGATGGCTTTCTTACTGGTTGAGGCTTGTATAATGCTTTTGTCAAAAATTTAAGAAAGTTAAAAAATTAAAAAAATGAAAAAAAATTAACAAATTCGTTTTATTAATATTGAAGGTTACATTCATATTAGGGCAATTACTGATAGATATTGTGATCGATTTACCGGGCAGTGTTGCCAACTGCTAGCTTTACCCAGTTGCTAGACAATTTTTAAAATGTTACTAGATTGCCACTTTTTTACCCCAAAAAGTTGCTAGAAGTAGTTAAATGTTACATACAGTATAAAATGTCAATTTCTGGCAATCATTTTTATTTTCATTAATTCCAACAAGAGAGTTAAAAATGTCTTGTGTATGTTATTGAACAAAAAAAATATCAAAAATTAATCAATTAAAGATGAAGATTACGGTTTCTTTGCTTATTTTTAATTAAATTCATTTGAGAGAATATCCTCTCTACCTCTGCATTAGAATGTGGCAGTGAAACGCAAGTTCAAGCAAAAGTACTTATATCTTGGTATAAGTTGTCTGTCACCAGATAGAATTTCTAAGTTTTTGTACTTCGACCCAAAATTGAACAATTTCTTGAGAATCCCACTCATTTTAGTAGAATGTGCCACTGTTGCATTATTTTGTCTATTATTTCTCACGTCTCATGATGAAATGAAAAGTTGCTATAAAAAGTAGCCAAAATGTTTAGCTACAAGTTTCTCTAATTTGTAGCTGTCTGTCATCAAATAATAGCTAGACCTAGCTATAAAGTTGCTAAGTTGGCATCACTGTTACCGGGGGCATTTATTGAATGTGAAATCCCGCCAGTCGTTGTTTTTTTTTTACTAAAAAGTTTGCGTTTAGTTTTGAACATTGTTCTATTTTTACCCTACATGAATGTTTTAGTAAAAAAATGTAAATTATTGTTTTTGAAACTCCATGTTAATTTAAGAATGGAAAGTTTAAATCCAACATGATTTATTAACTGAAATTACTAAATACAAAAATAAAAGCCTACACTATACTTCTACAACATTACTAAGTACAAAACGCAACGTGCATACTTTTTCTGGTGTCACAGACTATAAAATGGCTGTTTAAGGCTCCAAAAATATACCTATCTCATATAATGTCATACCAAAAAGAGAGATAGATATATATTTGGAGCCTCCCTCTTAATGGCTAATAGGGTATCTAAGATTGTCCGCTGAAGCAAACAAAGAGAGAAACATAGTTCTGGCTAGTTCAACACTTGGTATGTGAATTGAGAATCAGCTTAAAGTTGTAAAATGAGTTTTCTTCCAACTATGCTTTAATTGCATCACAATCACACTAAAAACTCAGTACAAAGCGAGTCTTTAATGCTCTAGTGCAATAAAAATGTATGAAATTTCATTATTGCACTGTTTTTTTTTAATCGCACCAAAAGTTGCCAATCTCAATGGATTAGCTCTATTCAGCCAGCCGATATCAATACTTTTTTTTTACGTACGTATTATTAATTTCTATCCTACTTGTTCCAAATTTAAAAAATGATTGCTGCTAACTCTGATTTCAAAATGAAAGAAATTTAAAAAAGTGATTTATATATTATTCCTATAGGTTGAAAGAAAAGCAGATTATGCACCTCGCCTTAAGTAATTTATATTGCCCTCGTGCCTGTTAGATTGAATCAGGCACTCGGTGCAATAATAAATTACTTTGTGCTCGATGCAATAATCTACTATTATTGACTGCTAATCTAGATGGAAGGAGATAAGATAAACACATCAACACGGTCTAGGGATATTTCATACTCAATTAAATAACTCGAAAAGTACTGGCCGCATTGGAATCTTTTATACACCGATTTGTTTGTAATTTATCTCAGACTAATTCCAAATTCAAATTTTTGAAAATTTGTTTCGGTGGCATAAAAATGTCTTGATGTGTAGGAGAGGGAATTTTCATTTATGCGAAATTTAGAAACAACAATACGAATTACGTTTAGTTACAGTTCTTTTTCATTTTTAAACGAAAGATAAAGTTAAAATTGAGGTATTGTAGCCATGCAACGCCAACATTTGACGAGGGCGGAGATGTTACGAGCTGTGGGAATGCTGGAAGCTGGGTCTGTTCAGCGTAATGTTGCTGAGGCCATAGGGACCCACCAAAATGTAATTACAAGATTGTGGACACGCTATCGTGCCACAGGTGAAGTAGCGGAGAGGCACCGGGGGCCAAGTCGCATCACTACCCCCAGACAAGACCGATTTTTGCAAATTACTGCGCGAGCTCAACCAAATGCAACGGCGACTCAATTGGTCCAAAGGCTGCGAGTGGAACACCAAGTGCTTGTGAGTGACCAAACTGTAAGAACGCGACTGCATGAAAGCAATCTACGCTCTCGTAGACCACTCCGGGTCCCACCTTTACGGAGAGGCAATCGTGGACGACGATTAGAATGGGTTCGGAACCACGTGGACTGGGGCCGTGAGCAATGGTCCAATGTGCTGTTCACGGATGAATCCAGGTTCGGCTTCCATCCAGATTCACAAAGGACGCGTGTTTGGCGAGTTCCTGGACGATGGAGCCGTCTTCAGAACCCTCAGGAAGTTCACCCATACCAAGGAGGAACAATTATGGTTTGGGCAGGAATTCGTCTTGGAGGACGGACGGATCTCGTTTGGGTCCGGGGCAATATGACGGCAGAACGATACGTCCAACAGGTGCTGGGGCCCGTAATCTTGCCCCACAGAACACAAATGGGGCATGATTTCCTGCTCATGCACGACAATGCCCGGGCACACACGGCGAGAACGGTAGCGGCTTGGTTACATACACACAATGTTAGGGCCTTAGACTGGCCTGCTCAATCGCCAGATCTAAATCCCATTGAGCATGCGTAAGATATGCTGCAAAGAAGAGCTCTAAAGGAAGTTCCTGAAAATCTGGCTACAGAAGATCAACTTTTTGCGCACCTCAGAAGGACATGGGACAATATTCCGCAGCAAGACATTGACAACCTTGTTCTGAGCATGCCGAATCGTTGCCGACGTGTTATGAACATCATGGGCGCTTTCTCAGACTACTAACTTCAAGTTTATAAACACAAATCAATTTTTTTCAGTTTTTACTCATAAATTAAAAGTTAATTCATATACGGTTTCCGTCTATGCTTCATTTTTTTTCCATAAAATCCTGAAATTTTAATCGAAGTACCTTAACCATTATTTTAATAATGGTTAAGGTACTTCGATTAAAATTTAATTAAAATGGTAGAATATTAAATAACGTATCTTTTAAATATATACATGTTATATAAATAATTAACACATTCATAGTAATTCGCTTTTTTAAAAATATCCCTAGACCGTGTTGATGTGTGTAGATCCTGTAGCTAAAAAGGACCACCTTAATAATGTTAAAAATAGTGTTGAATTATACATTGGTACAAAATATTTATTCTACAACGTAATATCTTAACAACAATAATTTAAAAAAAAACCGGCTAAGTGCGTGTCGGGCCACGCGCAGTAATAGGGTTCCGAAATTGCATATTAATGCGGACTAAGAAGAGGGTTTTGTTGTTGTTACATGAACATTAAAACGGTTTCAGCGGCACACAACGTCTAAAAACCGGCCCGCATAGGATGATGTTTTTTTTAAATCTAAATGCTCCGGCTGACCACTATCTCGCCTGATGGTAAGCGATGATGTGGTCGACGGTGAAGCACGCTTGCCTAGAAGTAACTTATACACTCTTGACTTAAACTAAAGAAGAACCAACTGGTAACTGAAGAAGGAGTTATAAAATCCAACTTCGCAACTGAAGTTACACACATATTATCTATTTGAGTACCACCGCGGGTGCGAATTGCGAAAGGAGGCGATACGAACGCGCGTTAGAGCCACGGGGAATGGTATGGTTCGTTCCTGGACTCTTGCGCGCACGCTCCTTGTTTATTTCTCTTTCGTAATTTGAAAAAAAATCGTATGTATTCACCTCTAATCTGCGATATTCACTATTTCGTTCTGGAAAATATTACGCTACTCAGTGATGTACTCGGGTCGAATATTGACTTTATAGATGGATATCGACAAAAGAAAATAAGTAATTTGCTTGGCAATCGAATCTAATTTGACTTTAGATTACAAAACGTCGAAAATACTTCTGAATTAACAAAAAATAGACTCCCCCGCGCGTATGCGTCGTATGGACTACGGACTGGTTAAATACACTCGCGAGCAATGAAAAAGTTCCAGTGACATAGCACCAAATTACTCCTAAACGGGAAGGGCTAGCTTAATGACGCCGTCTGCAATATTGAAGTACATTTAACAGCGCATCAGAATATTACCAACTAAATGTTTTAAAAAATTGGGGCCATTTGGCAAATAAACCCAAATCTCTAAGTAGGGGTTTTATTAGGTGTAAACGTAGGTTTTGATAACTCAGTACTTGGTGTTTCCTCCATGTGCTCTCAATACAGCTTTTTTTTTTTTTTTTTTTTTTATTATTGATAGGCTTGCGCTTGACCACTATCTCACCTGATGGTAAGTGATGATGTGGTCGACGATGTAGCGCGCTTACCTAGAAGAAACCTATTCACTCTTGACTTAAAGACTCCCAGGTTGTAGCTCTCAGGAAATACAGACCCCGGCAGGGAATTCCACTCCCTAGCTTCTACGCGATTGGACATGCTGAATACCAGATTCCTCAGCATATGCTGAGGAATCTGGTATTCACTTCTGTTCGACCTTCTGCAGAAATACCAGCCCACACGTGAACGGTACCTCCGCCGTGTGACACTTTTTCTTCAAAACATGCTTGTGCAAAACGTTCTCCTGGTCGTAGGTATACTCTTTTCCTTCCATCATGATGGTACAGCATAAATCTTGACTCATCAGAGAACATCACTCTGCCCCATTCGTCCTCACCCCATTCTGTATGCTCGCGGGCGTATCGCAATCGGGCAACTTTATGATGCCGTTCCAGTTTTGGGCCATTTGCTGGCCTGTAAGGCTTCAATCCTCTTTCGGCAAGACGTCTCCTGACTGTCCACTCGCTTATTGGCTCCCTTCAAACTTGCAGAAGTTGTTGTTGAACCGCAACTCCCGTCTGATGTCGATTTCTTAACATGGCTGCCGCAATGAAACGATCTTCTCGGACTGTTGTGCACCTTGGCTTGCAGTACCTGGTCTTCTCAGGTTTAATCCAGTCTCCCTAAACCTTTGGATCACTCGTCGGACAGTAGTATGTGTAACGCCCATTATTCTGGCCGTATTTCTTTGTCTTGTCCCCAGTTCCACCATAGTGATAATTCTCGTACAATCCTCGGGTGATAGAGGCATGATTAATGGGTACGAGAGCCATAAGACTTTACAATTTAAGAATTCTTTCACAACGGCGAAAACAAGAACGAAACAAATGTATTCCGAAATTTTCAAACCCCAAAATTTAGTGTTTCTACTTTTTTTATCCATGGCTTCAAAAAGACCAGTATTTAAAAGAGTTTGCATAATAAAATAGATTTCATTATACTTTTTAATTTATGAAGCTAGGTTCTATGTCTTAGGTGTTTGTCGGCATTTTGTGGTTGATCTTTTTCATTGCTCGGTAGTTTATTATTAATTTAGAAATCATTATTATTAGGGATGTTATGATTTTATTTTTGTATATTTTTACATGGTTCATAAGCATAGGTATATTTACTATCTGTTTAACACAGCTAACAACGTTATTTAAGTAATTTTTCAATGGTATTTGTACAAAGTTTTTACTGTTCCAGGTACATTTTATGAGTTAGTCGACTATTGCTCGTAAACTTGTCAAGCCGACTTATCTGTGATATTTTTCCTTTTAATTTCGTTATATTTACTACTGCCGCGAGTTTTTTCACATAGCCAAGAGCAACCATTTCGCTGGCAGGGGGGGGGGACACTTGACCCTAACAAAAATTTGCAATTTAAATCTTAATTTTACGCAAACGGATCTCTGAATCGAAAAAGTGGTTTTAACAAACACAAAACATTTTTAAATGGCCTATCCAACGATACCCCACACCATGGAACAGACGAAAAAAAAAAGAAAACTGTCCCACTATACGTATATAGGAGGGACCCCATATTTTTTTTTCTTTATTTTTTTTTCCACTTTGTCGGCATTATTAATATATATATCCATGCCAAATTATAGTTTTCTAGTACTTAGATTCTCTGAGCTAAGCTGTGGACGGACAGACGGACAGACCGAAACTATTAAGGGTTCCTTGTTGACTTCGGAACCCTAATAAACCGCCCAAGTGCGTGTCGGACTTCGCACATTTAGGGTACCAAACCGCAAAATCAAGTTGGTTGTAATAGGAAAAATTTGTGAATTTCATATATCAATTTCAAACCATGGATGGGTGACCATTTCAACATACCGAGTTTCCTCCGTGCCTCGGAAAGCACGTTAAGCCGTTGGTCCCGGCTGTCATTTGAAGATCTTTGGCAGTCGTTACGGGTAGTCAGGAGCTTGAGATCTGACACCAGTCTTGCCTAGAGGTACCGTGTTACCCAGTTACTGGGTTGTGGAGGTCAGATAGGCAGTCGCTCCATGTAAAACACTGGTACTTAGCTGAATCCGGTAAGACTGGAAGCCGACCCCAATATAGTTGGGAAAAGGCTAGGCAGATGATGATGAATTTCAAAACTTTTCTGTCCATCTCTTGGTCTTGCGCCCTAGTGGCTGCGGAGCAGGACCAGCATTGAGCCAAGCATTTTTATCAGCGATATGATTCCCCAACTTATAATATGCTTGCCAGCATAGTGTGCGTTTTATACAAGTTTTAAATTTCGCCTCATTCGGTTCTAGAATGTGGGCAGTATTTCATTGTAACATTTTATACAATTTATTTTGCTACAGAAGATGGAGCGTAGTCACCAATTTTTTATGAAAACCAAAAAATAGCGGCAGACACAAGATATGTTATGCATTGTTAATCAGCATATGCATAACATTTGCATGCTGTGTCTATCGCATCATATTGTACACTTATTTTTAATTATTGCTTTCTTGCTTGCTTTAGAAAACTATTTTAAAATAAGTAGTTTAATGTATCAACTTGTTTTAGAAGATTTCTGTTTTATTCCACGAAGCCTTCTTCTATGGCTTTGCCAACATTTTCTTTTGTACGGTCTTTGATCTCTATCAATCATCATCAATCAATATCAATACATATAATAAATCTGTAGAAAAATATTTTTTGTACATCGAAAAAAAATCAAAAAAAAATAGCCAGGGTGTTAAAGGATAACCAACAGAACCCATTTCTAGCATTTTTGGAATTTTTGTCTGTTTGTCCGTTTGTCTGTTTGTCTGTTTATTTGTGCACGCATCACGTGAAATGTACGAAACCAATGTAGATAACTTTTATACATAAAAATTGTGCGTATCTTGAAGAATTACTTAGTTTTTGTTTTATCGCAATCGGTTCACTCTATCAAAAGTTAGATGAATTTAAAGTGTTCAAGAAGTAAAATTATCACAGCTCACGCAATTCACTTACTCGGACAGTTGAACTCGCTATTCGATAGATGGCGTTGTGCATTTAAAGTCATTTTCTGAATCGCGGTGTTAAGATTTTACGCGAAAGAATGACCCTAGAAAAAAAAATTGGTATGTAGTATGTATATTTTTTAACCGACTTCCTAAAAAGGAGGAGGTAAAAAACATACATAATGTCGAACATAGATCGACATTAATTATGTATATTTTTTTTTTGTGTATGTTCACCGATATCTCCGTCAATTGTGGACCGATTTCAAAAATTATTTTTTTGTTTGAAAGAGTATGTTCGAAATCCCCTTTTTAATTTGGTGTAGGACTGACGAAGCAATTCGAAGATATACAACAGAACTCTTCAATAAATAACGGCAAATCTCTCGGGATTGCTGCAATCGCATGTCTGTTTGTTGTTTATTTATACCATTTCATAACATAACATCACGCCAGTACGCTCTTAAGGGGTACGCAGATCTCTCATTTCACCGGTTATGTTCAAGTTTCATGATATTTGTGTAATATATTCTGGCGTTATACGAGTAGGTAACTTACTAAACAACTTGCCTATTAGGTAGGTACAACTAAAAAGTGAAAAATAAAAAAACTTTTTACAAATAATACTACCGACTTCCAAATAAAACTACAAAGTGAAAAATAACTTTATTTATGGAAGTCGGTGTCCATAACGCAATAAATTGGTACCTACGAAAGACACCGACTTCCAAAAATAAAGTTATTTTTCACTTTGTAGTTTTATTTGGAAGTCGGTAGTATTTTTTTGTAAAAAGTTGTTTTGAGTATGTGGAGTAGGCAGGCAGGCTGGTAAGTATGGTAGGGTTGGCAGGCAGATGACGGGAGCAAAGCCGCGGGCACAGCTAGTTGTAAATAAAGTCTACGATACGAGTTTCGATTGATGAACAAAATGTGTTGTCACAGTAAACATATTACTTTCTTCGGTCGTCTAAGTTTCTACTGAGATGCCCACATGATGTACTGACTTCAAGGTTTTCTTCAAGTCGGATTTTGCTCTGTTGAATAGTTCTGGGATTATTTCATCTGATAATTATGCCTCGACGATAATGAGTTCTTTGTTATGTTCTTGATAGATTCTAGGAAGCTATCTTCAAGAATGTAAGAAGGTCGTAAATCCATGCAGAAAATTATCACCAGCTCGAAGTCCTCTTGTTCCTGGGTTGAAGCTGAAGCCGCGTTTGAGATGATCATGGGCCTTTAAGCAGGACTTAGAGCATCTTCACTAATTTCTTCCATAAGGTATTTAGTAGTAGCTTAGGCCGTTGTGGCCTGCTGAAATGATATTACGTTTGCACTATATATTTCACTGTTCACAACAGTGTGTGCTGTGCTGTGTTTTCACCTAAAAATAAAGATGCATTAGAACGGGGTACTATCGGGCTAAATTCTATGTGAAAGTATTTTTGTTAATTTGCATCGCCGAAAGCATGGTAACTAACATTGCCATGCAGAAAATACAAATCCAGGCTTCGGGCTGCTTCGTTGAAATCAGGAGGAAAATCCCAATATCACTTAGCCCGACCTAGGTATCGAACTCAGGATCTCGCGCTTACCAGTAGTTCTTACGAGCACTGGACCAGCGACTTACTACCTTAATTTTAATAAAAAACTCAGGATCTCGCGCTTACCAGTAGTTCTTACGAGCACTGGACCAGCGACTTACTACCTTAATTTTAATAAAAAAGGGATACGTGTCAACAACCTCTACATATATTCTACAAAGGGTATATAAAATTCATTTAGTTGGTAGAAAGGTACTCTATTTGGTAATTACACGCTACGGCACGAATATTAAATTCTCATTCCCGCAGGACACAATACTGTGGCGTTTGTAGACAAAACATTAGTAGTCAAAGTTTTAGCTTAAATGAATAATCTGTTACGTTTTGTCAAAAGCTTCAGATTGGTGATGTTAGCTGTCAACTTGATGCTAGAGATTGACAGTTCAATTCACTTTATTTTTACGGTAAAATGTTATTTTTTTTATAAATAAAGTAATAATTTAATGATATCAGTGCGGTAATGTCGTGGTGGCCCAGTGGCTAAGGCCTCGCCTCTCGTGCTTGAGGTCGTGGGTTCAAATCCGGGCAAGTACCAATTTGACTTTTTCAAATTCATATGTACTTTCTAAGTTTATCTTAGACATCACAGGCAACGGTGAAGGAAAACATCGTGAGGAAACCTGGACTTACATAGTTAATGTAAGTCTGAAATAGCCAAGTCAGAGGCCTGTGAGATTCCCAGAGGCGGCTTAATTAACTCTGACACCAGAGGTGGCCACACCTCACACGAAAGAAGAAGTGCGGTCATCAATTAATTAATTCAATCGGTTCGGCAGTCAATCCTGCAATACCGTCGTATCCAATCCCTGGAGAGTTTCCTCACACGGGTGAGTTTTAGTCAGTAAAAAGGTCGTTAGGTAACACCGCAAGAGTTTCATAGAACCTTTCTTTGTAAATTATTAACAAGCGGAGGTAGTCAATCCATTTTACTAAGGGCCGGTTTTTCAATTAAATAATTGTAGTTTAAAACTTACCCTGCTTTAATGACAGGTTTTCATGCTAAAGCAGAGTTTGACAAAATATACTTATTCAACTATAAATTCTAAATTCAGAAATCGGGGTAAATATCTGAATCGTTTATTAATGCGAATGCCAACATTGCCAACATTAGCTTGATACAACCCAAGTCCAGGTGAACACTACAAAAAGCTGCTCAAGTTTGGATACGCATAATTGAATACAAAAATATGCTAATTCGGTCCAAACTAAAAATTAATTTATTACCCGATAAACTGCCCTTTTATAATCTGGTTATTTTATCAAACGTGCGCTTCAAATAAAGACATCAATTATAATTAAAATAAACCTAACGAAGGGTACAACATGGAAAATGGATCAATTTGTAGACTGGGCTTTCCCAAGCGCTACGCCGAATGCTACGAACTGTCTACGGTTATTCTGCAATAATATCGCTCGGCCATTCGGGTCAGTCATTCAATTCTTCAGTATCGCGTGAGCTTTCGAACGGAGTACCCGCGTCGCTCGCCCGTACTACTCCCGCGCGTATTTACGCACGCTGCCATTCAACCCTAAATCCAATTAAAAAAACAATGTGTCAGTGACCGTTAAGCGCTTATAATGGGATAATCGTGTGATAGGTAATTAGTTCAAAGCTTTTTGTAAGTGGAAAATGTTCGTGAAGGATGTGATTTCGGAAAAATGTTGAGGGCGTCCCGCGCGCGATGTGTACACGTAGGATTGCTGTGGTTCATTTTGTGCCTAGGCGACGTGGATGGACTTATAGGTATGTTTATCATACTTAATTAATTAAGGGCCTTATTTATATAAAAATAATACCAGCTTGTAGCTTGCCCACTGTAGGGTAACGGCCTCTTGTCACAAAGAGAAGGCACGAGCATTAATCCGTATTTAATTTTAACTGGGTCTAATTTATAAAAAAAAAACATTATTATGGTTAGTTGAATAAATACTGATTACCAGATTCTTAATTCGAATTCTCCATTGAAAATTGGAATTAAGAATCTGATAAATCAATATTTAAACTATAAGTTTTTATAAATATGCTTGCTACTAAACATGATTGAAAGCCCTAGGGGTACTATAGGTGCTTCCCTGTCCAACCCTTCGGTGAACAAAGGTGTGCGTGAGGTTACGTTATGTTATGAAAGCTCTAACACGAAAAGCTACGGGTTTACAACTAGAATTCGAAGTTATGGACTCTTTTATTGTATCCTTCTATTTACTCTTCGTTCCCTCTAAAAAAAAAACAGCTGGTTATACTGTTCCACCACAACAGAACCAATCTTTCAGGAAAACAAGAGTAGGAATACTTTCATTGTGGGTACAGCTAAGGAGTGGAATTCCATGCCAGAGTCTGTGTTGCCAGATAGCGACAACTTCGGCGTCTTTAATTTACTTCTAGGCAAGCGTGCTTCACCGTCCACCACATCATCGCTTACTATCAGGTGTGATAGTGGTAAAATAAAAAGGAATTGTTAGAAAAACACAGCCTGTGCTCTGTATCTGTCTTAATGGATTATATATTTTAAAAAATTCGCTTCGCAAACAATTATAATGAAGGGGTGCAATTTCAACGCAAGTGAGTGATCAACCCCTTAAAAGCTCAGACTCTATATTTATGTATGCTAATGAAGAGTTAGTGACAGGAGTGGCAATATCACAGGAAAAAAATTATGCACATGATCGCCTGTGATAATGGATTGCTCAATCGTTCTAGTCTGATATAATTAGATTTATTCCTATCGGTGCCTAGATGGAAAGGGTATGGTCAAATTAAGCTTTTAGGGCGGCCACAGACAAGCGCAAGCAATTGATGGGATTCTTATTTTCTATGTAAATTGTTGTACGGATACCACCCGTGAATGAGGATTGTTGCACCGTCGTCGCCGTCGTTGCATTCTCAAAGAAAAATAGTTTATTAATTGTGAATGGTATGAAGCATAAGTACCTTATACATCGAAAAAGAATAAAAACTTAAATAAAAATTGGGAAATTATATAACAGCGACTACCAAAATTAGAGGTGTTTTTGACAGATTGCAAATTGAAATGCGAATGCGAAAATTCCTCAAACAAACGGCAGTTAGTCCTCAGAGCTCTTTGTCGGCATTGCGTTCTTTTGTTTTTCTCTATCTTAATTGAATTATAAACAGGGGCTTTCATGTATTGCTATCAATAAAGCTTGATATCATTACTGTTGGTCTGATTTCGTGACTAGGTTTCGCAAACGCCACACCTAGGCGCACGCAACGATTCGATAACCAAATGGCCTTTTCTGTTATGGCTGGCAGCCTGACTAAATGGCTATTAGCTTTTTAGTTTGACTTTATTTTCCGTAAGTTGGTATATTTATGTTACCGGATGATTGTAAAGCTGAGCGTTAGATTATGAACTATCTCGAGATTCTATAAAATATCGATAAATTGTTAACTGTACATTTCGAACAGAATAATATGACCGTACGACCAATCAGTGCACCAGTCTATAATGGTGTGACGGTAAAATTGTAAACACCCTCATTGGTACCTAGGTTTGGTGCAGTTCTTACACAGCTTCACAGTGAATGCCATGGATATAATAATTATCCGATGATATGTATAAGCAATTTTTGGATGATAGGAACATTAGGAACTCATCTCGTTTTGCTCAGTGCTTGACATTCAATTTTCAGTTTACTTGACCGAAACGCTGATAGACAATGTTAATTATGCAACTAATTTAATGTAATTTTCGACCGAATCGTTTAAAATTACAAATAAGACAAATATTTATGGATGTTTAGGTTAAACATTGTTAAGATTCTAAATTTAAATTTTCTATTATGATGGTGAATTTGAATTTAGAATTTGCTAATCAGTTTTAATTAGGCCCTGTATCTCGACTGGCATTTGTCTAATTTATCTTTGTCGTTTTTTTTTTTTATTATCTTTTTTATTATTTACTTTCACCAGTCCCGGTGGCTGTAATCAAATCTTGTAAGTTAAATTTGACCCACTTCCTAGTGTCCGATTGAACTGAAATTTGGTACACACGTTGCTTTCTCGTGACAATGCAATTTTTAATATAAAATTTTGTTTTGAAATAACTTTTTTTAATATGAAAGCTTATTTAGTTTAGGATTTTCGTCAAGCTAAATCAAAATTACGAATATTGCAAATCATCGTGGTTTTAAAATTCGAATTGGCGTCGACAAATAGCTTGTCAATGTTACCCCTCAAAGCTGAACTCCCCGTTATAATTTCGTACGAATTTCGCGCAGATGATTATTTCAAACACAATTATGACAGGCAGCCATTAATCCGGCGAGGGTTATATTTTTTATATCGCGTACTATTCGGCAATCGATATTGGTAGGGAGAAACATCTTTTGTGCCGGATGAATAGTCGTAGGTCGGCTGTACGAGCGTTGACAAAGTCCTACAAACATTTGACTATTCATCTAGTCCTGTTTGTGCAGTTTTTATAAAACTCCACATAACAATGTTTTGTAGCTGGCATCGAATTTTAATGAATAAGTGCAAGGTTATTCTAAACTGGAAGGAAAAATGTCATACTTAAGAACGTCCTGAATGAAAACGTTCTAAACTTGAAAATTAGGAATGTTTTTGACAGTTCGAGACCGAGATTAGAATGCGAACGTTCCTTATAATTACAGAAATTTCTCTAAGAAAGTCGAGCTTTAACCAGCCGGTATTAAATCGATTCGAGAATAAATTAAGTGTGTAAGCCATACTAAAGGATAATATAGCAATAGTTAACATTAAAATCGGTGTAAAATCCGTGGTTTACATAAAAACGTCATCGTTTGCCGGTCGGTTCTCCTCGGTTACTAATCTCGGTTTACGATGACATAACTTTCGGTTTCGTCGTCACTGGTTTAAGAATAACCCGTCCTTGGCTGAAACATTCTTCTGAAAATATTTTTTGGTCGTTTTTGCCTATTTCCTGTTTTCTTTGTAAGTCAAGTAGGTAAGTAAATGATTATTTTTTAATTTGATAAAACCCTTTCTATTTTAGTGTAAGTTTACAACAGAGAATTTAAAACGATTTTCATGCTTGCTAAGCTTTTCAGATTTAAAGCTAGTTCCTGATTGAGAATTTGCAGTTTTTTCTTTAATAAAACTTTGCACCACACTAGGAATTTCGTCCCGTATTGTGGGTGCGTTTACAAACATATAAATTCACATACACAACACCCAAAGCCGGAAAAACTATCTGTAGGTTATAAAAATATTTGTTCGTACGTATGTGTCAATCCCTACTTATATGCTAGTTTGACAAGATTTCAGGACAAAATAAAGTTTGAAAAATACACAAAATCAAATTCTTCATTCAGAATGATCGGGGCGTTTTAGCTTGTCGCCTCGACATTGAGCATAAGCCCCCTTTTCTTAAGTACCCAATAACTTGGGATGCATATTATAATAGGTACTTCCATTGGCAGAAAGTGGGCGTGCCATGTACCTGCTATCCCTTCGTAGAATCTGGCGTGAAAGCGTCATTATTAATTCATGTAGCTTCAAATTCTTCCTTGTATCTACTATTCTTTCCCAAAGGACGTGTAGGGGTCTTGGATTCCAACAAGGCAAAAAAATACAGCAGAAAAAAATGCAGTATTTAAATTTTATCAGTACACATGTTTACGCTGTTTTTTTAATAAAGTATCACCCGATATCTGGGCATATGTTTAAATGAAACGCCAGACAAGGTGATGCGATTGACTGTTGAAAATTAATTTAACTAACCACAGTTATCGCTCGTTAGACAATTTGTGTTTCACGATCATAATGGCCTACAAATTAGGCCTTAGACTTATAAGAATTACCAATCAGTGTTACCAAATTCCTACTCAGTAACACGTACCTACTTTTATTATAATTCTTTCTTTTTCTTTTATTTTTTTATGAAAAAACGTTGCCCCACACTACGAATTTCTTCCTGTATCGTGGGTGCGTTTACAAACATATAAACTCACATACACAACAACCAGAGCCGGAACAAATATCTGTAGGTCTTACAAATATTTGTTCCGTGCGGGAATCGAACCCGCGACACGTAGAGCAGTCAATCGCTCAACCACTGCGCCAATCGTGTGCATCATAAATATTGATAAAAGTGACATATCTTCAAAAAACGTTTACAATTACAACATTAGTTACTTTTCAAACCGATGACACGTCAGTAAACCCATCATTTATCACTTCATTGCAGAATAACGCTGTTAAGGTGATGTTACACACCTTGATGTGTTGCCATTAGTGGCGCCCGATTTTAGGGTGCGATGATTAATAGTTTATTCGGTTCCCACTTGATATCCGAATCGGTGTCGCGGATCGCCATTTTTTTTTTTCGAAAGCAAACTATTCGATTTAACTTTACAGCCATTAATTACGAGCTTGTAGAAGTGTTTTATTAAACGCTGGCCATAGAATATCGAGTCTTACTTGCTAGTGGAAGGACTAAATCTAAGTGGAGCAACGATCTGGTCTAAGTAGGAATCCGATGGATGTGAGACGCACAGGATCGATCAGTGTGGCGACGCTTGGGGGAGCCCTATGTCCAGCAGTGGACGTCTTTTGGTTGAAATGATGATGATAATGACTTGCTAGTGGTAAAAAATCTGAAAGCAGTCTTGCCAAGGGAGCTCGTGGTACCCACTTACTGGTTTCATTGCAGAATATGTTGTTAACGTGATGTGTTACCATTAGTGGCGCCCGATTTTACGGTGCGATGATTAATAGTTTATTCGATTCCCACTCGATACCCGAATTCGTAAACATAGAGAACATCAGCGTTATTGCGTAAGTGAATTCGGCAAGGCAAAGGGCAAAGACTATGAACAATCGTCCTGGGGCTGTCTAAGCATTTTTCATCATCATCAGCCTCTTAATGTTCCCACTGCTGGGACACAGGCCTCCTCTCTGTGATAGTGAATCCACCACGTGGGGCCAGTGCTGGTTGGTGGATGTTTCGAATGCATTGTGTATAGTTCTCCCATGGTTCTCCCCAAACTGAAGTTGACTTTCCGATTCGCAAGGCACGGTTCAGAGCGGTTTTTGTATGAGATTTACTACTGCGCAGCCATTGTAGCCAACTTAAGAAGAAGTAGAAAGAAGCATAAGTTTCGTGAGAACTATTTTTATGGAAGCAATTTTTAAGTAAGTAAAAGGCATTAATCACTAATTCAACTTTTTTTTTATGTTTTCGCCAAATTTGCAGAATTCTATGCGTATTCTATCCGTACTTCTATTCATTTAAATTTGGAATTAGTTCACGAAGGAACCTGAAATAATATCTTAATCGCAGAAAGCTCATTTAACACGTATTTTCTTACAAATGCTCATGTCAAAGTAAAAATCGAAGAACGAGCAATTTCTATTATAACGTTCGTGTTTATCGGGAAGTTCAAGAGAAGTGGGTCACTCTCGCCTGTAGGTGTACACAGTTGCATACGGCACGGCATTGTGGACCCGCGGTAAACTTTGTTAAGGCATGGATTAACTCGATTACCTACCTACTTAGTTTTCTACAAAGGAATTGTTCATCCAATGTGTATTTGTCGAAGTTAGTAGTGTTCGAGTTTATTGGGCTGGTTATATTTATCAACTAGCTGTTGTGTTTTATTTACATATTTGTTTTATAAATTATACACAAACATACTGTAACTCACCTTCTGTGTTTGTACTATTTTGTTATTTGTTTTATTCTATTTTATTCCTAATATATTGTATGTTTCGTTTCCGTGAGTGTGTCCGTGGCATCAACAGTGGGCCCTATCAGAATATCAGCGCAGTGATATTTTCTTTTTAATATCGTTGCACATGCTGAGATAGGAGCCTTTTTGGTCTCGCACGGGGTTTTTTATATTTTATTATTGTTTGTGTTTTGCTTATCTCGTGTCTCCTGTGCGGGTCACAAATAAATATATTTTCTTTCTTTCTTTCTGTTGCCCGCGACTTCTCCCGCGTGAAACTCGTAAAACTAGAAAGAACATGGATTTTATTTTTTCACGCGCAACCCAAAATCTTTTTCAAAAAATAAAAGTAGCCTCAGTTACTCCTTGATCACATCAGCTATCTGCCGGTGAAATTCCCCTCAAAATCGGTCCTGCCGTATCGGAGATAACCCGGAACAAATAGGCAGACAGACAAAGGTTTTTTTCCTTCGCTTACGCTGCTAATACCATCGTAAACTATTTTAAGCTACCATCGTACATTTTGCAATAATTGCAAAATGTACGATGGTAGCTTTTTATGGCGAAAAAATAGTTTGCGATGAGATCAAGGAGTAACTGAGGCTACTTTTATGGTACGGAACCCTTCGTGCGCGTCTGACTCGCACTTGGCCGGTTTTTAATTCCCAAATGGTTAGGGAAAAGTGTACGTAAGAACTATAAAATCTTTAAAAAAGTGGTTGAACTGAGAATAAAATTAAAGCATTGTCAACCATAGCAATTTGTCTAACCCAGATTAGTATTTATCACCGTATTTAATCGCCAAGCTTAGGATAAATCCCTATTATTCTAATTTATAACATTGATATTCGAGAACAAATCCTAGGGAAGGCACAGATTAACATTGAAAACTATATGTTACCGAGTTTAAGTGTTGCAGCATTTTAGTTTCAGTTTCTTTCTTTCCGGTGTTGGATTGAGCTGAAATTTTGCTTTTTTGTGACAGTGAAATTTTTTAATATACTTAAAAGCTTGCTTAGTAAAACTCTTTTTAAATTTTCAAGCTTGTTTTTTTAGTTTCACCTTTCGCCGGTATCTGTTATCAAATCTTGTATGTTCTTAATGTTGGATTGAGTTGAAATGTTGTACAAACGTTTGTTTGTCGTGCAATCATCAATACATATAATAAATCTGTAGAAAAGTAATTTTTGTACATCGAAAATATTTCCAAAAAAAATAGCCAGGGTGTTAAAGGATAACCAACAGAACCTATTGCCGGTATTTTTGGATTTTTTGAGTTTGTTTTTTATTTGTGCACGCATCACGTGAAATGTACTAAACCAATGTAAATAACTTTCACACATAAAAGTTGTGCGTAACTTAAAGAATTACTTAGTTTTTGTATCATCGCAATCGGTTCACTCTATCAAAATAGATGAATTTAAAGTGTTCAAGAAGTAAAATTATCACAACACACGCAATTCAGATACTCGGTCAGTTGAACTCCGTATTCGATAGATGGCGTTGTGCATTTGAAGTCCTTTTCTGAATGGCGGTGTTAAGATTCTACGCGAAACAGTAACCCTAGAAAAAAAATGGTAGATAAGTAGGGTAGGGTCTGGGTAAGCAGGCACTAGGCAGTCAGTTGACGGGAGCGAAGCCGCGGGCACAGCTAGTTTTAATATTAAAGCAAGTATAATAAAAATAATTGTTTAATTAAATAAAAAAGTAATCATTTTTTGCGCGCATTCGACATTTAAATTTTCGAATGCGATTGTCTTTTTTATTTTGGAAGGAAATGTGTTCTTTGCAATGTGGATTTATGGTTTAATATACTTGAATGTATATTATTAGAAATTGACTACGACTGCTCTTCAGGTTTAACGAAGCGTATTGCGTCTAATTCAGTGTTAAAACAGAAGTCAACCGTAAAATTATAATTGATGTCTTTTTCAAAATAAAATGAGGAAGATGTCTCTGATTAGACGGGTTTGTTTTAAGATAATCTTTAAATAGTATAAAAAAGTCACTGTCTGCCTCTGTGTGTCTGTGTCTCCGAATACTCCTTCTAAACCACACAACGGATTTTGTTACGTGTTCCACGCACGAAGAAGTACAATTTGTCCTGTACGAAGCCTTGCGGATCGCTAGTTGTTTTTATATTAATAAAATTTAACTGCTGTTTCTTGGTAAGCGCATCACTTGAGAAGGGTTTATTTTATTTTTTAAATATTCCTTATAGTTCAAGTTAGGCACTTATGGAAAGAAAATTTGGAATAGGAAGTTACCCGCTATATTGGCAAATTCGGATTAAGTCGATGTTTTTTTTTATGGGATTTGCAAGTGAACTGTATTTCTGCCGGGTCAGCTAGTATTTCTAAGGTAATATTGTATAAATAGTAAATTTCTGATTTTCTCTTATTTGAGGTAGAGTAGCAAAATGTACCCAATTAATTAGTTAAATTTATAACTATGCACAGTACTCTGAAAGTAACATAGCATACCTAAAAAAAACATTTTTATGTAGGCAATGGAAACGAACGTCATCCAAAACGCTGTCTCCACCCTTGTCTAGAGGGTTGCACCCTTACGAAAGTATTTGTAGTACTCACAGCAACACAGAAGCACATTTAGCTATACATTCCAGTATAATCTGATCTTACTTGGGTAAATCTCTCCCTTTCTATTAGAGGTCTGGTAATACTGGAAATGTACCTATTTGTGAGTACACTGAATTGATTTCTGAAAGCATCCCTTCAAATTTTTCGTTGGAATAAGACCCTGGTTTGACTTGTTTTGTTCTTAGAGTGCCTCGGGGAACGACAGGTTGCCTTTATTAGGCAATATATGCATGCATGCGTACTTAGGTGATTTAGTGTGGGTCTGTTTGATTGTTTTTGATGTGTGTAAGTGAGAATATCGCCGTAAGCTGGCAATTGCACTAAGTATTGTCAGGGGGAATTATTGAGATTCGAATGCAATGTGAAAACAGAAATTATGGGGTATAGAGCAGTAGTGCTATTTTCTAAGGATACAGCCTTGAGTGCAGCGTTGCGCCAGCGACGTTACTATTAGTTTTGTACTAGTTTCGTTGCTGGCGCAACGCTGCGCTCGTTAAAAAATCTGTTAAAAATTATTAATTTTGCACTTGATTCGGTGAAACACAGAGCTAAGAGACTCATTGGTGACGTTGAACTGGTGGATGCCAAGTTTCACAGCTTGGCTCATCGCCGCAAGGTTGCCTGCTTGTCGGTCTTCTACAGACTGTACTTGTGAGTGTGCTCATGAACTCCACGACCTCGTCCCACCGACCTCCTTCTACCATTGGATATCTAGACGCACTGCAAGTTACCATCCTTACCTGGTTGCCATTCCACCAATTCGCTCCAAGCGCTTCCAAACATCCTTCATAATGCGCACAGCGAATGAGGAACTTATTACCTGCGTCTGTATTTCCGAACGCATTCAAACCGAATCTCTTCAAAGTTAGAGTGTTCTTCTGGGTAAGCTCACTCACTCCATCGTCGACTTTGTCTCTGTCACCTCTGAGTCAAGAGCAAACCCATCGCAAATAAAAAAACGGATCCCTAAACTGAGAAATGGTTTTCAAAGACCCACCATGGAATAGACGAGAGAATAAAACATCCCCACTTTACGTGTACAGCAGTTACCCTAAAAAATATTATTTCATTATTTTATTTTACCACTTTGTCGGCGTGATTAATATGTATATCCATACCAAATTATGGCTATCTAGTACTAAGAATCTCTGATCTAAGCTGCGGACAGACGGACATGGCGAAATTTTAAGGGTCCCTTGTTGACTATGGAACCCTAAAAACAAACGAATTCAGAACCTCCTCCTTGTTTTGAAGTCGGTTAAGAAAGAGAAATATGATTAGCAACTAAATAAAACTGGCGGAATGAGGGTGTGCCTACCACACTTCTGTTTGACTCTACAGGTACACATAATATAATACTAGCATACAGATGCCTCCATACAAAGAAACCGTGCCGACGTAACTAGCGTTTTTCGTCTGATTGAACTGATTATTTTTCTAAGAAAATCTATCGCGTTCGGTTCCCTTCCACGGATATAGATGGAGCGAATAACAAGTAAAAGGGTTTACTCGGTTCGTGAAAACTTTTTTTTAAAAACAGCGACGAATTGTTGTAGGTATAGTATTTTTTTGCAATACAAATACAATACAAATTTAAAAATCGCGTGGATGCCTCAGAAATTTAAAACCGCACCAGCTTTTGGAATCAATTTGAAATAATCCATTCAAATAATCTTTGAAATGTGAATTAAGAGCCCAATATTCCTTAATTTTGTGCTTAGGATAGTTAATAAAACAAGAACATAATTTTTTTCAACACACTTGCTCATAAAGTGGCTGTAATTTCACCGCAATTAGGCACATAATGATACCTGTTATCAAACTGTGACTTTTTCATTGCTATTATTCACAAGTGAGTTATAGAGTTTTTTTTTAAATTTATTGGTTGAGTTGCTTTGTTCTTAAAAAAGTTTCGATACAAAAAAATAGTAGTAATGTATTTGCTCAATAGTACAAATAAATCAATGTACCTATTGCTTGCTCATTTCATGCAACTTCGTATTTTAATAGATAATTTCAACTTGTACGTGCTTAATAAATAAAACTTTCACTCAAATGTAAATTTTATTTGCTCTGTTATTAAGAAAAATTGAAATTCCCTATTTTCTACGTTGGTAAAACACTATCCACTAAAAGCCAAAAAAAAAGAAACCTCATTCTTTTAGTCTATGGCCGATCGCCATTGTTAAATGCGCGCGCATAGGAAAACTGATTAATTTTGCCCGCCATTGTGAAAAAAAATTCACTACTTGTTTTTACTGTTGAAAATGATTTTTTTGTATTATTTACTTCACAAGTGTGTTGAAAAACGTCGTATGATACACGTGTGTATTGATGATTACCGTCCTCGGCTCTCTTAAGACCCTCACCTACGGCTCGGGACTCAATGGCGCCTCAGCGGTAATCACCAACATTGCACACTTATACCATAATGTACTATTATGATCGTCTCCAGAAAATCTTAATATTTCACAAAACTCAATAAGAAATCGAAGCTTATCACGCCATCTAGTGCAACTTATTTGAACCAAATTTTCTTTCAACGCGTTGTGTGGCCGTGCTACAGGAAATGCGGGCGTGAAGATAGGTTTTTCAAAACTTAAATAATAGTAGATTATTGCATCGAGCACAAAGTAATTTATTATTGCACCGAGTGCCTGATTTAGAGCCCGAGCGTTAGCGAGGGCTCTAATCTAACAGGCACGAAGGTGGCGGCGCATAACGGCAAGGCGAGGTGCATAATCTGCTTTTCTTTCAATTAAAAATATTGTCAAGCAAAATTAACAAAGTTCCCGCCAAATCACTTTTTTAAATTTCTTTCATTTTTAAATCAGAGTTACAAGCAATCATTTTTTAAATTTAGAACAAGTAGGATAGAAACGAATAATACGTACGTAAAAAAAAAAGTATTGATATCGGCTGGCTGAATAGAGCTAATCCATTGAGATTGGCACCTTCTGGTGCTACTAAAAAAAAAACTGTGCAAGAATGAGATTTCATACATTTTTATTGCTCTAGAGCATTAAAGACTCGCTTTGTACTGAGTTTTTAGTGTGATTGTGATGAAATTAAAGCATAGTTGGAAGAAAACATTATTTTTGTCAGATAGTCAGTCGCTCCATGTAAAACACTGGTACTCAGCTGAATCCGGTAAGACTGGAAGCCCCAAGGCAGATTTAAATAAATTAATCAACGCGAGCCTATAGATTAAAAAAAAAAAATATTGATGCCCAATGAGTATTTTATGCTCGGTTGTAAATAATTCTACTAATATATAAAGGCGAAACTTTGTTTGTTTGTTCGTTTATTGTTTCAGTCACGCAAAAACAGCTGAAAGGATTTGGTTACTTTTATTTATTTATTATATTCTTAATATACACCACAAAAGCATATATACAGGACAAACAAACATAAAAGCAAGTGTACAGTGGGCGGCCTTAACGCACAAGGCAACCTTTGGATGGACTGAACGAGAGGAGAGGAATTTAGGGTTGTCAGTGTACAATACATCTTAAATAATAATACTTAGACATAATAACATAAGATTCATACATGCAATAATACATTATATATTAATAAATAACAAAAACATCTTCATCATCAGAATTATAGTGAAATGAGATGCTTCTTCACCATTTTTTTGAATGTTGGTAAGGATTGAACAAGCCTCACTTCAATAGATAATTCATTCCACAAACGAGCTGTTTGAACTGTAAAAGATTTGTCAAAGAAGGATGTGGAATGCATACTTAATTTTAGATTCTGCGATGATCTCAAGGACCTAGGAGGAGTTTTTGACGGGCTTTTTTCGAGTAAAGTTCAGCGGCTGTTAATATTATTTGCAAATTGATTCCTAGTGGATATTGTTATATAAAATTGTGTAGTTTTGTGTCTCAACTGTCTACGCAACTGGACAATATGTGAAATCATTGACAGAAGCGATCTCAGGATAGTGGAGCGGAGAATTTTATTGTAGTATTGACTACCTCCGCTAAGCTTACTGGGAAGGCTGACTCAATACAATTTGCTGCCATATACTCCAAAAAAACATTAGAATCTGTTACATCCGTATTCTAATGCATACTAAAGAATGTTAAAAGAAAATAAAATAAGACTTGACTTAAAGGCCATGTGACCAGGTCATAAAAATACAAAAAAAAAAAAAAACTAGGATCTAGAATGTGTGTCACAAAGGAACTGAAAGCGTTATTTAAGGTTACACTAGTCGATCATTCTTCCATACAAACGTAGTCTGGCGATTACGCCATTGCTTGACGATGTACGCTCAAAATAAAAAATTATATCAATTTGTCTCATCATTATCTAGCCCTGTATGGAAACAAAAATGTAAAAAAGAAAAGTATTTGTAAGTTAGGAGCGTCGAAAGTTCCACATTTCAACACTAATTTTAACGCATCTTTGGGCGGCAATAAAGACCATAAGAAGAAGGAAAATTGCAAAACGGCCACCATACAGGGATAGATTAGTAGTTCAACAATGCAAATAATTTTATTTTGAAAATATACATTTAGTCGTTTTTTCATGATATCTAGACTCCCAAAGGCCTGTTTATAAAATTTCGCGCGCTCGTTTTCGGCCTAAATCATGATCCATTTCGCTACAAACTTGCAAAAGTGCTAATTCGTACGCGAACTAGCTTCTTACTGCTAATCACAGCATCTATCTCTTTATTTATTTTTAAATCTTAAGATAATAAGGGCTAGATGGATTAAAGAGCACGTTATATAGCAAATAAAGTAAGTGGGCATTCCGGCGAAGGTGAATAGGAAGCCATTTGAGCTTGGTTCGAAATTCAGGAACATGACTTTTCATCTCGGTATAAAGTGTCCATCCCTAAGACACGTTTCACGCGGGCGAAGCCGCAGGTGGAAGCTAGTTAATAATATTAATGTTATATAAAACTTCAGGAATTTGCCCTATTTTTATTTTAGTGGAATTTAGGCGCGACTGTTGCCTTTTTATCAGTAAAAAGTTATTTTTGCAGTTTGCCGCTAATCGCTTGATGCAAAAGTGAGTCAGACGTTCAACTTTACCGCAGAATATTAGGTATGCGATAAATTCAATAATCAATGTGGCAAAGGATACACTGGATACACAGGATACAGATAATGCGGCTAGTTAGGGCTTGCAATTGGACCATTTATATTAATCGAATTTTTAATTATTCGAATAGCAACGTCTAGGTATTCCAAGTATTCGATGTTATAAATTGCCAAATTTTTATTTATTTACTTCTCAGGTCAATAAAACCTGCCCAGTGAATCGCACTTCGCACAATTAGGGTTCCGTACCAAAGAAATAGTCTGATTTATTAATATATTGGTATTTGTTAGTAAAATATATAAATAAACATTATCATGAAATTTATAGTTTTGAAACTTGACAAACCTTGAAATGTCCCATTGGGGAATTTACAAAATTCTTCGGCACAAAATTGTGTGACAGACGACGGACAGACAGAAATGCGGACTGATGGGCACGTGAGTGACAGCAATAGGGCACAGTATGGATTTTTCGGGTACGGAACCCTAAAATAACAAAGGTACTGAAATGGACTGTATTGAAATATCCGAACGCGAGACCACTTGCGTAACATCAGGCGTGCGGTACGGCAAAAAGATGAACTGGTTTGATCACTGAAGGGATGGTTGAATCTAAAGACAGCTATAAAAGTAAAAACCGGCCAAGTGGGAGTCGGACTCGCGCACGAAGGGTTCCGTACCATAATCGCAAAAAAACGCCAGAAAAATCACGTTTGTTGTATGAGAGCCTCAATTAAATATTTATTTTATTCTGTTTTTAGTATTTGTTGTTATAGCGGCAACAGAAATACATCATCTGTGAAAATTTCAACTGCCTAGCTATCACGGTTCATGAGATACAGCCTGGTGAAAGACGGAAGACAGAGACGAACCGCGGAGTCTTAGTAATAGGATCCCGTTTTTACCCTTTGGGTACGGAACCCTAAAAATACCAGTGGATTCCAATTCAAACATCTTTTAAGAGATCTACAACCAGATTTGAATTTGACTTTCGTCAAGGAAGTCATAGTCAATTCCCAATAAAAATGGCCTTTCCATACAAAGTTATTCCATACAAATTAGTGGGGGAGTAACAATTTTTTTTTTGAGAATTCACTCTGACTTCCTTAAAGAAAGTTGTTCATTTCCATAGGCAGAAGTAGTTTTTAAAATATTACCCAATTTCGTTACACTCTGTAAAACGTCCATTGCTATGTGCATAACTCCAGCTTCCTCATAAGTGGTAGAATAATTATATCTATGCCAATAAAAAAGGCATAATAGCAGCAATCAAAGTTCTGAGTCTTCATTTTGCTGCCACAATAACTTCGTTAATATGAGTCGTTTAGTATGTGTTAGCTGGAGTGACGTCACCCCAGCTTCCTCAATCAATACAGGCAAACCAGTGAGTAAGGGATTTGGGCTATAGTCAAAAAAATAAGGCATAACAGCTGCACATGGAAGGAAATAACTGAACGATAATACTTGAAAAGTGTTGAAACTATGATACAAAAACGTGTGTGTAAGCTGGAGTGACGTCACCCCAGCTGCCATGTCATATCTTCCGAACAAAAGAAGATATGATTATGTACTATAGCTTAAAAATTGAGGCATAATAGCTGCCATTGGCAGCAAAATTTTCAAATCTCTGGTCAAAATACTATATAAGTTATTAAACCGACAAATATGTGTAAGCTGGAGTGACGGCACCCCAGCTGCTCATGCAAATAATGCAATTCATGCAAGTCACAAAAAAAAACAATAGTAGTAGTTCTCTAGTCGTCTAAAGTTGATAAGAATCCACTTTTTAATATTACATTCATAGTTCTATTAAAGTTCAGTCGACTCTCAGTCTATAATTATCTACAATAAAATAAAGCCGAATGAACTTACACTTTTAATCGGCTAACTATGTGCATCCACCTTTTCCGAACTACAGAGAACAAGTCACAAAAAAAAACAATAACAGTCTCTCGTCGTCTAAATTTGATAAGAATCCACTTTTTAATATTACATTCATGATTCCATTAAAGTTCAGTCGGCTCTCAAACTAAATCTTCAATAAAACATTTTGAGCGCAAGATAAAATAACTTCTAATAAAATGCCTGCTAAGTGCAAACTTGGTTGCAATAATGTAGCGCGCGGAATGGCAACGCCGCTCCGTACCTCCTCCGAAGTAATAATTTGGCGCGGAAACTATATTTTTGTTTACTACGTGGAAACTACAAGGACTAGAGAATTGTAAATTTTCTGCCTGTGGCAGCTATTCTTTCTTATGTTTAAAACTATACTGCATAATCATATCTTCTTTCGTGCGGAAGATATGACATGAGCAGCTAGGGTGCCGTCACTCCAGCTTACACATACTTGTCGGTTTAATAACTTATAGAGTATTTTGACCAGAAATTTGAAAATTTTGCTGCCAATGGCAGCTATTATGCCTCAATTTTGAGCTATGGTACATAATCATATCTTCATTTGTTCGTAAGATATGACATGGCAGCTGGGGTGACATCACTCCAGCTTACACACACGTTTTTGTATCATAGTTTCACCACTTTTTAAGTATTATCGTTCAGTTATTTCCTGACATGTGCAGCTATTATGCCTTATTTTTCTGACTATAGTCCAAATCCCTAACCTCACTGGTTTGCCTGTATTGAATGACGTCACTCCAGCTAACACATACTAAACGACTCATATTAACGAAGTTTTTGTGGCAGCTAAATTAAGACTCAGAACTTTAATTGCTGCTATTATGCCTGTATTATTGGCATAGATAGAATTATTCTACCACTTATGAGGAAGCTGGAGTTATGCACATCCATTGCTGCAATGCTGGATCTCTTTCTGCAACCTCCTTTCCCAGCCACAGTCTCAGGCTTCGCTTGCCGTTACACGGTTTCTACTCCATGCAGGACTCGTCTGTTCTACCAGGTATCGGTCCTACGAGTACGAAAAACATGGCCAGCTCACTGTTACATCATCTGGGGCTCTAGATAAAGTAAAATTCTATCATCGGTAGCGATCGCCGGTGGTGACAGAATGTGTAGGACTACGTGACATTTCGGTTAAGCATGTCAAAACAAATAAAAAAATTGAGCGAATATTTTACGCCCCTAAAAGTCGGTACAAGTTATTGCATGTTGCTACAACACTAGTCGGCATTCTGATATAATATTTATAACGTGCCGTACCTACTCGTACGAGTGAGCAAAGTTGTGAATAGTGACATATTTAGTGTGGTTATTAAAAATTAGTCACAACATTAATTAAACATCTTCAAAATAATATAATTTGCTAAAGACATAATGGAACAAGATGGTGAAGGCCCAACTCCGCCCAAGAGGCCAAATAATGGAGTAACACAAAACGAGCGAAATGAAGACGCAAGGTTAGTAAAATGGTTTTGTGAGGATTTGGTACCTTGCTGCATACTCGACAGCAATGGTTGCCGAAATTATTATAAAGAAACAATTCCGAATTATACCTTGCCATCCAAGAAGAAATTCTTAGAAGAACTAATCCCTGAACAATACAAGATAGTATCATTACAATTGAAGAAAACGTTGCAGTCTGTCGATCATGTAGCGATCACAATTGACACCTGGAAATATGCACTAGATAGTCGCAGACGTTGTAACATGTGGACTGGTACAGTACACTATGTTCATGAAGGTAAATTCGTCTCTCAGATTTTATTTGCAATAGACGTAAAACCAAAATCAAAAGGAGCAATTCTTAAGAAATCATTAATCAATTGGGGCCTTGAATCGAAGGTAGTGTGCTGTGTAACTGAAAAAAATGATACTCTTCAACAATCACTTTTTAATTTAAAAATTCCACACATAATATGTGCAGCTGCTAGTTTACGCTTGATTTTTAAAGAATGTTTTGATTATTTATTAACTAATGAAGAATTTAAAAAAAAACAGCAAGTGATGCCAAAGTCGCCGAAGAAAAAGAAAGATGAACCCTTTTGTTGGCATAATCAGTATGCCGACTTACATTATATAACTGATAAAGCCATTGGAGAAGAAAGATTAGAACTCGCTGAGTGCATACAAATTTTAAAACCATTTGTAGATGTAGCTGACGAATTGTCCAAGAAGCAATACACAACCTTGTCTAGCATTCTTCCGCTACTTGTCTGTTTGAAATACAGAATAGACAAGAGATCTCCTTCCAGTAATCGGGCCAAAGGTTTAAAGAATATACTTGTGACGGCAATTGATTCACATATCAGGTATTACGAAGATAAACTGCTTGCTACATCAGCAACATTTATAGACCCCAGATTTACAAAAGCTGCGTTGCCAAGTAAACAAAAAGCAAGTTTAGTGGCAAAACTTCTTATAAAAGAATTATACGGACAAGATCCAGAAAATCCAACAATTTCTTCAAACTTTGACGATCAACCAGAACCCACGCCTTCAACTTGGTTTTACCCTAGTGGTCAAACAAATGCCACACCTTCAACTTCTAGCAATCCACCAGGCAATCCTGTGCCTTCAAATGACGCTAAAACTGAAAGCCCGTTCGGCTTTTTGGATGCAAGTGTTAAATCAGAAATGTCAAATAACGAAATTCCTATGCTAATTGTAAAGCGAATTAAAATACCCAAAATACGTTCAACAGATGACCCCTTTAAATTCTGGAGCAAATATGAGAGTTCATTCTCAAATGAGTTAAATAATTTCTCAAATAAACTGTTTAGAATGTCTCAGAAATATTTGTGTATTCCCGCGACGGCAGTACCTGCTGAGTCGATATCTGGCGAGTTCCTTTGGAACAAAGGTGTTCCAAATTGTAATGAACGTAGAAATCTATTAGACCTTGAACATCTACAAAAAATATTAATACTGCATAGTTATTATTCCAGAAATTCAGAAAATAACAACAATAATAATTGATTGTCGGCTTCGTATTAAATTCGTTGCGGACGAATTTCTTTAAAACTTACAATTTTTATATTTCCTGCAATAGGTAGTAAGTAATATTTTTGCCATTAAAACATTATTATGTCTAATTTAAATGACGATGATGATGATTTTTACTGTGTTTTATATGTTGTACACTAAATAATTGAAATGTATTCTATATCTATACTAATATTATAAAGACGAAAGATTTGTATTTTTGTATGTAACGCAATGGTAACGCATAAACATAAAAACTACTGGGCCGATGTCAAAAATTCTTTCACCGTTGGGAAACTACACTATCCCCGGGTGACATAGGCTACTTTTATCTCTGTTTTCTCACGGGAACGGGAACTACAAAGGTAAAACCGCGAGGCGTCCGCTAGTAGGTACATGTATAATATGAATTATGAACTCGTACGTTAAGACCACACTTGTTTTACCAACTGGTGGGCGTTTAGGTACCTACCTATATACTGAGGTACCTGTAGGATAGCATCGCAATTGTTGTAGATAACTATGGTAGGTTTAGTGGTGCCTCATCCCATACAAAGAAACCGTGCCGACATACTGTACTGATTATTTTTTTGTACATCGATCGCGTTCGGTTCCGTTTCACGAATATAGATGGTGATCTATAGCCGTGGAACGGAACCGAACGCGATCGATTTACATAAAATAATCGGTATAATCAGATGAAAAACGCTAGTTACGTCGGCACGGTTTCTTTGTATGGGATGAGGCATCTGTATGCTAGTATTATATTATCTGTGGCTTAGTTTAGCTTGTTTTATTAATATTATTAACTCTATTGGTACTTTTCAGCTCAATAAATGAGTAAGTAAATCAATTATTTAATAATTTTATATATTGGTCAGAGGCTCTTCTTACTTAGATTTTTGTAAGAAGTATGTGTATGGACACATACTTCTTACAAAAATCTTTATCTTTATAATATTATAAATGCGCAAGTCACTCCGTTTGTTTGTTTGTTACCTTTTCACAACTAAACGGCTGAACCGATATAGATAAAATTTGGTATGGAGATAGTATGAGACTCTGGGCAGGACATAGCATATTTATAGCGTATATTTTATAGCATTCGTTCATATTATCTCTTTACTAATCAAAATGTTTATTCTTTTTCAGTATTGTATTCTTTAGATGTAGGAAAAATTCGAGACAACCCCAACCTTACTGGGGATGTCTCACTCACATTGGGTTATGTAACCGTTTGAGACACAATAAACATTTTTTTTTAATAAAATTAATTAACCAAGTCCTATGCTTTTAATTGCACCATTTACCAAAAACCTCTCTTATTTCGATTGACTTTGAATTAATTTATGTACGAGTACTTCCAGGAGATAAAAGCAGATACTTCTAAAAATAAATCTCTTCAATTAACTAACTTCCAATGAAAAAGGTAAATAGAGAAGTAAGGTGGAAACATATTTTTAACCGACTTTCGACGATGTAAACAGTGCCCTCTCAATGGTTACGGATTGGTTTACAACAAATAACTTAGTTCTCAATTCCAAGAAAACGAAATGTATAAAATTCGCTTTACCGAATGTTAGAAATCTAGGACCCAACATCGTGTTAGATAAAGAGGTGCTTGAAACTGTGGGCTCGGCAGTTTTTCTGGGCATAACAGTAGATGCCAAACTTCAGTGGGGCCCACATATTTCAAGTCTCGCGGGAAGGCTTAGCTCGGCCGCCTACGCTGTCAGGAAAGTAAGACAATACACTGACGTTGATACTGCTCGATTAGTCTATTTTAGTTATTTCCATAGCGTTATGTCCTATGGCATTCTGCTGTGGGGCAAAGCCGCTGACATTCAAAATATATTTGTTCTCCAAAAACGAGCAGTTCGAGCAATTTACCAGCTAGGTGCCAGAGTTTCTCTAAGAGTCTTATTTTTTTAAAGATATTGGTATTCTCACAGTGGCATCACAATTCATCTTCGCCAATATCTTATATATTAGGCAAAATATACACTTTTACACTAAAAACAGTGATATTCACAATATTAACACCAGAAATAAGGACAAATTACGAGCTCCTTTTCACCGGCTTCATAAGGTTCATAACTCATTTGTTGGGCTTGGTATGACCTTTTATAACAAGCTACCCTCTGCTCTTCTAGATTTGCCTTTTAATGTATTTAAAGTTAAAGTAAAATCAAGCCTTTGTTCAAAGGCATACTATTCTATTAACGACTACTTAAACGATAAAAAACTTTTTTACAAAAAAATAGTACCGACTTCCAAATAAGAAAACTACAAAGTGAAAAATAACTTTATTTTTGGAAGAAACGTATTGACAGCATCGAGCGTGTTCAATGTTTAATATCATTTACTTGGATTTAATTTGAGTACAGCAGTAATACATTAATGTTCACATCCTTTGTCATTTAGAACCGTGTGTGTGTTTTCAGCATGTATATTGCCACTTCAATGTAACTTGAGAGTGTGAATAGTAGAAATAAAATAAAATTATTAGTATTCCTATGTACCTAAGAATAACGGCAATGACTTATAATTATTATTTGATAAAACATTTTATTTAGTTCAAAGTTCGGCAGAATTTTGATGATTATTGATATTTGATGATACAAGGAATAAAAAACTTTTATACAAAAAAATACTACCGACTTCCAAATAAGAAAACTACAAAGTGAAAAATAACCTTATTTTTGGAAGTCGGTGTCTTTCGTAGGTACCATTTTTTTGCGTTTCGGACACCGACTTCCAAAAATAAAGTTATTTTTCACTTTGTAGTTTTCTTATTTGGAAGTCGGTAGTATTTTTTTGTATAAAAGTTTTTTATTCCTTGTATCATCAAATATCAATAATCATCAAAATTCTGCCGAACTTTGAACTAAATAAAATGTTTTATCAAATAATAATTATAAGTCATTGCCGTTATTCTTAGGTACATAGGAATACTAATAATTTTATTTTATTTCTACTATTCACACTCTCAAGTTACATTGAAGTGGCAATATACATGCTGAAAACACACACACGGTTCTAAATGACAAAGGATGTGAACATTAATGTATTACTGCTGTACTCAAATTAAATCCAAGTAAATGATATTAAACATTGAACACGCTCGATGCTGTCAATACGTTTGTCATCGATTAATGTTTTACACGTGTGCTTGGAAAATACTCCTAAGTTATTCAAAATAAAAATGAAGACATTCCGTCTTAATCCAAAAAATCTTCTCGTGAATTATATTTCGATCAATACGTTAGATAAAGACGTGCAATCGATGCTTTTACCTTTGAATCTGATGCATCATATCATGTTCTGTCCTAGATATCATATAATAAAAAAACTTTTTTACAAAAAAATACTACCGACTTCCAAATAAGAAAACTACAAAGTGAAAAATAACTTTATTTTTGGAAGTCGGTGTCTTTCGTAGGTACCATTTTTTTGCGTTATGGACACCGACTTCCAAAAATAAAGTTATTTTTCACTTTGTAGTTTTCTTATTTGGAAGTCGGTAGTATTTTTTTGTAAAAAAGTTTTTTTATTTTTCACTTTTTAGTTGTACCTAACTAATAGGCAAGTTGTTTAGTAAGTTTCCTATAACGCCAAAATAGATTACCCGAATATCATGAAACTTGAACAAAATCGATCAAATGAGAGATCTGCTTACCCCTTAAGAGCGTATTGGCGTGATGTTATGTTATGAAATGGTATAAACAATAAACAGACATGCGATTGCAGCAGTCCCGAGAGATTTGCCGTTATTTATTGAAGAGTTCTGTTGTATATCTTCGAAGTTCTTCATCAGATCTTCACCAAATTAAAATGGGACCAATTTCGGAACATACTCTATCAAACAAAAAAAGAATTTTCAAAATCGGTCCACAATTGACGGAAATATCGGTGAACATACATAAAAAAAAAAAAAAAAAAAAAAAAAAAAAAAAAAAACATACAAGAAGTCGAACATAGAACCTCCTCCTTTTTCGAAAGTCGGTTAATAAAAATAGTTGGTCGCTGTGATTAACTCAAGACAATGTTTGTGTTCTTTCTCCAGAATTAGCTTACCTACTGACAGGTTTTAAGAGTTATTAATTGTTTTTTTTTTATTTTGACAGTTTATGTCAATTTATTTTAATTTAATTGTTATGACAATTAAATTAAAATAAATTGACCATTATTGACATAGTCGACTCACTACAATGATTTTTTTTTTTAATGAGTTGTATTGCAATATGTGGTTAGATAACGACCTCGACAGTTGATCATATATTATTCTTGCCTAACTGTTGATTTATTTTTTTACTTCGATGGTCCTAGTTTTTCATAATTATGTGACTTCGAGTTACTGCTGTATTAGCTATATGTAGGCGGGCACGCCCTTTATGCCTGGAGGCTTTATAATTCGGGTACCAAGTTCCGTTTACGTTTTTATTTTCGCTCGAGTTTAGATTTCGATGTTTTTGTTGGTATATTGGCGTGTGCTAGCTGTCGGCAAATATATTTTAATTTCATTTTTTTTGTTGAGTAATGTAAATTATTTGCATACTATTGTATAGAATCAAGTTTTTGTTTTTTTTCTAACTGAACAGACAGCTGTGCTGCTGGGGAGTTTCTTGCGCCACTTCTTCTTCCCAGCAAAAGCACTAGGAAGTGGTGAAGGGCGGGCGTTTTTGGGGGACTGTCTGTAGCGACTCCATTAATTGTTTATTAATAGAATAGGTATTACTTTAGGGAACTTGCATATAAATAATATTTTAAGTTAACTGTTAATTACCGCTAGTTTAATTATTCTCACGGCCTGCGCGCAGATGTTCTTGCATGTTATAATAGATTATTGTAATGTGCAAGGGACCCTCCTTTGGAACAATGAGTTTAAATTATCTTAGTTTTAAGAATTTAGCTAAGGTTTCTGTGTGATGCCGACGGTTCTTTTGTTAATGTATAACTTTCTATATTTATTATGCAACCCATTATAGCTGTAAAAACCTTTGTGTAACGTGCCGCCCGATCGCATCCCAGCTTTCAACAATTGTGAAGATTCATTCAGTCTCATTCGGTCTAGGGAAGCGGTCGGTCGGCACTCTTATTCTTTGTAATTTATCTTGAATAAACTAACTCAAACACAAAGTTAAACAAGTACTCATTTCGCGATTCACGTAACGCCGATATAGCTAAGTAACGATACGTTCCCGAAATGTCTTATGTAATTTTGACGTTCGGAAAGTGCTGATTCTCAGCCTAGTTTGAATAAATGACTTTTGAATTTTTGACTTCAAAAAAAGGAGGAGGTTCTCAATTCATTGGAACCTTTTTCTTTATGTATGTTCTCCGATTATTCAAAGAGGCGACCGATTTGAATTTTTTTTTTTTTTTAAGGGTATTATTATACTTACCAAGTGGTCCCATGGACATCAGGTCCCGTCTGATGATGGGATTCTGGCAAAATCGAGGGAACTCCTCAAATATTATAGGCATATATATATCGGAAATATGAGAGCTATTGGATAAACCCTCGGTCTTATGGGCTTTCATGGGTATGCATGCAACAAAGCCTGAGATAGTCCTGTTCCAATTTTATCATAGCAGCGAATTCGACCACCAATCGTTTCGCTTTCTCTCAACAAAAACACACTTTATCAAGTTTATACACGCCACTTTAGGCCACCTCTCAACTTTTTCCTCCCAACTCTTTTTCAACTCCGAAAATGCGAGCCCGAATAAGGGAATATGTCCCTTATTCGATGTGTGTGTAGATGTGTTTGAGATCTGACATACAAGTCACTTACTCGATATCAAATTGATTCCGCTCTAAGAGCATATGGTCACCCTCCAGATGGTCACTATGGTCACTCTTTAATGATAAGTATATATATATATGCCGGTTATAAGATATCTCGAATAGTTAACCGACTACGATGAAGAAAATACTTATAAATAAATGGTACTGATGAAAAAGGTCCATCGAACTCATCTGGTGATGAAGGTAGGCACTGGATCTCCGAAATAAAACAATGTTTCATAGTCGTGTTTGGGCTTATTGGAATCGTCATGAGATGTACTTTGGCTATAAATAGTAATTTAATAATTTTCATGGTAATTGGAGGTACCTATCAAAGCTAAAAAGATTAAAACTTTTTAACAATTGATTAAAACTTTATAACATTTTAGAAGCCGGTTTGGTTTTTACCGGCTGCCAAAATAAAAAAAAGTACAAAGTACAAAGCGAAAAAAAACTTTATTTTTCGAAGTCGGTATCGAACAACGAAAAACAACAAATACCGAAGACACCGACTTCGGAAAAGAAAGTTGTTTTTTGCTTTGTAGGGTGGTCGCTTTGGAAGTCGCTTTGATTTTTTATTTTATATTCGGGATTTTTTCTGGTGTTTCATAAAAGGGTTTCACTTTTCAACTGGGCTTTGTTGTCCCACAGCTGGGAAAAGGCTTTCCCCATACTTGTCCAGCTAACCTTATATCCTGCCTTCGCCGAAAAATCTGTCAGAAACGTTTCAAAATCGTCAAGCCATCTTTTTGAACTGACTGCCCAAAACGGAGAATATTCTCAGTTCGGATGTTTATAGTCATAATATTTTTTTTTTCTGTTCGGGCATAACTCCGTCGGATAAACGAACTTGCAGAATTCTTTTTTGTTCGAAAGTAGTTTATTTTGAAATGGTCCCATTGTTTGGTATAGATTTGATGAAGAACTTCGGCGATTACGACTGAATTTCTTGATAAATGACGCCAAATCTCTCGGGATGTCTGTTTATTGTTTACACCATTTCATTACCATCAAAATTGAAAATAAAATAAAAGTTTAACTTGTCAAAAAAGGAAGAAACGAAAACAGAAACACTGACTGCCGAAATTAAAGTTATTTTTCACTTACCTAGCTAGTAGGTAGTGTTTTTATTTGGAAGGCGGTTGTATTTTTAACACGCTTGTATTAGCTTGGTATGTATCTATCTATGTATCAACGTAACGGAATATTTGAACGTGATTTTCACCCTTTTCAAAACGAGGGATTGATTTGAAACTTTGCACACTTATCAAGGACCGACGACAATGCAATAATTTAGTTAAAGTCAAATATATTTATTCAACTAGGCCAATAAGCGGCACTTTTGTACGTCAAACCAAAATTAAAATTTACAAGTAATAAAAGTTGATTCTACCGTGCGCGTTTAAATTGTTTGTCCCATTAGCCTTACCAAGATCTTCAGGATTAGCGACTTTTTAGTTAAATTTACCATTAAAGCGTGTTTTTTAGTTTTTAGAACTACAATTTATTTGTTATAAAGTTTTTGTTATCTCGGTAGTTTGTTCCCTTGGTATAATAAAACATTTTTTACGCGGGCGAAACCGCGGGCAGACGCTAGTTAAGTATAGAAATAAAAGAAGCAAATCCTGAAAGCCTTGATTTGCTACCGAAAAGTATTAATTTAATAGCGTATTCCCGGTAAAATGACGTATATATAAACACAAACACACAACTATATTCAAGGCCGCTGCTGAGATAAAAAATAATCAGTCAATCACCTTCCGAAAATTATTATCACTATTGGATATTGCTGAATAAACGTATCAATGAGTGTAGTTGTATTTGTAATTTGTTTATGACGTAATTAAACATAATTTTAGCGGGCACACCATATTTTATTTCGTTGAATATGACAAGAGGCAAAGTGACATTCTGCCAGCGATATACGATTGTCAAAAAGTTCAAAATGTATGAGGTTGTCTATTCAAGTGGTCAATTCCCAATATTTTTGGATCCCAAGATCAAGAGCCCAAGATTTGAAGTGTGAACAATTTTGTCATGGGTATATGATTGAGGAGTACATCGTAGGAAATTATAAAATATGGTCAAGTCTAAAGGTGAGGCGTCTGGCTTACTCCGTATTGTCACCATTACTACATAGTATAATTAAATAGAGTCGCTTTCCGTGTCTGTCTGTATATCCGCTAATTCCTCCTAAACCACGCAACGGATTTTAATGCGGTTTTCACAAATAAAAAGAGCGATAATTGAGTTAGGTTTTAGAAGTAAGCCGGGGCGGGTCGCTAGTAATTAATAAAGGCAGTGATTCATCAATACAAATGAACCAATTGTTAGTACAAAGTAATTTGTAGAACAAGAAAATCTACACACAAAGTGTATAGGGATCAAGTAGGGTTTAGAGTATGGCCGCAATTGAGGATTATTATTTTAAGTTTTTTGGATCGTTATTGATTTTTTATGTTAGTGAATTTCACTATTTGAATAAAGAATTTTCTTTAAATTTAGATAAAATAAAATCAACTGTCAATCAGGATGCCTATAAAATTGTGTATAATAGCGTTTTTACAAAATCATTACAATTTCTGAATCGGAACTGATTAAAATTGCATCGACATGGAGCGATGACACCATTTGACATGAGAAGAGATGATAAGAGCCATCGGCATGTTGCAAGCTGGTTCCAGGCACCGTACTGTGGCTACTACTCAGAGCGTCATAAGCCACCTCTGGACACGCTGTCGTATCACACGACATGGAGGACGATCTGAGACCGCTGAGAGTTCTACCTATAACACAGAAATTGGGCGGAAGAAGACTGGCGTTGTGTTTGCTTTTCCGAAAAATCTCGTTTCGGTATGAGGCCGGATACAAGACGTACTCAAGTGAAATTGAAACTGAAAGTTCATCCGCCCGCCGGTTGGGTGATTCGTTTCGAATAAAGCACGACAATGCATGTCCACACACGGCTAGAGTCGTAACACGCACTCTTGCTGACCGGCGAGCACGGCCTACTGTGATAGGCCTGAGTCACACATTTTTATCACAGTTTGGGAACAAAAACCGTGACAAAATGTGTGACACAGGCCTATCACAGAGGCCGTGCTCGCCGTTCTGATGCTCGTATCAACGTTCTGCCCTAGCCTGTTCAATCGCAAGACCTCAACCCAATTGAGCACGCATGCCATATGCTCCTAAGAAGAGTTCTGCCATAATGGATGCCGTGAATACTCTACAACAACTTTTTGAATTGATGGAAAGCCCACGTTGGGCGGTCATTCCTCAAAGTGATTTTGATGAACTGATTTTAAGCATGCCAAATTGCTGTGATTGTGTGATTCGTGTCAATGGTCCAACAAAGTTTTTTTTTTTTTACATTTATAATAACTATTTAAGAATCCTCATTTTTGCCTTTTTTGCTATTTAATTGACGACATTAACTTAGGTTAATTGCCTACAATTTGCAAAAAATTATGTTTTTTTAAATTTTACAAAATCTAGCGATAAGTTGTTAACTTAAACATAGTAATTAAAGTAAGAAGCCATTGGAAGACTAGATATGGTATAGTTATTTATGCTACAAGTGCGGAAAGTAGGTGATTTCCGATGAGTGGTATTTTTATTCATGAGCGAGCGAAGCGAGTGAGTAGATAAATCGACACGAGACGGAAATCATCTTACGCACGTGTATCATACAACATTTTACTATGCATTGTGCGAGGAAATAAAAAAAAATATCTGAACCAAGCAAGAAATTAATAAAATGGCGCTTATTCAAGGGCGCTCAGCATATCCACAGATTAACTAATAGGTCATAGTTCCTCGGGCATATCTACTGCGCATGTGCAAATAGCTGACACGTCGTAACGCAAAAAGGCACGAGCAAATAATTCATTCTGCCAAACATATTTAATGAATATTTAAAATTAATTTATTGATCAAAATCTAAATCTAGAGTAATTAAAAACGCCTTAAATGAAGTATTAGTTTTGTTTTACCTTTTATATGAATGATAATCTGTACTTAACTAATTTTTAAAACTTTTCTCAAATAATAAAAACTGTATGCGGCGGGCTGACGTTGGAGTTAAAAATTAAAAAAGTACAGGAAAGTAAAAAGCACTAGTAAAAAAAAGTGACACTTTCCGCACAGTTTGGCTGCTTGAAAAACGCTCTTTTCGAGGACATGTATTTTAAAATATTAATTGGATATTTTTTTATAGTTGTAAATGTACTTGTTCCCTACATACTTTTGACGTGTGAATCTCCTTTGCTAGTAATAAAACCAATTATCTTCTTTGAAACGGGTCCAAAAATGCAGCAGCTACCTTCACCCTTGCCAATAAACAGGAACATAGTATCGGGTCTCCCCAAAACGGTAAACGCCGTCCACCACACCTTCAAAAAGTAATTAACTTAAATTGCACTTTAATTCATCCACTTAAAGTTTCATTTGCCGTAATCAGAATTGATTGGCGGCCACTTTACGTTGAGCTCTGTTTGTTTGTTAATCCCTTCTGTTTTTAGAGTGTTTTGCAATATTTTGAGTGGTTCGGCAGATCAATAGTAACTGGTGCAACAAAACGGCGTTGTTTTGTGTCGTTGTCATGGTAACGTTTGATCCGAATTTGTAACGCGATGGGGTGTTGTGTGGGAGAGGGAAGGAAATACGGGAATTGGTGGGTGTGTAAGAGAGGAAGAATAAGGGTTGGATGATGCACTGCGCAGTTAGTCTGTGCATGATAATTGCATTAGTTTCGTACGTTTGCAATCTGTTGGATTTGCGAATTTTAACAATCCTTTACTGAGTTCATATTTTAGTCTTTTTATCATTACATTTTGTTTAGAAAAGTTTCTTAAATGATCATAGCATATAAGCTGTATTTCGGAGCCCCTGTTCTTCTATTTAATAACCGACTTCCAAAAAAGTAGGCGGTTCTCAATTCAGATGTTTCAATTATGTTTTTTTTTGTGTACGGGCATTACGGCACGGAGTTATCTCGGTCATAATGTTATAGGCGGATCTGCAAAATTCTGGTTTTGTTTGAAAGAGTATACCTACTCTCGAGGTAGTCCCATTGTCACCAAATCAGAATCTGGTGATGGGTTCCCATGGAAATCAAAGGTACTTTTCAAATATTGCAGACATGTAGCGATTTTGATATTTTCAATAACATGGCAAGAATTTGCGCTCAGGAAGTATCATTTGGTGTAGTGGAACTGGTGAAGAAGACCACAGATGGATACTCGTCATCATCATATCAGCTGAAAAACGTCCACTGCTGGACATAGGCCACCCCCAAGCGTCGACTTGGGAGGCCTTCCAACGCAATGTCTTCCGGTCGCCACTCCAGAACTTTTCTACCCATCGGCCATCCGTTCTGAGAGCAATGTGCACTGCCTACTGCCACTTAAGTTTGGCAATTCTTCGGGTTATGTCGGTAACCCTGGTTCTCATGCGGATCTCTACATTTTTGATTCGATCACGCAAGGAAATTCCGAGCATAGCCCTCTCCATTACCCTTTGGCTGACTGAAAGCTTTCTGATGAGGCCTATTGTGAGCGACCACATCTCAGTGCCATAGGACATCACTGGCAACACACACCGATCATAGAAAATAGACTGGAGCCGAGCAGATGGACACTGGAACGCCTTAATAAGTTTGTTATGGGTATAAGATATCTCGAATAGTTAAGCGACTATGATGAAGCACATATATATGGTACTGATGAAAATAGTACCATCGAACTGATCTGATGATGAAGCCGGAAGGTAGACACTGGAACTCAGTAATAAAATAATGTACTCGTATCCTAGTCGTGTTTGGGCTTATTGGAATTGAAATGTGATGTACTCTGACTATAAAAGATTTTTATGGTAACTGATATTACCATGAAAATCTTTTATAGGATCTATATGTATCTGTACGCTTGGGGGAGGCCTATGTCTAGCTGTGGACGTCTTTCGGCTGATATGATGATGATGATGATGAGATATGTAACTATCTAAACTAAAAAGAGTAAAATAAAACTTTTTAACAAAAATTTATACCGACTTCCAAAGCAAAACACTACAAAGCGAAAAATAAATTTGTTTGCCGAAGTCGGTGTCTTTGCTAGGCACCTATTGTTTTTCATTTTTCGACATCGATTTCGGAAAACAAAGTTACTTTACGCTTTGTAGTGCTTTATTAAAATTTAGTTTTAATATAAATATTTCGTTATTGCACTCCTTATTTCTCGTAAAAGGACTTAACAAAAAACCCCGGGCTTTTAATAATGTATCAAAAGAAGTCCAGGTTTGTTCGTAAATCCTCATTGTTCCCTTCCTTGCATAATTCAACGAGGCAACATTCCCTCACGGACAGCCCTTTAGATTGTTAATAATATGTGCTGTATGGTGCTATGTACTACACTTACACCTTTTTTCGACTTCATTTTGTACGCAATGAACGTAGGTACCTTAAATTGGTGGCTCAATCTGAATTTTTAGTGACAATTTATTTTAATAAGTCTTTACTTACTTCATTTAGTTTAACACGAGGTTAAGGTTTTCGTGCAAGTGGACCTTCGCATTTAAAAAAAAGTTAATTAAAAAAGTAAAAAAAACCCCGACTGCCTAAAAAGTGAACGTAAACAAGAAGAAATTCATGCTGTGCAGTCGGAGGATACATATTCGCGAGCTGGCTGACCAAAACCAGATTTTTCAGACCTAGAACTATCAGAGGCTCTAGATAAGTGTCAAGTGGCATTCGACAGCAGCGATGGCGATGATCGAAATGACATAAGATAAAATTACAAAATTTAAAATATTCCCGATTTTAATTTTTATTTCATTCTTTTTAAACTACACATAATATACCACAGACCAGAGAAAACAGGTTTTTTTTTGTTCTGTGTAATATACCTAGTAGCAGACACGCTTCAATAGACAATCTGTCGAAACACGTAATAATGACACGAAATATTGCGAAAAACTCCAGATTCAAATCGCGAATAAATTTTGAACGGCTAAACCGATTTTATTCAAACATAGCTAAGGCGCAGGCCACATAGAAATGGCGTCGGGCGCGGACATGACACGGGCGGCTTCCTATTCCATTCAAATTTCAAACAAAATGCATGGCAATAAAGCTCAATTTTGGACACACGGTATGTCGTTGCTCGGACGTGGTTCTGACAACATACCCTGTGTCCTAAATTGCGCTTTTTTTCCATGCATTTTGTTCATAATTTAAATGGAATAGGAAGCCATCCGTGACCCGTGCCATGTCCGTGCCCGACGCCATTTCTATGTGGCCCGCACCTAAAAACACTCTCGACAAAGTCACCTTTCAAACAAAAAAAAACTAAATTAAAATCGGTTTATCCGTTTAGGCGCAATGATGTCACAGACAAACACACAGATACACAGCAACACACGTCAAACTTATAACACCCCTCTTTTTCCGTCGGGGGATTAAAATGTAAGGCATTGATCACGTGACATTTTAATTGTGTTTGACATTTCCATACATTTTGACATTTATGCAATCGCTATCGCCACGCTTTCGAAGATATATGTATTTCTGTTGCCGCTATAACAAAAAATACTGAAAACAGAATAAAATTAATATTTAAGTGGGGCTCCAATACAACAAACGTGATTTTTTTGCCGTTTTTTGCGATAACGGTACGGGACCCTTCGTGCGCCAGGCAGACTCGCACTTGGCCGGTTTTTATTTAACTAGCTGCTACCCTCGATTTCGTCTGCGTAGCTTTAGCATTTTTACTAGCTATTTTTTTATAACAATAATTTTGTAGGTGTGAGGGCCGTCAAACTTGAGAAATGATTAGTTCACCATACTAACTTCACCCCTCTTTCCAACCCCTTAAGGATGATTGCCGGGATATAACAATCCTATGTCCTTCCCAGGGTAAGGCGCAGATACCCCTGAGTAGCTGATTTTCAAATGAGAATCACGTCTAAACGGCAAGTCGTAACTTTTTGGAAAAAATATATGTTACATTAGACCATTTTGTTAATAATTTGATCTGAGAACATTTTGAGTTTTATTCGTATAACATAGTGTAATTAATTTGTAGAGTTATGTCTAAAATGGACAAAAAGACGACAATCGCACCAAAACCGCTGGGATTGACACTATCTCAAAGACAATTTAATTACCTACATTTTGATCTGAGCCTTTTTTTAGAGTCATTTGTACTTTGTCACAGAAGTTTTTTGTACTTTCCTTATTATATAAATAAGGAAAGTACAAAAAACTTCTAAATTTTGGGTCGCGCGGGTGTGAAACGTGTGCGCGTTTTGTTCCCTCAAGGTCGTTGGCGTTAGTCGTCGTCTTAAGTGTGAAAAAGTAACAGACAGGCAGACAGAGAGACGGACAGACAGAGTTATTATCGCATTTATAATATTACACTTACACCTTGTATAGCTATCGGGAAACATATTATGGGTGCGGTGCGTGTTACAATGTGCAGGTATGATTAAATTGCGAATGTAGCTAGCTTCGTAGAGTAAGCAGAGCGTGTGTAGCGCCACTTATCACTTTGAGCACGACTTACTGCTGGTGCAACGTCAATCACTCATAAGCTTGAATGACATAGATGTCCAGACCGGCAACATACATACCTACCTAGTGATAGATACCTATCTACTAGGTGATAGGTGAGCAGGTACGTTTAAGTCAAAATTATAATATGGGCTTGTATTTAATTGGTGGCGTTGATCTTCTTATAGCTTACAGAGCACGGAATGCCGTAGCCGTCAATTTCGCTGAGCGCAGGTTTCGGTTGTCCTAAAGTCAGAATGAGGATTATCTAATTATCGTCAGTTTGAACTTGGAACGTTGACTACCTAAGGTCTATAAATATAGCTGTTATTATAACGCGCACAGCAGAAAAGTTAGAATAAATCATTTCGAATGCCGTACGACTAAATATAAAACCAGTTTTGCGCAGCCCCTTTTTTTTCGAAAAAAGGGGAATAACATTTGCCGAAACATAAAACTACCAATTGTGCGCATAATTACAGAGACAATAGCAAAACAATAGCTTATGCACACATGGTGTGCAAATCACGCGTCGTAGGTTAAGCAGTGGTTGGTAAATCCCGTACCTAACTTAATCTGCCATATTTGGAAAATATTCACAACGATAAAAAAAATGTAAACAAACTCGCGCTAAAAGCCAAAAAACTGAAATTTGACATAGTCATACGCGGTAGCTCCCATTGTCACGGGCTGTCAATTTCTACACGATGAAAACTCATTGACTCGCTTGGTTTGTATGTAAAGATTTGACAATGCCGTGTTTAACAGTGGCCGCCGAGACGTCTCATTACTCTATGGCCTTTATAAATATTCATAAATAACTGTCCAGTAACAGATGCCCTTAGCAAGTTTATTTTATAGTCAATCAACGATACCATATCAATGTTAATGGCACTGTCACTGGTTATTTAAAGTTTTGATAGTTTTGTGATCGATCGTTAGACGTTAAAATTTGTTTATTGACTGTTATTTTAGAGCATTACGAAATATTCGTAGATAATGTAATTCTTTTTGTTCCGTATGCAAAAGGCCTACGGGCTGCCGTCTGTTTGTCACACTATATTTTTATCAAGAATTGCAGTAAAATTATTGTCACAAATTATGTAATGATCATAGCAGGTGACGTTTTGTAGTTTCTTCCTACCTCCAACGATGGAACGTTGCAAAGAACAAGGTGACGTCAGGTGACGTCGAGTCCATATTGTCACAGGCCGTCAATTTATGACGGCCTGTGACAATATGGATGATGACTAAATATTTTTTTGTCCGTCATCTACAAGAAAAACCAGCCAAGTGCGTGTCGGACTTCGCACATTTAGGGTTCCGTATCAAATGTAGAATATATTAGTATTTGTTAGCAAAATATACGTAAAAATAAACATTAACACCAAATTTCAAGTTCATACGTCAATGGGAAGTTAAAATATTCTTTGACAGACAAAAATTTGTGACAGAGGACGGATAGACGAACACATGAGTGACAGCAATAGCGCTCCGTTTGGACCCTTTGGGTACGGGACCCTAAAAAGAGAAAATTACGACGATATAGTGCGTTGAAATTTCATGTGACGTCACGTTTTTAGTACAGCTTAGATCAAAAACACACTAGGTATTTGAATAGCGCTTTAAAAATGGGCCGAATAATAAGACCACAAAGACATTTTTGGTCATTACATTTTTACTTTTTATCCTTATCATTTTATAATTAAGTGCTAATTTATCTTAACCACATTTTTGCACCTTCTTATTTACAAATGATTTTATATTGTTTGTACGTCTTGAAATCTTAATACAGTTAAGTTGTTTATATTTTTAACATGTTTTTAATACTGAAAAATATTAATTTATACGCGTGTGCAAACGTGAATATTTACGCGACGTATTTTTGCTACTGAATTTTTGATCGAATGTTCGAAGCTTGTGCTCAGCGCAGCATACATCGGGTGGGAACGGTTATGGCCTCTCTAGTCGTTCCGAGCTCTGTGATTTAGACAGCGTATCATAATATCCACTGTATGTTATTTTATGCACCTGAGCAGTCCAGGGTTAATAAGATTTATTACTCAAATGTATATTCTAAGTGTCTGTTAAAAAAACAAACGTTATCAATTTATAATATCGATGAATATTTTATTGAAAAATCCATGCATACCAATGTTATAACTGCTAAACAACTCTGTCTGTGGGTAAGTGTTTGTTACGTTTTCAGTCTAAATTGCTGGGAGAATTTTGATGAATTATAGAGGTATAGAGGTACATACCTTGGAGAAGGACATATGATAGTTTTTATCCCGGGCGTATATGTTGTTGCCTTGGGATAATGCCTACATTTCATGCGAGTAATTCATCAACTCGTCCTACATGCCTACGGCCCATTAAGGACGACTTGCAGAAAATCAAAATAAATAATATTTTCATTCTGCAACTCGTCCCACCGTTTCTTTTTGTGTGGAACTTTAAATCTTTTCAAAGTTTGGTACAGTTAGTAAGAGAAGATATAACAATATTTTTTAAAGAATTTTTAGTTTTACTTTCGTTTTGTTCATAGATTATTTAATATTAAAAAAGTCAGTACCTACCTACTAAATAATATACTTGTTATTTTGTAATTTTAGGTTTATTATTATTAATCCTACTTGCGTGAATGTTGATTATTACCTAGTGTGTTAATAATTGGTGTCATTTTGTGATGATTTGATATTTTTTGTTTATATGTGACAATGCTGTGATGATTAAATATTTTATAACAAATTATTTTGTTTACATATCTGGAAATACCAGACCTAACCCTTTTACTACTGATTGTACCTTTTCTTACTTTGATAATAACGTGGGACTTGTTGAAGATAAGAAATATTATTTATTTTAATTTTCTGCAAGTCGTCCTAAATGGGACGTAATGTAGGACGAGTTGATGAATCACTATTTCATGCAGGTGAAGCTAAATCATCAATCAATATCAATACATGTAATAAATCTGTAGAAAAATATTTTTTGTACATCGAAAATATTTCCAAAAAAATATTTTTATTTATATTATATATATTAGTAATTTATTTGTGCACGCATCACGCGAAATGTACGAAACCAATGTAGATAACTTTGTTACATAAAAATTGTGCGTAACTTGAAGAATTATTTAGTTTTTGTTTCATCGCAATCGGTTCACTCTATCAAAAGTTAGATGAATTTAAAGTGATCAAGAAGTAAAATTATCACAGCACACGCAATTTAGTTACTCGGACAGTTGAACTCGAAATTCGATAGATGGCGTTGTGCATTTGAAGTCATTTTCTGAATGGCGGTATTAAGATTCTAGGGTATTCTAGGTAGGTAGGTATTCTAGGTAGGTATGTAGGGTAGGCAGGAAGGTAAGTAGGGTAGGGTTGACAGGCAGATGACGGGAGCGAAGCCGCGGGCACAGCTAGATAAATAAGCCAATACATTAATTAATGTACTGGTTAAAATATTATTCGGTTAGTAGGTTTTCCTTATTAATGCAAACATTATCACTAAGTCTAATTATCAGCTTTCATGACCAACTTCAATAATATGCCTTTTTACATTCAAGTACATTATTTAATTATTATATTTAATTTCTTATCAATGTATAGGTCTTTACTTTGTACAAAACACTTCATATTACAGGAAATCTTAAGTAAGTACGTACATAAGTACGTACGTACTTACAGAGAAATCATTGAAAAAAAACCGGCCAATTGCGAGTCGGACACGCGCACGAATGGTTCCGTACTTGGTAAATTCCGGTTTACGATTTATGACGAATTAAAAAAAACTACTTACTAGATCTCGTTCAAACCAATTTTCGGTGGCAGTTTACATGGTACGAGTAATGTACATTATATATTTTTTTTTAGTTTTTTCATTCTCTTATTTTAGAAGTTACAGGGGGGAGACACACATTTTACCACTTTGGAAGTGTCTCTCGCGCAAACTATTCAGTTTAGAAAAAAATATAATTAAAAAATAAAACTCGATATCATTTTTGAAAACCTATCCATAGATACCTCACACGTATGGGTTTGATGAAAAAAAAAAATTAAGTTTCAATTCTAAGTATGGGGCACCCCCAAAATTTATTGTTTTTTCCTATTTTTGTGTGAAAATCTTAATGCGGTTCACAGAATACATCTACTTACCAAGTTTCAACAGCATAATTCTTATAGTTTCGGTAAAAAGTGGCTGTGACATACGGACGGACAAACAGACAGACAGACAGACAGACATGACGAATCCATAAGGGTTCAGGTTTTTTGCCATTTGGTTCATCATTATCATCATCCACAGCCCGACTTCGCCCACTGCTGAGCATAGGCCTCTCTCTTCTTGTACCAATCACCACGTTCCCGTGCCAACCTCATCCATGTTCTACCCGCAATGGCAATAATGTCATCTGCCCATCTCGCCGCTGGACGACCAATACTTCTTCTTCCAGTCCTTGGACGCCATTCAGTCACCACCTTACTCCACCTATCATCAACGCGCCTTGCCAGGTGTCCTGCCCAGCTCCATTTCAGTTCCGAAATTCGTTTTCCGACGTCAGAAATCTTCGTACGTCTTCGGATCTCAACGTTTGGAACTCGGTCTATTAGCCGTATGCCAAGCATGGAACGCTCCATAGCTCTCTGCGCAACTCGAAGCCTGTACACAGGCTCCTGTGTAAGCGTCCACGTCTCGGCACCGTAGGTCATGGTGGGCAAAACACACTGGTTATAGAGGCCATTTGGCTACGGAACCCTAAAAACTGTAAATTGAATATTTATAGTGCTTGTTTTGCTTTTTTTTTTGGTTTTTGTCGCGGCCCGAAATCGTGTATTTTTCATGTATGTTGTGAATGGTGTACGAGTATGTTTCAGCTTGAAAGTAATGAAGAAAAGGCAGATCTAAATAAGTTGAACTTTTTGAGCCTGAACAGCCTTCGCTAAGCAAAATCAGCCTATGCCTGTCTCACTGCTAGGACGCAGGCCTCATCTCTGTGAAGGGGAGTGAGCCATAATCCATTTCGCTGGCCCAGAGCTACTATCAAGGTTCAAATTCAAACAAACTTCAGACCAAAGTTCAGAGTTTAGTACGATTCAAAATTAATGACGGCTCGTAACACGAAGCGAGTCCCTGCGCAGTGGCCATTTCATTCGACAGCAGGTTTAAGGGGTGGGGTATTGCTCAGCGAGTTTCACAGTTTCTTCGAGTAGCGCATTTCACAGTCGCCATAAAGTTTGACTCTAACTGTACCAATAAACCTACAAGTATACCTAATCCCTGTACGCCAATTAAGTTAAAATATCTGCTACAGGTCGGTCACGTATCAGCCATAGATTAGGAGCCGCCATTATTCCGGATCTCCTTAATTCTCCTATTAATAGGTAGGACGTGATGGAACAGAATAAGTTATAGTTTTTATAATAGCCATAATTTTGGATGGGTTTCACGAAATAATAGTTGTAAAAATACGTTGTTAGCCGAAGAATTTCGGGCATTTCTTCGGCTTATGATAAAAACGAAAACTTGTCACAAAAAGTGCGCGAAATGGTAAAGATAAAAACATTTAACCTTATTGTTTAGCAACTGATTAACAGATTATAAATTCAAATTGTAAACAGAAAATTCGAATTAAGAATCTGCTGTTTGGAAGTCTTAATTCGAATTATAAAAATAAAGATTTTTATAAACACGGTCCATTAGGTTCTTGATCATCTCCAAAACATTTATAAACTCAGTTTTCAGCTTTCATAATCATCTTGATTATTCCACGTTTTTACGCGGCTTCTGAATTAAAAAATTGATGTTGGTAACTTGTCAAACTCTGACGTGGAATCTGTCAAAAGGCGTTATAGAAGAAGTTGTAACGATCTTCAATAAATATTCTCAATTCAGACCCACCCCGGTTGCAACTTTGCAAGTATACCGCACAGTTGTAATTTAGAAGATGAAGATGAGGATGAGATAATAGAAATGATTGATATCCCCCTTTTAGATAGACCATTCTCTTCATATATTTTACATAAATATCCTTTGCATTGTTCCAGAAATAGTGGAAGAGCAACAATGTCACTCGAGCGAGTTCCGACTCACCTGCCGAGACCTGGACTCGCACATCGCAGTATTAGAGGCGTGGTACACCTCCGCAGACGACTACCGACTCAACACCACCCACGAGAGCCTCCGAATTAAAACCGAAAACGACTCGGAGCTGAACAGAGTTTACGTGTATTCTAGTCCAAAACACAACGGGGTCTACTCACCCTCAAACCATTCCATGTTAGAGAACTCCTCAAATGTTAATTTAACCTATGATTTTAATGATTTTGTTAATGATACCTCGTTTTTCAATGATACGGTGGATATGTCAGTGGATTACGTGAATGTGTCTGGTTGTGGTGTTCCGACGTTCTCGAGGAGTTACGCCAGTTGGCGGGAAGGGGATAAGAGGAGACGGTTGCAGACGAGGGAGACATCTGTCAATCTGAGGGCGCCTGTTAGTTACCGGTGAGTCGAATTTCAATATTTGTAAAAAACAAAAAAGGTGTCGGTGTGTGTGTTCGCTATGTATGACGGTTTGAATATACTTTAGCAAAAGATCCGTGACGGTCGAAGTCTTACACTGTCGTCGGTCTTACTCTCATTAGACAAGTGTGCCAAGGGCGGTTGTTCCAAAAATAAAATAACTTTAGTAGAGATGCTTCTAATGACGTGCCCATATGCGTGCGTATATGTAAAATTCATTTTTTTTTATAACAGTATTCGGAGCAACATACTCTGATTTCAATCAAATAACAAATCAACTTAACTCTGGCCTCAGGGCTTTTGGTTCAATCAAGGGTGATTTGGAATGGGGTTCATCTAAATTTTCGATAAATGTTAAATGTCATTCGTTATGTGTTATAGTATAATTGAATGTTTTAAATCTGTTTTCTTTAGACCCTTATGACACAACTTCTGAAAACAAAATGTTTTAGTGACGATTATGAAATCCAACTTTATTTCAGATGATTTCTAGTTATGCACTAGTGTGTCTATTTACTATATTCAGTTAAGTTAAGACTCTCTAGTCTTCAGTATTGACACGAGTGGCTACACAGAATGATTTTCTTTCAGCAAAAGCGATTGCTGGAACCCAGAATCAATCATCGATCAACTGAAATTTCGCATGTCATATAATAATATCAACATAATACATTTAAATTTTTTGATATTTTTTACTGCAAAAAGCCCGATTATCAACAACATCATATGAAGCTCGAAATTTAAATGCAAATTTGCATGAAAAACGCAAAACCCAAAACATTAAATAAGTAAGCAGAAAAAGAGAAAATAATCAATTCTACCGTTCTAGAATAGAAATACCTACTCTTTATTATGTACACCATATAAGTAACAGAAAGTATAGACGAAGAAAAACATTACACTGGGTGACACAATGGGCGGCCTTATCACAACCTTTGGATGAACCTTTGTTTTGTTCTACGTCGATATAATGCACGAAAATATACACGTTTTCTTTTTTTATTATATTACCACTATCTCACCTGATGGTAAGGGATGTTGTGGTCGAAAGTTGCCTAGAAGTAACCTATTCACTCTTTACATAAAGACCCCGAGACCCCATCATCACTAGATTTAAGTTAAAATACGCAAATATATAGAATCCGGTGTCTATTTATTGCTGAAAAACGTCACTTGGTCTTATAGGTCGAAATCGCCTAGTCTAGCCTAGGTTTGCGTGATATGGAACAATATGGTTATATGTACATTTGTGCTCTAATAAAGTCGTAGAGTTACGCGTACCGCTAACAAACAAGAGCTCTATTTGCGCTATAAAGGGATCTTATTTTTTTTCTCCACATGAAAATAACGCTGATTAGCTGGACAAGTTTCCGTAACAAGGAAACATTGGTCCTTGCGCTGTTGTCCCTGCTACGTACGAAATAAACAAAGTAATAACATGTTCCTGTTTGTACAAAATAAATACTAATAGTATTCTTGCCTAGAAGTATTTTATGACGTAAGTCCCGTTCGTTCTTTGAACCTAGAATTGTGTCAAAAAAAGTTTAAAACTGTAACCCGACTACGGTTTTTTTGTCTTTGTTACCCGGGCCATAATAACAAATCGATGACACCTCATTCATCAAAATTGGATGAATAGATTAGGCGCTACGCAGGAACATAAGAATAATATAACTCTTATCTTGCCTAGCCTTTTTCCCAACTATATTGGGGTCGGGTTCCAGTCTTACCGGATTCAGCTAAGTACCAGTGTTTTACATGGAGCGACTGCCTATCTGATCTCCACAACCCAGTAACTGGGTAACACGGTACCTACCTCTTGGCAAGATTGGTGTCAGATCTCAAGCTTCTGACTACCCGTAACGACTGTCAAAGATCTTCAAATGACAGCCGGGAGCAACGGCTTAACGTACTTTCCGAGGCATGGAGGAAACTCGGTATGTTGAAATTGAAATGGTCACCCATCCACTGACCGACCTCGTCAAGCGTTGCTTAACCTTGATTATTGACCCGTGCGGCTGTTATTATTTAGCCACGAGCTCCTCAAGAATACTATATGTAGACTTCTAAAATAAAATCATAACCTTTCCTTTTGCCGTAGTCGGGTAAAAAATAACAGTCTTCTTCTCTCTGTAGACTTTTAGTAGCCGATTGAAGTATGAATGTCAGAAATCCACTTGGAAATTATTTATTTTATTTTTGTTCGCATCCATGAATAGTTAAAAAACTGAAGAGTAGTGTGAAGGCCATTAATCTGTCGTCATGCTTATGTAGAGTAGAATTTTAAATCATCATTGATTGGAGTGGTATTTAAGTTAGTACGGCAACCTTGTTTCCTTTCGAGTGGAATTTTACCTCTTCATTGATAAACTATGAGTGTATGTTTGAACAGTGATTAACCACTTCCTCACTCAGATTATTTCATGACGGTAGTGATTCATCAATTTTTATTTGGTGCCAATAATATGTAATAATGAAAACAAAAAGAAAAATCCACCACCGAAGCGTTTTCACCTAGAAGAAAATACATTTACCACATAGGCGATGTCCTTCAGGAAGGTCAGAAGGTAAACTAGATTATAAAAGTGGACGAAGCAAAAGGAGAATGTTGCAGGCATTCTATAGTTCCTGCCAAAAGACGAGGCTTTAGCTTATAATCATCACCATCATCCATCACCGCCTTTTTAATGTTTCCACTGTTGGTAATTAATTCTCCGGGACTTCGTTGAGCTTCATTGCCTTGGCGCTTTTCTGGTGGTCGCCACTGTTGATTCTGGCTTTCAGGAGTTGCAGTGGTTTGGGAGTAGTGCGGTGGGATTGTTGGGACAGCGGCTTATAACATGTAAGCTATTTATTTATTCAGCTTTGTGAGAAGAAAAAACCCGCATTGATATTCAGCCTTATTTATAAAATCCTAACCATTTGGTTTCCTCTTCCATACCATCCTGTCCACCGTCACTCTATCACTGACTCCCTTCTCCTCACACGGTCCATACATATTTTCTTTGGCCTTCCCAAAAAAGATGGATGGACTGTGTGCTTAACAAATTCTCCGTACAAAATTTGAATTAAGAATCCACAAATCAGTGCTCAAACTAAACAATTTGTAAAAAGTTTTTATACCTCTAATATAAGGCCCATCAATATAGAGTGTGGCGGGTCTATGATTTTCTTGAACTCTAAAAATACTATCGAAAGAGTTAAAAGTAAAAAAAAATATCCAATTTGGTATAAAGATGTAAGCGCAGTCGCCATCTTTGATACGTTAGCGTGTTGCTACTATTAAATTATCCAATTACGTAGTTGTGAATGTGAAGAAAACAATTTATTAGTAGACGATATAATTTGATGTATCCCTAACATGTGTATAATTTGTTTAAGCTGGCAGGAATATTATGATTTATTCCGTCAACATGCTTGAGTTAGGATTATTTTGTAACATTTATTTAAAAAAATGAGTTGATAAAATTGTAGCTCCTATTTTCTTGTTGTTTGGCTTCTGCTTGACAAGAATGAAATTTATCTTGGGTCTTTGTTGTAATAAAACAGTTTACTTAAAATTTGCAGTTTTATTGTTTAATTACACGGGTACATTAGCCAATAGAAAAGTAACCGGACATCGAGTGAAATCTGTCACACAGATAATAAAAATTAAATGATATTTTTTTTATTTGAAAGCTGTTGCTTCTTATGTAGTCCCATTTAAATTTGATCAAGATCTGACTAGTAGTTTTTGAGTTATACTTAATATAGCTGTCACAATCTAAGAAGTACGTTGACGTTTCCCATTTTACATGCCACGATAACTTTGTACGTAAGAAATTGAAAAATCATAACCCTAATTAAATACTACGTTACCGATACACTATGACAACGAGTATCATTCGCAAGCATTCTAATAGGTATTTTCATAGCTGTCAAAACGGGCCTTTTATTTTTTGACAACTGCCAAAAAGGTGACAAAAACGAAAAAAAAAAACTTGAGAGGTGTCAAGGGACACCCGGATGGAACGAAGTTCCTTTAGTATATATATATGTGTATACATATATATGTATATATACTCTCTCGACCAGGCGCGGATGTACTTTATGTTCACTCGTGCTCTGAACTGCCAGATTTTAATAGGTTTAGTTTTTTTTTTTTTTTAAATAATATCTGATTAACGATCTATTCAACATCCACGAAATTATGACGAACCAATTTAAGCTCTTTACTAAAGTAATAAGACGTATATTGCTGTAAAAAATATTCCCCGTGCGGTAGGCTGAAGCGCACGGCGAGAGTTCATACAACTTCTACGAGAAACAAGCGAAAACGCCTGGCGCGTGAGACAGAGATAGTTCAATAGAAAATGTACGGCAAAATATGGCCAATTTCGTGCGCCGCCCCAGCGAACCGAATATTACCGAGAGCGGGCGAGGTTTGACGAACGCAATTTATCTTCGGGTCGAGTACCAACATTACAAGTTGTACAACGACGTAACTAGATGGCGTTGGCGTCGAATTTGAAGTCGCTAGCGAGATTGTTTGCCGATTTAGATAGGGTCCTGTGAATTTTAGTAAATCTAACACAATTACCCAGTGAGACAGCAAAATGCACTACTATTTCTATGATCCACCAGCCGCCACTGCTCTCGACTTCGTAAACACAGTGAACAAAAAGTGTCGTTACAACTTTTCGTGAGATTTTTTTCCGTCTAGCCCCCTTTCGCAACGCGCGATAAGGAACTTCGTTCCAAAAATATACCATAGACTCCGACTTCCGAAAAGAAAAATATATTTCGCTTTGTAGTGTATTGTTTTGAATGTCGGTTATATTTTTTTGTTCCGGTTGTAGAGATTTCTATGGCACAATGTAAAAACTTTAAGTTTTTACATTGTGCCATAGAAATCTATCTACAATCTCTTTCTCTTCGTCTTTAATACTTTATGCTTGTATCTGCTACTGCTACCTCTGCGACTGCTAGTATTATATATAGTTACCGCTTACCGACACGTAACTTGGAACAGTTGTGTGATGCGCACAAGTTGTTTTTTAGGTTTCTTTGGTTACCAAGCGGGACGCGGGGAACGTTTAGCACTATTGCGAGCTCGCGATTGGTTGGTCAGTTGACACTAGGATCGACTGACCAAGGTGATTGGTCAGTTCTCGCACTATGCCAAAACATGGCAAGTTATATGCCGGGGACGATTAAAAGTACTCACGCGGTACGAAAATATATCTAAATAGAACCACCCGTAATCTTAGGCTACATGTCTACACAAAGGTCTATTTATGACCGTTCTTCGAAAGGCTATAATTCCCTGATAGGCCGTACGTGTGGGGCCTCCCATATTGATGGTGTAATACTTATGCAGAGCACAGAGTCGACACACGTAACGATGTCAATGATACCTTTCCCATGGGAATGCCCTGTCCTATGGGGTACCGACTTTGTTTTATTACGTTACTAATTAGCGGCCTTTTTGAATGACAATGAATGTAGCAATAACTATGAGTCGATTTTCGTTTTTGGCGATGCTCTTATTGTCCGAGCTGTACCTACATAATAGGGGAGGACCGAAACTTTTCTTGAAGCTTGTTTGTACTTTTTAGGGTTCCGTACCCAAAGGGTAAAAACGTGACCCTATTACTAAGACTCCGCGATCCGTCTGTCTGTCTGTCTGTCTGTCCGTCTGTCACCATGCTGTATCTCATGAACTATGATAGCTAGACAGTTGGAATTTTTACAGATGATGTATTTCTCTTGCCGCTACAACAACAAATACTAAAAACAGAATAAATATTTAATTGGGGCTCCCATACAACAAACGTGTTTTTTGCCGTTTTTGCGATAATGTTACGGAACCCATCATGCGCAGTCCGAATCGCACTTGTTTGTTTGTTACTGCAGAACTTATTACTAGGTGAACCGATTTTGATGATATTTTTCCCAATTTAATTATATTGATGTTAAATAAAATAATTAAGTAATAATAATGTTTAATGCATGCTAATTAAGGATAACAAGGACAGGATAATGATAATTTCAATGCTTGTAATAGGCTGCTAAGTCTTAAGTACTAACATAACACAACACCAACATTACCACTTAGTTCGCAATAAACGTTTTGACTTTGATTTTGATGATTTTGTTTTTGTTTGAAACCTTGTCATGTCGTCCCATTTAAAATACAACAATTTGAAGATCTGATCATCATCAAGAACTGATGAACTTTGGAGATATACATCAGAACTCTTCCATAAATTACGGCAAATCACTTGGGATAGCTGCAATTGCATGTATTTTTATTGTTTACACCATTTCATAACATAACATCACGCTGGTACACTCTAAAGGGGTAAGCAGGTGTGAACAGTTCAACCTGGTATAGTCTTATTCGACAGGTTTTGTTTAAGTTTCATGTCATTGGGTAAATCTATTCTGGAATTAATATAGATATAAAAAAAAACCACAACTAAAAGTAAAAATTAAAATCTTTTTTAGCAAAAAAACAACCGACTTCCAAATAAAAACACTACAGAGTGTAAAATAACTTCACTTTCGGAAGTCGGTGTTCCTGTTTCCGTTTCTTCGTATTTGACACCGACTTCTGAAATTGAAGTTTTTTTTCACTTTGTAGTGTTTTTATTCGGCAGTCGTTGTATTTTACCTGAAAAAAGTGGTTTACTGTTCTTCTCATTTACTTTTTTATTGTTGTTGTATTGTGTCTCATCCCTTTTTCCCAACTATATTGGGGTCGGCTTCCAGTCTTACCAGATTCAGCTAAGTACCAGAGTTTTACATGGAGCGACTGCCTATCTGACCTCCACAACCCAGTAACTGGATAACACGGTACCCGTTCGCAAGATTGGTGTCAGATCTCAAGCTTCTGACTACCCGTAACGACTGTCAAAGATCTTCAAATGACAGCCGGGACCAACGGCTTAACGTACTTTACGAGGCACGGAGGAAACTCGGTATGTTGAAATGGTCACCCATCCACTGACCGACCTCGTCAAGCGTTGCTTAACCTTAATTATCGACCCGTGCGGCTGTTATTATTTAGCCACGAGCTCCTCATTGTTGTATTGTGTCTGTGTCGAGGAAATATTTTCTTTCCCTATTTAGTTAGTTTTGGTGTGATTATTATCCATAGACTTATCCAGTCTGTTTAGGCAATCTGTTTATCTAAGACTATGCAGTTTTTCACCCAGAGTCTATATTTTACAAGCTTTTATTTGACTTCCAATGTATGTATGTAAGTGTGTCCTCAGCAGATTAAGATGAAATTTTGCATACACTATTGTTTTGGATGACAATGCACAGTAAGCTAAACAGCTATACTCCATTTGCGAAAACATTAGACGTTTAAATTAGCCCATTTTACAGCCCGTTCAACCAATTTTGACTTCTATTACGTTGGTGATACGACAAATGGTAGCTGTAGTAAACAGTTGGTTTTGGTAACAGGTTTTTGCTTTTTATGTCATCCATATGTTTACGGGATAGAACTCAAAATCGGTTGAACGGACTGTAAAAAGTATTGGAAACATGTCTAATGTTATTTCAAAAGGAGTTTAGACGACGCGACGACTAACGCCAACGACCTTGAGGGAACAAAACGCGCACTCGTTTCACACCCGCGCGTCCCAAAATTTAGTAGTTTTTAGTACTTTTCTTATTATTCTATGACTTTAAAAAAAAAGCTTCAGATCAAAATGTAGATAATTAAATTGTCTTTGAAATGGTGTGAATTTCATTACATTACGCTCGGCGGTTTTGGTGTGATTGTCGTGTTTTTGTCTGTTTTAGACATAACTTTACAAATTAATTGCACTATGTTATACAAATAAAACTCAAAATTTGCTTGTTTTTTTATTAGAATAATCAATTGTATATATGTTAGTAAACTATAAAAAAAACTGTTTCACAAATTTGCTTAAATCAAATTATAAAGAAAATAGTCTAATATAACATATATATTTTTCAAAGAATTACGACGAGCCATTTAGACGTGATTCTCATTTTAAAATCAGCTACTCAAGGGAATCGGCGCCTTAAACAATCCAAAACTAAAAGTATCTTTCATTTGGATGTTGCAATAGTCATGTTTATTTTCACCTGTAAAAGCGCTGGTTTTCGTAGTTACATATCTTTTGCGGTTCATCGGTTTATTTACTTACGGAGTTAAAATAAACTGTGTGGTGTGTAGTATGCAGTAATTTCGTATGTGTGGGCTACTAGTATTTCATTTTTCAAGGAATTTCGCGGGCATTCGATTAAGATGAAAGGAGAGAGCCCATACACAGGCCCCTTATGAGGTATCGTGTCTGCGATTTCAATATTATCCAAAAATAGGATTTATATTTTGTTTTTTTCCATCCGTGTCCTTTACTTTTTATGTACAGACAACAACAGATCAGGTTTCTTCACTTGGACATTTGTATGCACCTTATTGCATTGTAATAAGGGTTCATTTCAAGAACAGAAACATCGTCATTTCTCGTGAACCCCGCAAAATAAATAAAAAAAATATTTTCTAATTATGAATCTAACGTGTTTTTCTACAATATACAACCAAATTCATCAAGATACAACCATTTTTTCAAAGGGGCCCAAGTTCCCTTACAAAATGGGCATTCCCCTTTTGCGTACTTATGTAACTTTGGAAATATATTAAAAAAAACTACTACTATGGAGAGTGGTCTCACCACAGATACAAATCTAACTAGATAACGCAAGTCCCTCCTTACTTGCGTAAATGCGTCCAATGCCTCGGCCAACTTTTTCTATACAGTTTTTACAGCTCAATATGGCATAATTAGCCATCATTTTTCTAGATGTGTTGTTGATTTTTTAACAAATTTTAAGCTTATTTCTGAAAAACAATAATTGAAATGAGAGGGATAAATGTTTCGATACCATGATTTTATCATGTCGCGTCACAGTCACCAATACCAATAAGACGTCAAAAATCCTAGATATATTAATTTACTTAATACAACATTCATATTTAAATTAAAAATCACATTTTATTGATCTAATTAGTTAATATTAGCCAGTTAGAACTATTTAATTGTAATACATTGTAATTTAAATCAATCGTCGAATGATCGTCGAGCACCCACAAATAGAATTGTGGAGCATTTGGAACGCACACTCATTTAACATTGACACATTCAAGATTAAACTTTAACCCAAGGTGATGAGGTCTTAAGTTAACTGTCATATTTAGGGTGTGTCTTGTATACACATTAATTTAACATTGACACATTCAATATTAAACTTTAACCCTAGGTGATAAGGTGTAAAGTTGATTGTAATTAGGGTATATCTTTATGTAGGTATGAATTGGTGATAGACAATTGATGCGACTCTTTAATGGTGACTTGAAGTCAAAGGTTATCAGTTATTGAGGGCGCGATAAGTGATAACGCAAGGTAATTGATCTTGGTGAATGCTCACGTGCCAACCCTACATATTATACGTAGGTACTTGTTTTGTTTTTTTTACCGTCTTCACAAAAAGGAGGAAGTTTTCAATTCGGATGTAACATTTATTTTTTATTTTTTTAAGTATGTGCTATATAACTCCGTCATATATAAACGGATTTACGAAATTATTTTTTTGTTCGAAATAAGTATTCCGAAATGATCCCATTTAAATTTGGTGAAGATCTGATGAAGAACTTCGGAGATATACAACATAACTCTTCAATAAATGACGGCAAAGCTCTCGGGACTGCTGCAATCGCATGTTTTTTTATTGTTTACACCATTTCATAACATACCATCACGCCAGTATGCTTTAAACTGATACCTACGCAGATGTGTACAGTTTACCCTGGTACACTCTCATTCCACTGGTTAAGTTCAAGTTACATGTTATTCGGTTAATCTATTCTGGGCGTTATAGGTAACTATAGAACTTGTCAATTATGTACAACAAAAAAGTAAAAACTATTTTTTTTTTACAAAAAAATACAACCGACTTCCAAATAAAAACACTACATAGTGGAAAATAACTTCAATTTCGAAAGGCCGATTCAACAAACGAAGAAACGAAAACAGGAATACCGACTTTCGAAATTGAAGTTATTTTCCACTATGTAGTGTTTTTATTTGGAAATCGGTTGTATTTTTTTTGTAAAAAGGTTTTTTATTATAACCATCTTCAGCCAGCGGCTTCGCCTCGTGAAAGTATTTTCATGTCCCAAGGGAACATTATACGGGGATGATAAGTAGTCTGTGTTATTCTAGACTATAATCTACCTCTTTGCCGAATTTGATCCAGATCTTTTTAGCCGTTCTGGAGTGATTGAGTAGCAAACAGCCATCCATTCATCCATCCAAACTTTCGCATTTATAACATTAGTATGGATTATAGAGAGATACATAAAGAGGGCTGTTATAAGTTTGCCGAGTGCACTTGTGTGTTTGCGTATTTGTGTATCTGTCTGTGGCAACATAGCTCCTAAACGGATAAACTGATTTTGATTTAGTTTTTGTCTTCATCGAGAGTGTTCTTAGCTATGTTTGATAAAAATTGGTTCAGCCATTCAAAGTTATGGGCGTTTTACTGTTTGAATCGGGCTGTTTCTGGAAGATATCGGGTAATAATTACGCGTTCAATACAGATAGTTGATCGAAGCGTGTTTAATACTAGATAATTTAAATAAGTAGTATGAAATAAAAATATGTCGGGCATCTTTTAAATTTTATTTATTGTGTTATTATAATAGTCAATCGTATTGCGGCTTTTTATAGTTTTTTTTTTAAATCTTATGTAGGCTTGCGCTTGCCTAGAAGTAACCTATTCACTCTTGACTTAAAGACCCCGAGGTTGTAGCTATCGGGAAACACAGACTCCGGCAGGGAATTCCACTCCTTAGCTGTACTCATAATAAAAGTATTCTCAAAACGTTTAGTGCGTATGGGTGGGATGTCCACCATGTACCGATGGCGCATCGCCGTACGTCTGGTAGTCCGATGATGAAACGGGCTGGGCGGAATTAGATCATGCAATTCAATGCAACCCCGGGAAAAGATGTGAGCTTAGGCATCGTGTAAAAATGTTGTTTTAAGTTGTGTGTAGATCTAGAAGATACTGTCTATCTGTGGCGTTTATTTATTTATTTAATACTTTAAGCACATAAACGTACAGAGGCAGACTTAATGCATAACATCGTGCTTCTATGCCCTAAGGATAAGCAGAGATGTACCTTCATTTCGACAGTTATGTTTTATTCCGACTTTGCCAGGTACAAATGCGGACTCCAGACTGCTTCTGAAAAAATCAAGATATAAAATTTTTATAACACTAAGCCCGACACTGAAATATTGAACCCAGGACTGCTGCTGAGCAGAAGGGCTTGCAACATGATCAAATAGGCAGTAATATCATCATCATCATCACATCATCAGCCTTTTAATGTTCCCACTGCCGGGACACAGGCCTCCTCTCTGCGAGAAGGAATGGGCCGTAATCCACCACGCGGGCCCAGTGCGGGTTGATGGATGTCACATGTCTTCGAATTTTGGTTCTAGGACATGCCGGTTTCCTCACAATGTTTCCCTTCACCGTTTTGAGAGCAGTGGTGATGAAATAATTTACACAAAGTAAAGCGCCTGCCTGGGCTCGAACCCACGACCTACAACTTGTAAGTCGCAGCCGATACCACTGGGCTACCGCTGCTCACTGATCAAATAGGCAGTAATATAAAGTTTTAAAAATGGAATTAAAGATATTGCCTATATTTCCTGCCTTTAACAGCGATTTCTTAATTCTCGTCGGCTTCTACAGACCTTTTTAATCCAGGATTCCTGGTTTGACGACTGCTTAATGACACGGTCCACATTTTATGACCATTCTAAAATTAGTAGGATCTTCAGGTATTTTGTCGTTTACATCTGAGGCGTTGACAGAAATTTTTACAAAGAAAATATAAAGGCGTAATAAAAAGGAGAATGTGTGGGGTTGTGAATACTTTTTCGTTGTAAGTTACGTCATAAATTTGTATTTGCTATGTTTAAGGGCCTTTCACCGCTTTAGTGCCGTAAAACGGTTTGAAAAAAAAAACTATTGATTCATGTAAATTATTTGTGAAACATGTTTATTTTTTCTGTAATTAATAGCATTGTTTTAGAAATAAAAAAAAAAAACAAGATGTTTTTTCGCTACTTTTGGATACTCCTCCCAAACGACTAGGCTGTTTAAAAATATTTCACACAGAAAAAAATATAGCTAGAGTTTCTTCATAACTGAAATAGCATATGTAAATCAAATAATATTTTACAAACAAAACTGTCCAAAAGGAGATTCTATATTGTTATTCTGGCTCCGAGCTATAGGTACACCTTAAGATCCTGAGTACCCAACGTTGGGAGTCGTAGGTTTTAAATTATGTCTGGCAAACTTAAATTTGTTTTTCTGTTACGGAATATAACCTACTGAAGGTTATCCTTTGTACGTTTGTGTGCATTAAGTATTAAATAAATAAATAATATAAACGTACTTGCCGAGATTTTGTCGTGCCTCGTAAAGCAAGCTTAATTTGTAGATCTTTGATAGTTCTAACGGATACTCAGAAGCCAGAAAATGTGACACTTGTCTAACCAAGGTACCTCTGCCTCCAACACCACGAGGATTAACTCGAGCTCTACCAGAGTGTCGTGTGTGAGTGTCGAGCAGTCAGTACTAAAAAAAAATGAATTTTGTCAATTTTTCTTGTCAATACGTCTCTTTTAATTATTATATTTTTTGTTTTGTCTCTTGTGTCTCCTGTGCAGGTCACACATAAATATTTTATATTTTTTTTACACTTTTAGAATTTTTTGATCGAATCATCAGAATTTCACATCACAAAGGAAATCTCAGTATCATCCAACAATCACGATTAGCCAAAATTTTCTATAATGATATAAAATTAATAAAAGCAATGCTCTGAAAACACTTACAACCTAAATTGTCTGTTAAGTTCTCCACTTAAACAGTAAGGCACAAGATGTGTCCAAACTTCTATTATCGAATTTGGTCTCCATTCATTAAGTTAGTACTAAATCTAGACAAGTTTCTACTTTTTAGATTTCGAGTTTCTTACCTAAAGCAATCTGACTTGCACTTCAGGCGAAAACTTTTTCAAATTAGCCTAGTTTTGTCTTAATCTTAATATTGTCTTTCATTTATCACTGCTACTTTCAAATGACTTTAAGATATTAAAAACTCTTCAGATTTTCAAAAAGGTGACGAGTTCATGACCTACGTCAATTTATTAATTATGCAGATGTCGTCAAATTAGTGATCTGTAGTAAATAAGGAACCCTTATAGTTTCGCCAAGTCTGTCCGCGGTTTAACTCAGAAATTCTCGGTACGAAAAATCTTTAAGACATGATTATACATTTAATCAAGCCTTTGATTATGAAAAGTGGGGATGTTTTTTAACCGACTTCGCAAAAAGGAGGAGGTTATCAATTCGATTGTATTTTTTTTTTATGTTTGTTACCTCAGAACTTTTTATTGGGCAAACCGATTTTGATGATTCTTTTTTTATTCGAAAGCTGGTGTCATGTGGTCCCATTTAATTTTCATCAAAATTTGATGAAGAACCTCGGAGATATACATCAGAACTCTTCAATAAATGACGGCAAATCACTCGGGATAGCTGCAATCGCATGTCTGTTCATTGTTAACACCATTTTATAACATAACATCACACTGGTACGCTTTAAAGGGGTACGCAGGGGTGAAAAGTTCACCCTGGCATACTCTCATTCCACCGGTTTTGTTTATTTAAGTTTCATGTTATTGTGTTAATCTATTCTGGCTTGACTTTGGGCGTTATAGGTACCTAGCCTATAGAACTGGTCCATTAAGTACCACAACTAAAAATTTAAAAATGAAAATCTTTTTTACAAAAATTACAACCGACTTCCAAACAAAAACACTACAAAGTGAAAAATAACTTCAATTTCGGAAGTCGGTGTCAAAAAAGAAGAAATGAAAACAGGAACACCGACTTCCGAAATTGAAGTTATTTTTCACTTTGTAGTGTTTTTGTTTGGAAGTCGGTTGTAATTTTTGTAAAAAAGTTTTTTTTCATTAAAGGTCTATTATGTACATTTACTTTTTGTGTGGAACGTGAATGGTGCATAAGTTTTCTTTGCTGATTGTAAAACTAAGCTTTATGGCCTACATATGCCCCGCCCCCAATGTTAACGCAGTACCGTGCGCCCGTTCGGAGCCACATTTCAAGATTACACCTCCTTTTGAACAGTTTTGTTTGCAAAATATTTTTTGATTTACATTTGCTATTTCAGTTATGAAGAATTTCTAGCCATCATTTTTTCTGTGTAAAATTATTTTTAATCATCTGAATCGTTTTGGAGGCGTTTCCAAAAGTAGCCAAAAATATATCGTGTTGTGTATTTTTTTTAAATAAAGCTATAATAAATTAATATTTTTATCAAACCTTTTATCCTAGCCGTTCAAATTAAAATTACTAATGAGCTACCGTTACTAAGGAATATGCTTTAGAAAGTAAACTTTTTACGGCACTAAAGCGGTGGAAGGCCCTTAAGTGCTTGGAAAACTAGACATATGTAGGCTTTTCTGATAGAATATCAAAGACACCGACTTCCGAAAAGAAAGTTGTAGAGTTTGTAGAGAGAAATTTTGGAAGTCGGTTTATTTTTTTTGTTAGAAAAAAAGACTTTATAAGAAGCGAACTAAAAAGACGTAGACAAGAAGTAAATCTCATGCTGGTACATATTCGCGAGCTGGCTGACTAAAACCAGATGGGTTTCAGATGGGTTTTTTTATTTTTTAACTAACTTTTTTATTTATAACTTTTTAGTAAACATTTGTTTTTTGAATTAGGTAAATTTTAACATATAGGTAAGTGTTATATATTTTTGTTATCACCTCTTAAAACCCTTTGCTTTGATACCCCACACGATAGGTCTGGGAGAAAAAAAATGGGCCCCCACAATATGGCGCCCAAAATCCGCCATTTTTCTATTTTAATGTAGCCAGTAACACTCGCAAGGTTAAAATGAATCGATTGACGTAAGATTCATCAAAATTGGCCAACGCGTTTGGTCTCTGGAACGCCACATAGGAACAAAAATACATACATAGACTGATAAACACTTACCCTCCTTCGGCAGTCGGGTAAAAAGTTTTTTACCATCGTCATCGTGACACTTTCGTTTATAGAATGTTACTTGTCTTGAGCATCTGCATATCCTTTCAGCTTGCTACCTATGTAGGTAGATTCTGAGTTTAAGGTAAGCTTTGAATAATAGTCACAACGGATCTTTGTGTCTCAAAAGTTGTCTCTGCCAACCATTGCGCAAGCAACAGTTTGTCATCGAGTATACTGCATAGAGTAAGCGAGATAGGACAATGCGACAAACGAAAGCGAATGAAAGAGACAGTTATACAATGTTATCTTCACTTTCAACATTGGCACAAAAATAGCTACTGCGCAGGGTTTTGCAGCCAATTCAGAGACACAAAGATCCACTGTGAGTATTATACCTACACATATTATAGGTCACACTCACAGAAAATGTAAAATTCATAACGAAACTTTCCTTCTTGCTCTGAAATCCAAATCGACCTTCTAAAAGCCGACTCTATAATCTCGGCTAGAATAAATAAAGTCTTTCGACTAATCCTCTTTTTAAATCTCTTGTGGTTTTGCGTTAGAAGTAGTACTAATAAATTTATTAGAGCCTACATAATCTCGAGAATAAATAAAATAGCGCAGTTTATTGGTAGAACATTTTTGTTCGGCACACTAATGTCTGTGGAATGAGTAAATTAAGGTTACACTAGTCGAAAATTCTTCTATACAAACGTAGTCTAGGGATTATTTCACTGTTTGACGATGTACGTTCAAAATAAAAAGTGATATCAATTTGTCTCATCATTATCTAGCCTTGTATGGAAGCAAAAAAGTAAAAATAGAAAATATTTGAAAGTGATGAGCGTCTAGAGTTCCACATTTCGACACCAATTTTAACGCATTTTTGGGCGCAAATAAATACCATAAGAAGACGGAAAATTGCAAAACGGCCTCCATACAGGGATAGATTAGTAGTTCAACAATGCAAATAATTTTATTTTGAACAGATAGATTTAGTAGTTTTATCATGATATAAAGACAGCCAAAGGTCTGTTTATAAAATTTCGCGCGCTCGCTTTCGTCCTAAATCATTATCCATTTCGCTACAAATTTGCAAAAGTGTTTATTCGTACGCGAACTAGCTTTTTACTGCTCATCACAGCATCTATCTCTGCCGCACGTGTTGTCGGTTGGTATAAAATGCATTTTAACCCCGCGCACAAAATAGTTCGTGCCGTTGACTAGTGTAACCTTAAAATAAGAAGTAGGCATTTGAAGTAGCATGTAATCATGATGGAATCTTTTTGACCCTAGACGGAAAAAGAGGGGTGTTATAAGTTTGACGTGTATACCTGTGTATTTATGTATATATGTATTTGTGTATCTGTCTGTGGCATCATAGCTCCTAAACGGATGAACCGATTTTGTTTTTTTTTTTTGTTTGAAAGTTTACTTTATCGAGAGTGTTCATAGCTATATTTGATGATAGTCAGTTTAGCTGTTCTTAAGTTATGGGTGTTTTATTGTTTGAATCGGGGTGTTTTTGCAAGATTTCGTGTAATAATTAAGTATTCAATAGATTGTCGATCGAAGCGTGTTTACTACTAGATATATTATGTAGCATGAAATAAAAATGTGTCGGGGGTTTTTAAATTTTACTTTAAGGATATACTAGTATTGTCTGTACAACAATTTTTATGAACATTAGAATAGAGTAAGATGGAATATACTTTATTATACACCAACATAGTATACACAACACATCTCTTTGCTCAATATTGGTGTCGCACTGCCGCATATCCAGGTTTTCTTAAAAAAAAATATTCATTATTTATTTAACCATTAATGCACACACACATAATACACAGACAAGAAGAAGGAACAGAAAATAGGTACAAAGGTATGCTTATTTCTAACGAAATCTCTTCCAGCATACCTGCGAGAGGAGAGTTGAAAAAAAAAGATATGTAGACAACGTGTGTAGAGGGGAATAAAAAGAAAAATATATTAAACATTTATGAATAAAATAATTATTAATAAAAATAAAAATGTATTAAATATATTAAACATTATAAAATCTTTTATTGAAATAAGCTTTTTTCGTATTCTTCTCAGCAAACATTTGATACCCATATCATGGCAGTGCATAAAAAACAATTAGTCCGCCATCTTGGGCTATCCGCCATAACGTCACTTAGCTAACCATGCATTGTCATCCAAACTAAATGTGTATGCAAAATTTCATCTCAATCGGTGGAGGATAACTGCTTTAAAATTCAGTTGCAAGATTTGCCCCGAACACACTTACATACATACATTGCAAGTTGAATAAAACCTTGTAAAAAATAAGATCAAACCCATTGTTTTATCTAGCTTAACCTATGCGTTGAATGCTGATTTTATTTATTTGTTATCGTTATTTCTAATCCTGTTCACCCCGCAATGTGAAACTGCCGTGAAGATCGTCCAAGACGAACATCAAAGTGCCTACCTACTGCAATTAGAGCATCTTAATGTCACTGCCAAGTGCCACATGCCACATGTCTACAGAACGATTCGAACTATTTGACATACAATTTTTTATACTATAGATACATGTTAGTTAAAATTACTTATTATCGAGTCGATGTTTCTATAGTCTTTGTGGCAATTCTTAGGGGTGGTCAATGTCCAGCATTGGATGAAGTTTGATTGAAATGTTAATGGTTATCTTTTATGCCATCAACGTTCCGTCTTTCCTTAGGAAGCATTATGCTAGACCGTGGCGGGCGCGAACTGAGCCCGTGCGAGTACGGACGAGGCACGGATTCAAAACTCGGCGAATATTTTGATGCTGTTTGTATGCTGTACCGTGCGGCGCGGGGTCCGCATCTCGGACACGCTCGGACGCCTCGGGTCTCGCTCGGGTCTCGCTCGGGTCTCGCTCAGGGCTCTGCTCGCGCCCGCCACGGTCTAGCATAATTGTCCCAGCACTTTTTGATAGTCTACCAGTGATACCAGTGAGGTATAGGCTAACGATAAATCTTTTCTTGCATCTACACTTGTTTGTAAATTTGAATTTAAAATTATAAATGCGAAAGTAACTCTGTTTGTTTGTAACTTTTTTACGAATAAACGGCTAAACGGATTTGAATGAAATTTGGCGTATTGATAGACCATAAGGGCGCACGGTTGACGCAGTGGTTGAGCGATTGACTGTTGCGCTGCGTGTCGCGGGTCCGATTTCCGCACGCAACAAATATTAGTATGACCTACAGATAGTTGTTCCGGCTCTGGGTGTTTGTGTATGTAAGTTTGTAAACGCACCTACGATACAAGCAGAAATTTCTAGTGTGGGGCAACGTTTCTTTTTTAAAAGAAAGAAAGAAAGAGCAGAACCGGACAAAGGATACTTTTCATCCTGGTATAACGTTCCCTTGGTTACCTGGTTCCTTTGTTCCCTTTACAATAAAAACACTACTAACGCGGGCGAAACCGCGGGTAGAAGCAAGAAATAAATAATAATCTACTCCACATTATTACGTGAGTAATCAGGACCAGATTCCAGACAAAGATTGGGAAATAAGGGACCTAAACAGGGTAAAATCAGACCAATCTTGTTGGCCACTACCACTCTACAGAAGAAAATCCAAATACTTAAAAACAAAAAAAAGATGAAACCCAACTCCTACATCACCCATGACCTACCAAAAACAGTTTTACAGTTAAAGAAAGAAGAAAACATCCAGTTTAAAGGTGATAACGACAAAAGAAAAAGATCAGAAACTCCAAGGCCGGGTACCCAGAGCGAGATCCAAAATGTACCAAAAATGCAAAAGAAGGATGCTTTTCAAATCATGCGTGAAAAAGCACACTCACTGTCAAACAAGAACTTTCATAGAAACTAACACAGCAATACTAAAAACCGGAATAACAAAGCAACCTCATAAATCACAAGAATCAAAAAACAAATACATTCCCCCAAGCCGGCTTGGTCCCCGTCGGGGAAAATGAACAAAACCCCCCAGAAAAAATAAATAAAATTATAACACAAAATCCACTGTACATTGGAACATTTAATGTAAGATCTTTAGCATACACAAGAAGGTACATAGAACGCATGTACTCCCTACAAAAAATAAAAATTTATATATTAGGCTTAGCCGAAGTCAGGCGAATGGGTTGTTGCATCGAAGAGCATGAAGATTTTATATTCTGCTACAAAGGAGAAACACCAGGCCTGCATGGAGTTGGTTTTTTGATAAAAAAGGAATACAAAAATAACATATTAAATTTCTCAGGTTTATCTGAAAGAGTTGCGCTACTTCAGCTAGAGTTCAACAAAAAGATGATTTCAATAATTCAAGTGTACGCACCAACCGAAAAAGCCTCTAAGGAAGAGATTGACAAATTCTACAATACCTTACACGAATCGCAAACTCAGGCAGGCGAAAACGTACTACTCATTGGAGATTTTAATGCCAAAGTGGGTCTAGCAAAAACAAACGAAGACACGATTCTAGGAAAGTTTGGCTATGGAAAAGGAATGAAAGAGGTGAAAAGCTCACAGAATTTGCTATCGAACACAAATTATCGGTTATGAATACATACTTCAAAATGAGACATAATCGCAAATGGTCATGGATTTCACCAAACGGAAAAGTAAAGAATGATGTGGACTTCATCCTGTCAAATCAGCCAAAAAAGTAAGGAAGATAGAAGTACTGCACGGTTTAGGGTTCAGCTCTGATCACAGACTGATTAGAGCAACTTATCTCCTACAAAACTGCAAAAAAATAAGGAAATCATTTAAATCATCTTCAAAAAAATTCAAAACTGAAGAGGAAATAACACTATACACTAGAAGTTTAGAAAAGAACACAAACGAATTAGAAAAATTAGAGGACGACGAGCATGTCCAGACCCTATACAATAAAATAGAACACATAATTAAAAATAGCATGTCAATGGAACAACAAGAAGAAAAACAATTCAATGTAAACAAAATCCTCACAAAATCTACAATAGAACTAATACCAAGACGCTCAGAACTTTTAAAATTAAAACATAAAACTAAGGAAATGAAAGAAGAATTAAGTACGCTATTCAAAAGAACAACAAGGATATCAAACAAGATTACGCAGACTACAGAAAACTGAATTTAGAAACAAACCTAAAACAATATGGGTGCACCAAAAGAGCATACAAACAATTAGTTACACACAAAAACTGGATACAAAACTTAAGAACAAGAACCACAGGAACTAACACGAGGAAAGATATTATAGATTGTGCCACAGATTTCTACAAAGACCTATACAAAAGCAACGTGGGAACCTGTTCTTGTAAAAACAAATATCCTAAAAATTATAGTGACATTGAAGTCGAGCCCGCAGAAGTGGATGTGATGGAGATAGTAACGCATATTAAAAAGCTAAAACTAGAAAAAAGTCCAGGGCCAGATGAAATACCTAATGAAGCTCTAAAAATTGGATTTGCTTGGTTAGCACGCCCACTATCATACTTATTCAGCAAAATCATAAACACAGGACAAATACCAAAACAATGGAAGAAATCAGATATAATTTTGCTATACAAAAAAGGTGACCCTTAAGACATAGGCAACTATCGTCCAATTAGCCTTCTCCCTAGCACGTATAAACTTTTTACCTCCATATTGCTAAGCAGAATCAGTGGCAAAATCGGAAAACATCAACCTACAGAGCAAGCGGTGTTCCGTTCAGGTATTTCAACTGTAGACCATTTACATGTAATGCAGCTAATAACAGAAAAATACAAGGAGTTTAACAGGCCATTATACGTAGCATTCATCGATTACGCTAAAGCATTCGACACAATATCACACGATGCAATCTGGGAAGCATTAAACAAATGCCAAGTACACGAAAAGTTGTGTGAAACTGGCGAAACGAGTTCCAGAAATACCAATTCTCCGAGGAGTGAGGCAGGGAGACCCTCTGTCCCCCAAAATTTTCATAGCTGTTCTTCAAAACATCTTTGAGGATCGGAAATGGGTAAATGAAGGAATCAAAATAGGTAATCGGTACTTAAGCCACCTCAGATTCGCAGACGATATAGTCTTCTTCGCTGAAAACAGTAGAAAATTAGAAACAATGATAAACCTATTAAGTGTATAAAGTGAAAAAGTAGGTCTTCTAATGAATAAAGAGAAAACAAAACTTATGACAAACAGCTACACCCACACAATAAAACTCGAAGAAAAGACACTTGAATACGTGAATAAATACATTTATTTAGGGAAACAGTTATCATTTGAAGATAGAAACGAAGAAGAAGAGGTAGAACGCCGAATCAATATGAGCTGGAAAAATACTGGTCGCTCTAAGAGATTATAAAAGGTGACTATCCGCTCCACCTAAAGAAAAAAGTGATGGATACATGCATTCTACCGACTCTCGCGTATGGTTGTCAGACGAGAACTTACACCACTAAGATAAAAACAAAACTAATCAGATGCCAGAAAGCGATGGAAAGAAGCCTACTAAAAATAAGAAGAATTCACAAAGTAAGAAGTGAATTAATAAGAAAGAAGACAAAACTGATTGACGTCCTACACTACAGTCTAAGGTTAAAATGGCGATGGGCTGGCCATATAGCACGAAACAGCGACAAGCGATGGACAGTAGACGAGATGGAAGGGACCTAGCGGAAAAAGACGAAAAGGCCGACCTATGAAACGATGGCTGGATGACATTATAGCTACAGCAGGAAAAGAGTGGATGAAACATGCTAAGAATAGAGAAAACTGGAATAAACTGGAGGAGGCCTATACCCAAATAGGGGTTCCTATCCTAGAAAATAATTAGATATATCAAGAAAATAACCACTATAAACATAAAAAAAACAAATTCGGTTTAAATTATATAATGTAAAACTATAAGTAAAAACGTTAAAGAAACTAAAAAATACTAAAAATTAGTAAATAAGTAAGCCAAATACTAACAATTGCCTACTAACAACATTTGAAATGTAACAATAAGGATACGGAAATGAAAAGGTTTTAGTATTATTATTAATCAGGACCAGACCAGCGATAACTTAATAGCTACCAAACGCTTTAACTCTTTAATTATTTACATCTTCCGCCCGTTCAATTGGGGCGCAAATGCACAACCGAAACAATACCAAACATACACATATGGTCAGAATTCCCCATACATTGACGTGTAACCCATCAGCACTTGTGCACAGTTAAAATATTTATAGGTCACGATATTTCGATAGTTCCGGTTCTACAGTGTTGCCACGCTTTGGCGTTATTTATAGTGAAGTGATTGGTGTAGATGTAGATATGATTATAAAGTGTGGTAGTGTTAAAAACTGTTTGGGTTTTGAATTATAAAATAATCTGCATTCGTGTTGATTGTTAGTTCTATAGATACGCGATTGTGTATTATGTAAATTCCATCAATTGATCTTGCACAATCAAAAATGCTTCAAGTTAAAATCGCTAGGCAAGGTAAAAGGAAAAGGGGTTAAGAAAACAAATAGAAGTTCTTTTTAGTTGTTTATTTATTTAAAGCTTTAGGCATACAAACGTACAGAGGCGGCCTTAGGCATTTTCTAACAGCCAACCTTTGGGTGATGCAAAGACAAATAATGGTAGGTGCAATAACTATAGTAAAACAGATTTAAATTAAAGGCATGAATATAAACTATTAATAAAATTAAATCAATTTAATATATGTAATAAATCTGTAGAAAAGTCATTTTTGTACATCGAAAATATTTCCAAAAAAAATAGCCAGGTTTAAAGGATAACCAACAGAACCCATTTCCAACATTTTTGGCATTTTTGTCTGTTTGTCTTTGTATTTGTGCACGCACGTAAATTATACGTAAAAATTGTGCGTATCTTGAAGTATTACTTAGTTTTTGTTTCATCGCAATCGGTTCACTCTATCAAAAGTTAGATGAATTTAAAGTGTTCAAGAAGTAAAATTATCACAACACACGCAATTCAGATACTCGGACAGTTGAACTCGATATTCGATAGATGGCGTTGCGCATTTGAAATCATTTTCTGAATGGCGGTGTTAAGATTCGCCGCGAAAGAATGATGACCGTAGAAAAAAAATGCTATGTAGGTAAGTAGGGTAGGTAGGAATGTAAGCAGGGTAGAGTAGGCATTCGGTTAACTGGAGTGAAACCGAGGGCACAGCTAGTTATACAACAAATACCAGAAATAAAATACATACAGGAATATACTTAAACAATTAGTTGAAATAGACAATTGGAAAAAACAATAGCGCTTCTTCTTCTTTTCGAGTCGATGGGAAACTCTTCATAATTTTTGGGCCCAGTAGGTTGCCACCCCGATTGCGGCGTCAGTGGCGAGCATAAGGTCTTCCAAAGTGCAGCAGTATGGGCACTTGGGACACTCCAGCATGTGTGCCATATCTTGCAAAGGGGCACCGCACTCACACTGGGTATCAGACGGGTCTTTTGGGGTGCATGAAAGGAGCCTCCCCGAGTGGCGTTAATCTCAATCGCATCGCGATTCCAAACGCCCGGCGCACCCTGGACAGCTAGCACTCAGTAACGCAGAGTCTAGCTGACAAATCCTTTCACCACGATGGTAAACACAAACACAATAGCGCTGTGACGATACTACTGCCAACTAGCCTTAGGAACCTTCCTTAGGAATAGGGATGTTTCCTGGGTAGAAAAATAATCATTCTATTTAGTCCATCAGAGAGATTATCAAATAATTTTGGACACGTATTTTTTGCTATAACAAATATGACAAAGATAAAGCGCATCAAAGTTCAGGAGTTGGCTTGTGACGTCACTTTGTCAGTAAAAGTATAGCATGGCGTGACGTTACACGATATTTCAACGCACTGTATCGTCGACATTTTGTGTTTACGTGACAAAAGGCACAAAACCGCGAACAATGGGAAGAATGGCGAAAGCAGTAGGACAGAAGAGGCTAGATATTATAATTTAATGTATCTCTTTTTCTCAACCATGTTTGGGACGGTTTTGTTTCTCTCGTGTCTCCTGTGCGGGTCACAAATAACAAGTAAAAATTAAAAATTCCCAAAAACCCCGACTTTTTTTTATTTCATACATTTTAAACAATTTTTTTTATTTTTTTTTAAAAGAAAACATTGTCCCACACTAGGAAGCCAGGATTACACTAGGATTATCCAGTGGCAGTCACAGTGGCTTCGATCAGCAAGCAATCTATTGAACACGTAATTATCTCACGATATCTTGCGAAAAAACCCCGATTCAAACAATAAAACGCCCAAAATTTTTGAACGGCTAAACGGATTTAGAGGTTTGAGGTTTGAGATGTCTTTATTTTGCATAATAAAATATTTCACTTACATGAGAAATGATTAAAAAATTTAAATTTACATTATTGATTTACGTACCGTTTAGGATAAACAAAAATATTCTAAAAGTGAAGGGCAATCGAAAAAAAATAACACAGCCAGAACGTAAACAGAGCGCGCGCAACTAGGGTATTCATCAAACATAGCTAAGAACACGCCCGATAATGTCACCTTTTGAACAAAACCAAACTGAATCAAAATCGGTTCATCCATTTAGGAGCTATGACGCCACAGACAGAAACACAAATACCTCTCTTTTTCCGTCGGAGTTTAAAAAATATTCTGCCTCTCTTTTCATCAATAACAAGATCATATACATTTGCGTCATTCTATACTGATACGTAAAGGTAAGCTTGTACTAATCTTTTTTTTTTGAATTTTCGCTTGCCCCATCACTTTCCTCTTGTTTTTTAACTCTGGACGTCTTTATAGCATTTTTATCAAACCAACACGATAAATCGGTACATATTTGCAACCATTTATCTTCTTGCATATTTTCACATGTTTATTTATGATTCTTTCTCGAGAATCAACTCGGGTATTGAGTTGGCGTTTATTTGCTTGAGTGAATTACTCGTCGCAAACATTTGCCTCTATCAAAGAACTATTTTCTTAGAGTGAGCAAACATATCATCCTGTGTGTGTGATAGATATAGAGGGGGAACTGGTAAGGTTTGTTAGCAAGCACATTCACATTCAGGGCCAAAAGTTGACAACTTCAAATTCGACAGATTTAGAGAAAGCCTACAATTTCTTCGTCAGATTCGCTTATTTATGTCGTTTTGTGTCAAATCGAACAAATGCAAATGAATGGCCTTGCACGTTAAATGGCCTTTTTGGCAACCTGAAAGTGTACCCCTGACACAGAGTATATTTCTAAAAAGCTTCAAACACGAGACTTTTTAGTCACGTTCTTGGTGTTATGTGTTATCTCAGCAAACACGCAAGCACCTACCCAGCTATAAACTTTTCTCTCTGCATATGCTTTCTGAAAAACCGTGCCAGCTCCCCCTCTAATATTTTTATATATCCACTATAATTTCCGATAGATTTAGTCGTAGTTCTATTTGATTAGGAAGGAACAATCATTCGGGCGTTTGATTGCACGAAGATTGATTTGGAAGATCGAGATCCTTTTAACAAGTAGGTATCAATAGAAACATGGACTTCTTTTGTGATTAGTTGTTGAAGATACGTAAATAACATTAATGATATCTACTACGTACTCTCATTGGCGAATATCAATAATATTACATTCATACGTATATTTCATTAGTTTTCTTTTGTTTTCTCTGAGAAACGTAACATATTAAGGTCGTAACCGACTTAGACGATACCGCTCCGACCCGGCAAAATAAAATTCATTGAAATGTGAGTTTCAGGGCGACTTCTGTAGACATATTTTACATTGACAACACAGATGACATCTTACCGCCATCGTACCACACGATAGTTGACGTCTCGCTTACCACATGCTTACCAGGCGCATAAAGCGGGCGCGCCCGCGCGCTGTTCGCACGCAGACTGCTCGCTTAAAGCACGTTGTTTGCTAGTCTAAAAAGGAAAGGCGAAGGCGGTCGTCGCGAGGACAGCTACTTGACTGCTAGCTGTAAGCGCGTGGACAGCTGGTTGTCTGCTAGCTGTCGGCGCGTGGAGAGCGAGCAGCCATCTCCGTTTAAGGCGGTGTTGGAGCGGGGTCGTGTTTCGGCTACGACCTTTAAGCTTTAAGCTAGATACTTTTGTAGTTGAATACCAGTATTTAAAATGGAGTGGCTGCCTATCTGACCTCAACAACCCAGTTACTGGGTAACACGATACCCTTGGCAAGACTCTTGTTATGTAATTGATGGTCACCCATGCACAGACCGTCCGCGGCAAGCATTGCTTAACTCTATTATATCCTCCAAGCAAAACAAACAAAACCAAATCAAATTTCCTTCGCCATTAAATCAATATTAATTATTTACAGAAAATATTACCAAAGGTCGTGGACAAAGGGCAATGAATTAGGGTAACTATAACTATACCTGTCCAAATAGAACCGAAGTAATTATCCAAAGTTTAGTCTGTCAATCCTTTGGTAATTGATTCAACGGTTACTTGGGGAAGGTAACGACTGATTTGTGGACAGATTCAGTAATTATAGAGAAGTTGGGTTAAGAGAAAATTGGGAGCGTTTGGTTCCCGTTTAGGAATAGTTTACCCCATTGAATCTTCTCTTTGAAGTTTTGGTGGTGTGATTCATGGCCTTAGTAGATACAACTGGATGCCGATTAAGGCCACAAAGGGAACAGAACATGCACATTGCACAGGGATATAAATATACTTGCGTGTATTAAGGCTCGCACAGACTAGACGGTTACAGTTGTTTTATCCCACGAAAGCGGGTGAGCCATACTTGTAGTTGTAACTCGTATAGACACGCGCTCTTGTGTAGCGTTAGCATGCTCATCGCTAATGAACAAAATAATAAAGTTATTAGATTTTTTTCTATGTATAGATAAGACATGGTACAATAAAATAGAAACTTATATACTTATTTAAACTTATTTACTTGTACGAAGAAAAGTTTAGATGCGACTACGCTTTTTAATTGTAATTGTTCCATTTGTAGAGCAATCTTAGCATAAAAAATGAAAATTCGTTACCGCATCGTTGTCGCACAGTCGCGTCGCTCCTCTATGTGTGTGCCTTTAGAGTTTTAAAACTTTTGACAAATTGAGAAAGCAAATAATGATCGATTAAGGCGCAGGCCACATAGAAATGGCGTCGGGCGCGGACATGGCACGGGCGGCTTCCTATTCCATACAAATTTAATACAAAATGCATGGAAATAAAGTGCAATTTCCTTGTCCTTGCTCGGACGTGGTTATGACGACATACCGTGTGTCCTAAATTGCGCCTTAGGTGTCCTATAATAACTATTATATTTTGTGTTATATTATTTTATTTAACACAGTTTAGTTTTCTGTCACCATCTAATCGAGACGACTCCGCCCAAAAATAGCAAACACAAACAAAAAATTAGTCGCAGCTTTCTAAAAATACACACAGTAGTAATCCATTCCTGAAATTCTTCTGAGAATGATTATTTTTACTGGACGCGTTACTAAAAATGGCGTCTGAAGCTATTAGAGTTCACTCACAGACATAACTAATAGTTTACAAGTGTTTAGGTTAAGTTTATGTTAGTTTAACTATGGCGACATACGGCCGAAAATTAGGTGCGGTCCTGTCGCGATATCTACAACGCGTCGTCTTGTTTTTGAAAATTTTATCAATGCTTTGTAGACACGAGTACATGACGCGACATTGTGGCAACGTTGCGAAGACCCTTTTTAACCAACTGCCCTAAAAGGAGGTTCTCAATTTGGATGTTCCGTTTTTGTATTTATGTTCAGGCATAACTCCGGCATACCTACGGATTTGCAAAATTATTTTTTTTCCAAAGGAGGTTTTTTTCCAAAATCTATTTAAATTTCGTAAAGATCTAATGAAGAAATTCGGAGATATATAACAGAACTTTTCAATAAATGACGGCAAATCTCTCGGGATTTCTGCAATCGCATGACTGTTTATTAACCGACTTCATTAACCATAGTGTTGTACTACGGATACATTTTTTTAAGAAAACGGGTATCGCATTGTCGGGTCGTGCCTGTTTGCGGGTGCATTAAGGGCCTACATACGCTTTAGTGCCGTAAAACGGTAACTTTCTAAAGCATACTCCTTAGTAACGGCTAGGTTAAAAGGTTTGAAAAAAATATATATTTACTATTGATTCATGTACAAAATTTTGAACACAAGGTTTTTTCGTGTAACTAATAGTTTTGCTTTAAAAAAATAATTAACAACACGACATTTTTTCGCAACTTTTGGAAACTCCTCCAAAACGACTTGGATGTTTAAAATATTTTTACACAGAAAAATTTATGGCTGGAATTTCTTTATAGCTAACATAGCATATGTAATTCAAATAATATTTGGCAAACAAAACTGATCAAAAGGAGGTTCAATATTGATATTTTGGCATCGAGCGGGGCGCACGGCTAGTACTGCGTTAACATTGGGGCGTATATAGCGCCTTAAGCATCTTTGCAAATTTTAAGCAAGACTTGGAAAAGCCTAGTAAGACCCTAAAGTTCTTGGGACTCTATGAGGCACTGGTAAACTTTATTGTGCTCAGATTTTGTCATCTTGCAAACTATAAGTTCTCCATTCGTAATTACTCGCCGTGTGTCTTAAGCATCCTTGCTACCTTTAAACAAGACTTGGAAAAGCCTAGAAGGCCGTAAAGCTCTTGGGACTCTATGAGGCACTGGTAAACTTTATTGTGCTCAGATTTTGTCATCTTGCAAACTATAAGTTTTCCATTCGTAATTACTCGCCGTGTTTCGTAGAAGTTGGATCGGTAGCGCCGGTTCATAAATCGCACGCTACGGATTCATTCCATCCGAACATTCTTTAGCATTGAAGGACCAATTTAAATGTACAGACTAGTCTTTTGGGAATGTATTTAGTTGAACATTTGCTTTGTAAGCCTTAATTAGAGATGAAAAGCGAATAATCTTTTTGTTCTTATTAGGTGTCACGCAAGCAGATGTGAAGATAAAATTCTAGAAATCCTATCCTCGCCTTGCCTTTATGGTTATTATAAATGTGAAAGTTTGTTCGGAAATCTCGTATCAACGTCTGCACCGATTTGGGTGAATTTTGGAACTCGGATAGATTGGCTTGGATTTGGACATAGGATTCTTTTCATCCCGGTATAATACATTCCCGTGTGATAATTCTCGACTTTCATGCGGACGAAACCGTTGACAAACGCTAGTAGAATTAATTTAGTCCCTATCAAAGTTATACCTATTCAGGAAATATCCAGTTACCTCTGAGAAATATTTCCTACCTATTTCTCTCATCTTAACGATTTCAACGAATATTTCAAAGACCGCTTTCAAAGGAAACTCGGTAAAGTAAAGTTGAGAAGATTGTGCATCTCATTAGAGAATATCAGACTTTTACAAGCTTTTAATTAACTTGCAATGTATATAGGTATGTATGTAAGTGTGTTCAGGTCAAATATTGCAACTGAATTTTAAAGCATTTATCCTCAACCGATTAAGATGAAACTTTGCATACACGTTTAGTTTGGATGTATGGTTAGCTAAGTGACGTCATTCTAAATCCAATATGGCGGACGGCCCAAGATAGCGGACTAGTTATTTTTTGTGCTCTGCCATGATATAGGTACCAAATGAAAGGGTTTGCCGGGAAGAATACGACAAAAGCTTGTTTTGAATAAAGTTTTTTTAATGAATAATTTTATTCTATAAAAAGTGGAATTCTTTGCATCCGATTTACCTATATTTCAAGCAATATTTACTGAGGTTGGTTTCATATAGATAAAAGTCAGCTTTTGAAGTTTTGACGTCATAATTGACAGATTAAATACCTCAAGCTATTTGAAATACACGCAACAGCGAATTTATAGTTATTATTAATTTATCTGTCTTACCAAATAATAAACATCATCACTTCAGCCAAAAGACGTTTCAATCAATCCGCCTAGCCTTTTCCCAACAATTTTGGGTTCGGCTTCCAGTCTAACCGGATTCAGCTGAGTACCAGTGTTTTACATGGAGCGACTGCCTATCTGACCTACACAACCCAGTAACTGGGTAACACGGTACCTCTTGGCAAGACTGGTGTCAGATCTCAGGCTTCTGACTACCCGTAACGACTGTCAAAGATCTTCAAATGACAGCCGGAACCAACGGCTTAACGTGCTTTCCGAGGCACGGAGGAATCTCGGTATGTTGAAATGGTCACCCATCCAAGGACCAACCTCGTCAAGCGTTGCTTAACCTTGCAGATCGACCCGTGCGGCTGTTATTATTTAGCCACGAGCTCCTCGTTTACTGTTAGACATATTCCTCCCGAAGCGTCACATTTGACTTACCTACTGAACAAACTGGAAGGCCTTAATAAAACGTTTTTTTTTTCAAAAGTTTTCTACCCCGACTTTAATTAATTCGTTCACTGTGGCAACTTCTCCCATTATTGGGTTCCACAAATGAACTGAAAACATTAAAAAAGTTTGAAACATTCAAACCCTGGATTTTTTGCATTGTTGAATGACTATAGGAACATTTTCAATTTAGAGTTGGTTAAAAGGGAAGTTGGGAGGCTGTATCCGATGTATTTTTTAACCGACTTTCGAAAAAGGAGGAGGTTCTATCTTCGACTTCTTGAATGATTTTTTTTTTTATATATGTTCACCGATATCTCCGTCAATTTTGGACCGATTTTGAAAATTCTTTTTTTGTTTGAAAGAGTATGTTTCGAAATTGGTCCCATTTTAATTTGGTGATACTCTGATGAAGAACTTCGAAGATATACAACAAAACTCTTCAATAAATAACGGCAAATCTCTCGGGACTGCTGCAATCGCATGTCTGTTTATTGTTTATACCATATCATAATATAACATCACGCCAGTATGCTCTTAAGGGGTAAGCAGATCTCTCATTTGATCGGTTTTTTCCAGTTTCATGATATTTAGGTAATCTATTCTGTCGTTATAGGAAACTTACTAAACAACTTGCGTATTAGGTAGGTACAACAAAAAAGTGAAAAATAAAAAAATCTTTTTTACAAAAAAATACTACTGACTTCCAAATAAGAAAGCTACAAAGTGAAAAATAACTTTATTTTTGGAAGTCGGTGTCCATAACGCAAAAAAATGGTAGGTACTTACGAAAGACACCGACTTCCAAAAATAAAGTTATTTTTCACTTTGTAGTTTTCTTATTTGGAAGTCGGTAGTATTTTTTTGTAAAAAAGTTTTTTTTTCAATGTAGGTATACCTAAGGAGTACCAATTTCTTGAATTTTCGTGTTTATTCTTTAGGAAGAGTTTTTTTTGTGTAGCAGGCACTTTAAATTATTTTAGTTTGTGTGTCGCCCGAGCCAAAGACGAGATCGTTATGGAGTAGACGAGAGACTGCCCATGTGTATCTAATGCACAAGAGCAAAGAGGCCTATTCCTAGCAGTGAGCGAAGTCAGGCTGCTGATGATGATGATTCGCTAACGAAGTTTTTCCACACAATTAAATAAATAAGTAATAAGAGTGTATGTCGGAAATGACTCGATGTTTTTTTCGTGCGCTGTGCAAAATTAATATGAATCGCCCAAGTCACCACACCCAAACCAAATTACAAAAACCTTACTTTCCAACACACAATATAAACATGTACATACCAGAAGACCAGCGGTCAATAAGAGCGAAAATTTTCTGAGTATATTTTCAAATGAGTAGCACAAACCATAAGAAAAGGGCTAATTAAAATTAAATATCCACCAAACCCCCAGCAAGTGACAAAAACCGCACATAACAACACACAATAAAAACATTTGGGTACCAGGAGAACAGCGGTCAATAGCGAGTCATTTCCGTAATCCTGTAACACGCAGGTCATAGGACGGTCACAACTGGGTCACGCGAACGGCTGACGGAATCGTATCCGTGTCAACGGGCTAATTGTAACACTGTTATGTTGCGATTAATTGATTAAACCTTTGTTTTTGTTGCCGTTCTGATATAGGGTTTGGTTACGTTCATAAAAAGTAGCGATAAATAGTGGGTAAGTTGGAGCATGTTTTTGGTCAACATAAACCTTCTGCCTTTAGCCGATATTATTTGTAATCGGTATAGTAAGTCTTCTATAGATATATTTAGCCATCATCAGAGAGTTCACTTTCTTTCTAGCCATCCACCTTTATATTAATCTGCTTCTTTCAAGCGGTATCAACATCATCTTCTGCCTGCTAAAGCAAAAGACAATATGCCAGAATATGCGAAGACTTCAAATAAACTGGGATAGAGTATTTGGTGTCATTGCAGCATAATATTGTCTTCTAATCTTCATACACCTCCCTTTGTCGTCATCTAAATATTCACCTCCATTCTATTCATCTAATTTTTCTACCGAGAGTTAGCATCGTATATAAAGTGTCTCACATATTATATTTCTTAAATTAAATGATCTACATTACATGTTCCATCAATATTAATTGATATTGGAAACCATTCAAAGGGATTTTATCTTTAGATTCGCCTCTAAAACTTTATTATATGACCAACATTACCAACAAATTGGAATTGCCGACGTAAAATACTGTTATCAAAAGAAATATCAATAAAACTAAATGAAATGGTAACAGTGAACAAAGATAGTTTTTATCAAAGGTAGTCGGAACAAGAGCCCTTCAGATATTGCTTTGAAGAGCGGTTTACATTCCGCCATTTCCGAGTTCAGGGTTGTCTAATTTGTTGTTTATATTTTAGTTTTTTTTTAAATTTGTGTTAGAGAAAGATTTATGATTTCAGTTTCAGCAATATTAGTAACAAGGAGGAGGAGATTAGGTAAAAAAATAAACAAGCTGTAATTGCGCGTGGTCAGTCACAATTCTAAGTTTCTGTCTGAATGTAGTTATTACGAAAACTTTCCGATGGTACACGTGACTGTAAGCTTCCTGATGGAGAGGACTATGCTCGGAGTTTCCTTGCGTGATCGAATCAGAAATGTGGAGATCCGCAAGAGAACCAGGGTTACCGACATAGCCCGAAGAATTGCCAAACTTAAGTGGCAGTGGGCAGGGCACATTGCTCGCAGATCGGATGGCCGATGGGCCGAAAAGTTCTGAAATGGCGACCGCGAACCGGAAGACGATACGTTGAAAGGCCTTCCACTAGGAGGACCGATGACCTGGTTAAGGTTGCGAGAAGGCGCTGGGTGCGAGACGCACGGGATCGGTCAATGTGGCGACGCCTGGGGGAGGCCTATGTCCAGCAGTGGACGTCTTTCGGCTGAAATGATGTACACGTGATTCAACTGATGAAAATCTCATTGATACCCGGCTTTGAACCGCCGTGGGTTCAAGCACGAGAGTAGTCTTTGTCACTGGGCCACCAACAACAGACATAGGAAAATATGCTATAATTAATTTAAAATTCCATGTTTTCCAAGCTGCCACACCGTTTCCTGTAATAAAGTAATTGTACTAATAAACATCAAAATTCGTCACGGTAACCCTCGCGCACATTAATGCAGATGACCAGTAGTAATTATGTTCACAGCGGCGCACTGTCTTGTTTCAATTGAGTGTAATTGTTCAGCGCGGGCTTCCCGATTGTTTTGACGGTCTGCATTTATTTTTAAAGCTGTTGGTGAAGTTACTTTGATATTATTTTTATGGGCAGATCCGAGACCATAGACAAAGTGACATTACAGCGACATTATATCAGCGATAATATCTCAAAACTACAAAATGTGAGGTATCACATGAAGTGTACCACGCATGTCGATCCCATTTTATTTAAGGCGATATAGACGCCCCAATGTTAAAGCAGTACTGGCCGTCCGCCCGCAAATATCAATATTGAACCTCATTTGAACAGTTATTTTTGAAAAATATTATTTGATTTACATATGCTATGTTAGTTGTGAAGAAATTCCAGCCATCAATTTTACTGTGTAAAAATATTTTTAAACATCCAAGTCGTTTTGGAGTAGTATCCAAAAGTAGCGAAAAAATAGCGTGTTGTTAATATTTTTTTTAAAGCAAAACTATTTGTTATACGAAAAAACCATGTGTTAAAAATAATATACATGAAACAATAATATTTTTTTTTTTTCAAACCATTTAACCTAGCCGTTACTAAGGAGTATGCTTTAGAAAGTTACCGTTTTACGGCACTAAAGGGGATGTATGCCCTTAACTTCACTTCACTTCTAGAGATCCCGGAGAGGAAACCATTTATTTAGACACTTTTAAATTCTCATGAATACGTTTCAGTCTAATTTTGCTACTTATTTAGATTCAGGTCTTGCTCAGATTTGTATACCTACTCCGTTGCTAGGTTGGCATTAGTAAGACTGATCGAAAAATTGCCGCCACCTTTTGAAGATGACAGCAGAATACAAAAAAATACTACTTATAAAATACCTAGTATTTTTGGTGTCTTAACCCTTCGAATTCCTCCCTCGTGCTACGCATCAGTCCCCCATCCTTCCATCGGCACTGCTGTTATATGCATAACTTGGCTCGTAAAATATGATGTTTATGAAGCATCGCTCAATGGAGCCGTTTTATAAAGGGGAGTATAGAATAGATAATTTACTTGTAACAGAATATCGAGCATTCGCCGTTTTTAACCGCACTTCGAATGTGATTTATATGTCGATGTTTTGTTACAACCTGATTTTAAAACCAACGAGCTCGTGCCTTTGCTCGAGCTAGGTAATGGTTTGATGTTAGTAAGACTATAAGGAAAAATTACTCCCACCTTTTGAAGATGGTAAAAAAACAAAACAAAACTGCTTACAAAAATAGTATTTTTGCCGCCTTAACCCTTCCAATTCCTCCCTCGTGCCAGCCATCAGTCCTCCCATCCATTCATCGGCACTGCTGTTATATTCATAACTTGGCTCGTAAAATATGACGTTTATGAAGCATCGCTCAATGGACTCGTCTTATAAAGGGGAGTATAGACTAGAGCATTTACTTGTAACAGTCTGCTACTAACAGAACATGGAGCATTCGCCGTTTTTAACCGGACTTCGAATGTGATTTATATCGATGTCGATGATTTATTAAAAACTTATCTAAAAAAACCGTCCAAGTGCGAGTCGGACTCGCGCTCGAAGGGTTCCGTACCATTATCGCAAAAAACGGCAAAAAAGGCACGTTTGTTGTATGGAAGCCCCACTTAAATATTTATTTTATTCTGTTTTTAGTATTTGTTGTTATAGCGGCAACAGAAATACATCATCTGTAAAAATTTCAACTGTCTAGCTATCAAGGTTCATGAGATACAGCCTGGTGAGAGACGGAGAGACAGACAGATATACAGACGAAAAGACAGACAGACGAACCGCGGAGTCTTAGTAATAGGTCCCCGTTTTTACCCTTTGGGTACGGGACCCTAAAAACCAACGAGCTCGTGCCCTTGCTCGAGCACGGGCGACATCCGACATTTCAACAATGAACGAAAGGTAGAAAGAATACTTAGCATTACGTCGAACGCAGCGTCACCATTCGTAGGAACGTTACATTACATGAAAATGCTTTTGGAATCTGAGCTTTTGTCTGTAGTGTACCATTAGTAAGGACGTTACATTACATTGTTATGCTCTATCTAATCTATACTCACCTTAGTAGGTGTTATATTTGGAAAGACTTGTAACGAGTGTCCCGAGTTCCCGACGCCATTAGAGATACCTTGGGGAATTGTAGTAGTGAGTAGTGATGTTTTAGTATTGTGAAAACTTAACATGTTTTACATTTTGTTTGGTGTCAAAAAAGAAACGGTTTGGGAATAGAGCTGCTGTGGAAGACTAACTACTTTAAAAGTCGTTATAGAGTTTTTGAACCGTGCTGTTATTGATGTGTTGAGACGAGAGGGCGAGGTTTCCATTTTGTGAAACTTTTTTTCCTGGTGGTCTACTGCAACAGCTGTGACAGATAACCACTTCTTCGATTGGTTTGTCTAGTGGTAGGCCAGTATTATTGGATTATTCCAATAAGAATTACTGGGTAGCCAGTGACAAACATATGGCTAAAATCTCGTCGTTTTTTTTTTACTTTGGACTTAGACATAGGTAATTAGACACGGATAATTTTAAGGTTATTTTTCCAGTATTTATTATATTCCAGATGATGGTACCCGTGTGTAATCTCATGATAATATTTCTTCGTTTGCCAGGCCAAGAAATATCGGAGGTTTACCTGCAAAACAAAAGATACGAAAGTTTTATAAAAATAATAACATGAATACCAAAAAGGTTCCAGAAATAAGTTTAGATACACAAACTCGACTAAATTGGGCACGTAAATATATTGGATCCGTCTCGTTGGACAGTATCCGAAATAGGAACGCGACGGATAAAAATATCCGACTTTTGTGACGTAATGTTTCTTTGTGCGAAGTTTCGGTGTCATCGTCTACTCGTATTTGTCATTACGTGCTGATGAAAAACAAGGCCATTTCTCTCAAAATTTATACATTCAGAAAATAACAGTAGGAAATGGTGTCTAGTACACGTTGAATCACGAAGCCAATACACATTCTTAAATTAAAAAAAAAACAATCAAATTTTAGATGCAATATCATGTCAGGGACAATTAGATACTGACAAAAGGTTTTTTTTTGACAGATTGAGACTGATATTAGAATATTCCTTGTTTCAGTTCCATGTAAATATTTGCATGCCTATTGTATTTAACAGAAAAAAAAACAGTCTACAGTCTTTAACCAGAAAAAAAAACCATCTTTAACCAGAAATATAAAAAGAGAAATAAACAAAGCAGTTAAAATTAAATTAGTTCTACTTAATCTAGTTATCAAAGAGCCTGTAGACAAATCGTGCTAACGGAACAAATTGCCATAAATCAAGTCTGTCATTTTAATTAAACTATGAAGCTCTTGTTCCCATCATCAAAGTCTTGCATTTGACATCCCTATTACGCAATGAACCGAAACCATTCATAGTGAAAACATACCTTAATCACAAACAAATAAGATAAAAATACGAATGAGAAACCTTCATTTATTTCACGGACAAAGCGATTCGAATTTCGAACAACGCGTGACGTCACAGGATTGTCAGTTGACGTAGCAACACCGTATCGAATTATTTTAAGTACATTGCTGTATCACTTAGAAAAAGTTAAGGAGAGATTGTTAAATAATGATCAATGAATTACTAATAAGAATTTAGTGGTGTATGGATTTAGTAAGTTCATCTGCGTTGATTTATGGTCGCTTGTAAGATTAAAGGAAAATTTATCTGTGTGTGTTTAGCGGTGGTTTTAGAACCGAATGGGCATTGAACATCAATTAGTGAAGGAATTTCTTTTAATTCATATCTGGTTATAGAATAGAATAGAATAGAATAGAATACTCTTTATTATGTACACCATATAAGTTTGAGTGGTTATGTATGGGTTGGTTTGACTTTTGATGTAATTTGGTAACGAGATAGTTTTTTGGATGATGGATGATGTGGTTTATATCTATTGTTTTGGTGAGCTTTGGAGATATTTCTACAAGTGTTGGTCCAAAACATCTTTACAATCTTCAAATGCAAACAAGTGAAAACATATTTTTTAAAGTATTTCCAACGCACTGCCTAATCAAATTATTACCTACAAAAAACGCAAAATTGAAGCCAAATTACTTTTCATCAGATTTTCACAAAACTGACGAAAAACAGGCTTTCTCAATTGACCTATTAACTCTTCACTTCCCACGAAGCATTAAAAAAGAAACAAAAAATAAACTACGAATAAATAAAAATCGAGATCAAGAGAAATTGATACTTACTACTTAAAAATATCGATTACGCCGACTCGATCGTCACGACTCGGCGTCCCGTTATGGGATCAACAGTAAATGTTTCGTAATTATCTAATCGGAAACAGAAATGGATAAATATAGATATTAGAAGTAGCTACGTTATTGGTTAGCAGGTTTGTAATTATAAAAATAAGTATAAGTAAAAAACGTTTTTTTACTAAAAAATACAACCGACTTCCAAATAAAAACATATCTTCAATTTCGGCAGTCGGTGTTCCTGTTTTCGATTCTTCGTTTTTTGACACCGCCTTCCGAAATTGAAGTTATTTTTCACTTTGTACTATTTTTATTTGGAAGTCTGTTGTATTTTTTTGTAAAAAGTTTTTTATGTTTCACTTTTTAGTTGTACATAATCGACAAGTTATATAGTATGGTACCTATAAAATTACCAACGTGATGCCGGAATAGATTACCCGAATAACATGTAACTTGAACATAACCAGTGGAATTAGAGTGTACCAAGGTGAACTGTATACATCTGTGTACCCGTTTAGAGCATACTGGCGTAATGGTATGTTATGAAATGGTGTAAACAATAAACACATGTGCGATTGCAGCAATCCCGAGAGATTAGCCGTCATTTATTGAAGAGTTCTGTTGTATATCGCCGAAGTTTTTCATCAGATCTTTACCAAATTTAAATGGAACTATTTCGGAATACACATCTTTCAAACAAAATCCAAAGGAAAAAAAAAGAATTTTTTAAATCCGTTTATATATTATATAACGGTAGTTTATATATTATAATGTTGTAATATTAATTGTTAATGCATATTCAATGAACCTGAACACGATGATGCAATCTTATTTGTTTGAGTGGTTCCTATGGCCACCTTTCGGCTGCATCATCAAACCTGCTCCATAGTATAGAATTGTTGTTTGTCTCGAAAGTTCGTTTATAGGTCCCAAGTGCTTGAAAAATGGATTACTTTGTTACAATCTCAATCAATCTGCGTAACCTTTACAGAATTGGGGTCGGCTTCCAGTCTAACCGGATTTAGCTGAGTACCAGTATATTACATGGAGCGACTGCCTATCTGACCTCCACAACCCAGTAACTGGGTAACACGATACCCCTTGGCTAAACTGGTGTCAGATATCAAGCTTCTGGCTACCCGTAAAGACTGTCAAAGATCTTCAAATGAAAGCCGGCACCAACGGCGTAACGTGCTTTCCGAGGCACGGATGAAACTCGCTCTGTAAAGATGGTCACCCATCCATAGACCGACCTCGGCAAGCCTTGCTTAACCTTGAAGATCGACCCGTGCGGCTGTTATTACATGAGCTACTTTGTTACAATCTATGATAGAGTAGAAAATGCTTTAATGCTGTGGCTTCATACTTCCAAGTAATCAATCATATTATTGTAGTTCTTGTGATTTTCCCACGATGGAAAACTTTGATGTGGGTTGTTGAGAAGTACGAAGCAAAAGTTAGCTTTCCTAGTTAAACGACATAGCTTGTGTGTAGAAGAAAGTAGATATTGGTTGAGTTTGACAAATGTCACCTATGTACATACATACTACTATTTTCCCGCGGCTTCGTTCCCGCAGCTTACGCCATAGGGACCGGGATAAATAGTACATTATTGCAAAGGTCGGGAAATAGACAATTGCAGGTCGAGTATGAGTTTCACTAATACGAGACAGGCAATTGCCATTTCCGCCGAGGCATATATAATGCTTTTCTCAAAAGAATGCAGGGAAATAGCAGATTTGGGGACTGAGTCACCCGCGTCCGTAGGTGAGTACCCCTTTTGTTACCCTACACGTGGTCCCCGGGTGGTGCTAATCAGGTGACACTAACTGGTGGTAGGTTTCGGCCGAAGGCTTGCGACCACCCACCGAGCAAAGACGTACCGCCAAGCGGCCTAGCCGTGTTACGGCACGATGCTCGGTGTAGCCACAAGAGGAGTTGGGTCGAGATAGTTGTTCCACTGCAGGATGACCAGCCTGACTCGCGTTGTTATGGGCCTATCGGGTGACTAGTCGCGGAGGGTAGCGGTATCCGAGGCACGGTGCGCCGCTGGCCGACCGCAGGTAGTTGGGGGCCCAAGTAGTGTGCCAGCCACACACGAAAGGCTGCCCCGCCAACTGTCGAAAAATCCCGGGATGCGCCATCGTGCTGGTTGGCGACCAGACGAGAGTGCCCGATGGACATTCCCGGGGGGGCTCGGGCGTCCCCGCAGTCTCCAGACTAGTCCCCCAATGATGGCGTCCGGACTCCGCGTGTCTGAAGGTTGCCAGCGTGGAACCTCATCTCACTTCCTTCTCCTCACCTTCCTTCACTCACAGCAATAATGCCGCGGAACAAAAAGAGAAAAGCTGAACAGCGGCAGCACTCACTCTCACATAAGGTGCACCTCAGTAACATCCGAGGTCTGCACTCGAACCTTGTCGCAGTCCATCACCACCTTGAGACTGAGAAACCAGCACTTTTGTTCCTTACGGAGACGCAGATCGGATCGTCGGACGTGGCATACCTATCTTACCCAGGATTTACCCTGGAGCACAAATTCAAGCCACGTGCGTTTGTATGTATGTACGCCCGCGACGACATGCTATCGGCGTCTCCGTGACCTTGAAGACTCTAACTACTCAGTGCTATGGGCCCTGGTGGACACAGGTCTGGATAAGATTATCTATGCCTGTGTCTACCGATCGCATAGCGGTGATCTGGAGACAACCAGGATCACACAGTACCTGAGTGAGGCGGCTGATGTGGCCCAGCAACGGTACCCTTCCGCCCAATTAGTGTTACTGGGGGACTTTAATGCTCACCATCAGGAGTGGCTCTTCCCATACCAGTGCACTGACCATGCTGGACGAGAGATGCGAAATCTTTCGCTGGCGCTTAATCTCACCCAGCTGGTGCAGGGGGCTACGAGGGTGCCGGATGTTGATTCGCATACGGCCAATTGCTTGGACCTTCTGCTGACAACAGATCCAGACCGATACTCAGTGTCGATTTCATCACCTTTGGGTAGTTCCGACCACTGTCTGGTGAAGTCTGTATCCGTCTACTCCCCGCCCGATCCCAGCCCGAAAGGCACCCGGCGGTTTTGGCGGTACAGGTCAGCAGATTGGGATGGGATGCGATCTTTTTTCGCATGCTATCCCCTGCAGCCCATTTGCTTCTCTTCGGAAGATCCATCGTCATGCGCTGACGCCGTGACTGATGTGTTGCGCCAGGGGATGGAGTACTACATTCCATTCTCTGACGTAGCGCTTTCCGGCGTTGACCGACCATGGTTTGGTGCTGAGTGCAACCGCGCAAATGCGGTTAAACACAAGGCTTACCTAGCATGGGTCGACGCTCGAGTGCACAAAGCGAGTGACGTAACTCAGAAGAAGAGAGCCTTCAACAGGGCTGCCAAGTCCTGCAAAATGGCGATGCGAAGGGCACGTTTTGACCATATTAGCAGAATCGGGAACAAACTAGCTTCATACCCTGCTGGTAGCAAAGCGTTTTGGTCCCTGGCTAAGTCGGTTGAATCAAACTTCTGTCGCCCCTCACTACCACCACTGCTGAGACCCGACGGGTCACTGGCCCACTCCGCCGAGGACAAGGCAAACTTGTTTGCCTCCCTTTTTGCGGAATCTTCGCGTCTGAACTCTGATGGCGCGCGGCCCCCTCCGTCTCCTGTTGGATGTGGGACGAGTATGTCGGATATTCGCATCCATCAGAGGTCTGTAGGGTGTTGCGTAACCTTGACGTGAACAAAGCTAGTGGCCCCGACGGGATACCGGTAATTGTACTGAAAACTTGTGCGCCTGAATTGTCTCCGATCCTGACACGCCTATATCGCCTTTCGTTAGTGACTGGAAAGGTGCCGAAGGCTTGGAAGCAAGCTAACGTTCAGCCAGTCCCCAAAAAGGGTAGTCGGGCTGACCCGGCAAACTACAGACCCATCTCGGTAACGTCCATCCTCTGTAAGAGTATGGAACGTGTGCTGAACAATAAGCTCCTGGCATACCTAGAAGACAATGACATCCTCAGTGACCGCCAATACGGCTTCCGCCGAAATCGGTCAACTGGGGATCTTCTAGCGTATGCCATTCACGTCTGGAATGAGGCCATCGAGAGGCACGGGGAAGCGCTTGCTGTCTCCCTTGACATCTCGAAGGCTTTCGACAGGGTCTGGCATGAGAGCCTTATTGGTAAGCTTCCTTCCTTCGGTCTGCCTAGTGGTCTGTGTGACTGGATTGCTGACTTCCTGAGGGAGAGGTCCATCCGAGTGGTTATCGATGGCTGCTCGTCCGGTCAGCTAGGTATTAACGCCGGAGTCCCTCAGGGGTCGGTGCTCTCGGCTACACTGTTTTTGCTGCACATTAATGACCTGCTAAAACCCGGAACCTTTGGGTACGCAGACGACAGCACGGTTGCTGAGAGATACGTGTCCGGCGCACGGGCTACTGGGACTGAGATCCGGTCTCTCCGGGAGGCCATGGTTGAGCGCTTGAATCTGTCTTTGGAGGCAGTCTCCGAATGGGGCGATGCCAATCTAGTCAATTTCAATGCAGCTAAGACCCAGGCGTGTCTTTTTTCCGCAAAAAAGAGCCTATTCCACCCGGCTCCATCTTTCCGTGGTGTAACCGTGCCGATAACGGACCATCTCGACCTTCTTGGTGTTACTTTAATATCGACCCTCAATTTTGGTCCATTCATTGAGGCAAAGGCTCAGTTGGCTGCAAAAAAGTTGGGGATCCTTGCAATGGTGAGACGGTACTTCACGCCTGAACAGCTGCTCAATTTGTATAAAGCGCAAGTTCGGTCATGCATGGAGTACTGCTCTCACCTTTGGGACGGATCTGCCAAATATCAACTTGATGCACTTGAGTCGATTGACAAACGGGCCAAGAGGCTTATCGGCCACGATGCACTGGTCGCCTCAAAGCTCCAGAGCCTTGAACATCGACGCTAAGTGGCCAGTCTGTCGGTTTTTTATCGGTTACATTCCGGGGAGTGTGCGATGGAACTGCACAATTTGATTCCGCCTAGCCCTTTCCATCACCGGACAACAAGACGCACGGCAATGCGCCACCGGTACATGGTGGACATCCCACCCATACGTACAAAGCGTTTTGCGAATACTTTCATTGTACGCACAGCTAAGGAGTGGAATTCCCTGCCGGAGTCTTTGTTTCCTGATAGCTACAACCTTGGGGTCTTCAAGTCAAGAGTGAATAGGTTACTTCTAGGCAAGCGTGCTTCACCGTCGACCACATCATCGCTTACCATCAGGCGAGATAGTGGTCAAACGCGAGCCTATCGATAAATAAAAAAAAAAAAAAAAAAAAAAAAGTAGTTAAATTTCCTTAATTTTTAAAGTTAACGCCGTTTTTAACATGAACTGTACATTTCAGCATGGAATAAATTGCCCATAATGTAGATGGCTTTTTAGTTTTAGAAATCTGATTAAAATACGCCAAAAATACTGTTTTGGAGAAAATGTTATTTTTTTTTATCGTTTTTCCAAATCATAAAATGTTCATATACTTTCATGTATTTTTCTTTTGACTTCGTTGGAAGCAGGTTTTCCATTGCCAATTTGGCTTCTGATCTTAAATCTGGTGGACCGTGAACCGTTGGCACACATTTTAATTATTAAATTTATTTTTATTAAATATTTAAATAACAAATCAAGACGAATTTTCAGCTTTGCCGCCGATTTTCTATTTATCATCTGTGCCGAAAGGCAAACGCATTTATGGCTATACAGTCACTGAACGCAATTTGTACTAAGCAAAGAGACTTACTTTGGTATGCCAAGAATGATAAAAGAGATCCAATCAAAGAGTATCTAATAACCCCAGCACGCCGTTACATACAACATTGCTGGAGCGTTGAAATGTTCCAAATTCAAAAAACGCTCCAGCAATGGATTTGATTTTCATTTTCCGTAAATTCGGTACTTCGCGTGTTCTTTTTTCTAAAATAATGACAATATTTCCATGCATGTTTGAGAAAAAAGTATTTTCCAAGATAAAAATCTACACTTTTGTAGTTAAATTAAACAATGGATATCTGGTCAGAAATACCAGAGATTCACCTAAACTGAACACCAGAGATCTTAAAAACATAGGCAAACCAAAAAAACCTCTTTATATAAGGATTTTAGACGAATCAAAAACATCTTTAGAGGGTTCACAATACCATGTCAAATATATATTTCATAACGAACAATGCGTGTGGTCTAATACCACAAAACTTCCCATACCAATCGTTGCATTCAGTAACATAGATACCGCTCCAAATATCATACAAATGCACCAAATATAGGCACAATTAGTGCTATGGTCTCTTTAAATCACCCCCGTATAAGGCAGAAAAAGTTTCTCAATCCATCCGACATCTGTCATGGATTACAAAACTGTCACATGGGATCAGCTACAGAAATAAAGTAAAGAAAGAAGAAGTATTAATTGTCACAGAGCAATGAGATGTCTCGGCGGACACATAGAGACGGCATTGTCGAAATTCTTAGTACAACACGGTCAAAATAACTGCGCATATCGGCTGTCATCGGCCCCACTTCCCCTACCCGCGTGGCGTCCCCGTTCGCCGCGTGCGCCAATAGCAAGAGTCAAAGAGTCAATCAGAGTGACGTGACAGTACCAAGTGATAAACTCATTTTATAATAGGTAAATCAAGCGTATCAGTGAGTATCACCGTTTAAGCATAAGCATAGACTAATCAGCCTTTAATGTTCCCACTGTTGGGAAACAGCACAGTTACGCTATTATGGGATAGCGTAACAGTGCACGTGTGCTCCCTCTCATTTTCACAGTTCAAAAGTATTCATTGCTGGTTTTACTTTACTAGATGGATTTTTGAACATTTGAAGTAATCTTTGAAGTGTAATTAGGGTGCAGACTCCACCACCCGGGCACAATGCGGATTGGTAGACATGTGCGTCGCCAAGGGGGAGCAGGGAGGGGCAGTTGCCCCCTCCTACAGATTAAAAAAAAAATATAGCCAAATGTAAAGAAATCAAAGTCTTAAGTCCATTCACATATCTAACCGTTGTTGATATCCTAAAAGAGATAAAATTCTTCTTTCCCGAAACAGGCAAAGCGTTGTAAATTATGATCGCTCTACCGTGCCCAACGTGTACGGTAGACTGAGCGATCGTTTATGAGCCTAGGCCGATTTTTCAATAGTCTGATAACTTTTAACTGAGGAATAAAAATTGCCGTTTGACATATTTTCTATTCAAAAGCTGTCACACCGCGATTTATATTCCTTAGTTATAATTTTGCAGACTATTGAAAAATCGAGCCTAAGGAGACTAAAAACCTGGTTAAGAAGTAGGTACTATGGGGGAAAATCGCCTCAAAAGTCTGCCCATGATGAATGTACACAGAAAACTTACAAGATTTTCATTATAAAGTGTCAAGAAATTTACAAAAAACCCCCGAAGATTGTGTTTTGATTTACATAAAAAAAGGATTTTGCTGGACTACTTTATTATTAAAATCTTGTAATTGTCAATGGGCCTTTTGATTATATCCAAATTCTTCTTAGTATTCTAATCTAATATAATATATTATAATAATAGTTATGTTTAAATTTATTGAGCTCGTGGAGACATAGACTTTGTACCGGATTTATCACAATCGCCTTAGGAGTAAGATTCGCACTGCCAGTTTAAGTAAAGCTTCATGTGCTTTTGACTGTATTTAAAATTCATACTTTTCTCATTGTCCATATATCAACTTGCCTCTCCCTGGGCCATCAACTGGCGACGCCCTTGTTGGTCAGATGTTTTAGTTTTTTTGGTTCTAAGACATACCGGTTACCTTACGATGTTTTTCTTCACCGTTTTGAGCAGTGAGCGGTTATGAAATGTGTCACCGTGTACTCATAGAAATTGACATCTGATAATTCTGACAATAGCGATGACAGCCGAAACGGTAATATACTAATCGCTTGCCGATTTGGCGTCCCGTGCTCTGTGGGATCAGCCGTACTCGATAATGCGACACACAAACATACAGACAGTCCCGTTGGGTTCATCAGCAAGACAAATAAGTAAACTAATGCTTTTGAGAGATTGATTTAAAAGTGGAAACCGGTTCATATTAATTTGTTTTGATAGTAGCGTGTTAATCGGCTTAAAAGTGTGATATTGACGTTTACTTGAATGTGATTTGTGTCCAAACTTATCTCCAAATGAACTCTTTACTTTATTAATTGATTAGGCGTGTAAGTCGGCTAATAAATAAGAATGTGGATAAACATGAAACACTTCTTATTTGAAAGATATGTTTATCAATTAACTTCGTACGCTGATACAACAAAATTTAAGTGAACTCTTAGATCTGCATTCATCATCAGCCCACTAATGTTTCCATTGCTGGGACACAAGCCTCTGTGAGAGGGGATGGGCCGTAATCCACCACGCGGGTTCAGTTCGGGTTGGTGGATCTTGGTCTTCGAATTTTTGGTTCTGGGACATGCCGGTTTCCTAAAGATCTGCATTAAAATCCAAGTAACAACAAAGCTTTCTGTTCACAAAACAAAGAAACATTACCAACCAATTCATAAATGTAAACAATTCAACCGTTTACCTATATATATACATACACTCTTACATTCAACTTACCCAAAAATATAGTTTCTACTTGCAATAAACTCGGTACTAACTACTCACAAGGGTATACACCATTGAACGCTACGAAAATACTTGACACACTGTTAACCTGCTGATTTACTGAACTATTTTAGTCGAAAAACAAAACAATTTCGAATAGTGTTGATTCGGACGCAAATAGCGCTGGGAAAAGGGGATTTATTCCGGGTTCACAAACCGTGGCAGAAACGTGAATGGGTATGAAAGCTTACGTAAATGATAAACTTATCGATATTATCTTTTAATTATTGATTGGCTCGCGGACAAAACATTATGGACCGGTTCGCGTTTGACCACACGTTAAGTCGAGTATGGTCAAATTCACAATCGGTCAAATTCATGCAAATTGCAAAGCGCCGTCAAAATAGCAAAGCGTCAAAGTATCAAAGCGAAAAACTAGCAAAGCGTCAAAATAGCAAAGCGTCAAAATAGCAAAGCGTAAAAATAGTGAAGCGTCAAAATAGCAAAGCGTCAAAATAGCAAAGCGTTAAAATAGCAAAACGTCAAAATAGCAAACTGCCGGCGGCGTCTGCCGACTCCGGCAGGGAATTCCACTCCTCAGCTGTACGCACAATGAAAGTATTCCCAAAACGTTTTGCGCGTATGGTAGGGATATCCACCAAATAACGGTGACGCATTAACAAACACAGATTCCGGCAGGGAATTCCAATCCTTAGCTTTACGCACAATGAAAGTATTCCCAAAACGTTTTGTGCGTCCCATACGCCTTTATAGTAACGGTGGTGCATCACCGTACATCTTGTAGTCTGATGATGGAAAAACTGGTCAAATTGTATAGCAGTAAAATTGATACAAAATACGGAAAGAGTGACTTATACGAGTATATTACTAGTTAAATTCATAGTTAATAGGTTGTTCATTTAAACGAGTACCGTCTGGTTCTACTTGGCCCGATTCATGGTTGATTCTCTGTGGGCTCGTCCGCTGATGTCGCCATCGATCAGTTCTTCAGTAGATATTGTTAGGTTACTGCAACATCACATCACACATCATCAACCAATTAATGTCCCCACTGCTGGGACACAGGCCTCCTCTCTGTGAGAGGGAATGGGCCGTTATCCACCACGCGGGCCCAGTGCGGGTTGGTGGATGTCACATGTCTTCGAATTATTGGTTCAAGGACATGCCGGTTTCCTCACGATGTTTTCCTTCACCGTTTTGAGAGCAGTGGTGATGAAATAATTTACACAAAGTATAGTGCCTGCCTGGGCTCGAACCCACGACCTACAACTTGTAAGTCACGGCCGATACCACTGGGCCACCACTGCTCACTTACTGCAACATCAGCTTGCAAACAACGATGACGCCGGTCTTTTTCCGGATAGTTCCTATTTTTATTTTATTTCTTCCTCATGGTGATACAGAAAGTGGACATAAATCGGTTTAAAAGGACTATATACAAAGAGACTCGGGTCTCCGGATATAGATTAATTCACAGCTCGATGAATGGCCTTTAATTATCTGCCACCGTGACATATTCAGTCTCTAAGGTAGGTTTCCCATTTCTAGGACACACACACACTGTCCCAGGGGAGCCTAGCTACCATCATTCAACTCCAATCTTCCTAAGAAAACAACCTCTTACATTGTCAAATACCGACGTTTTAATGGCCATCCATTTCATTTCAAGCTCTTTAGCAACTGTAGCACAAACCTCAATGGTAACATTGATATCAATAACGTGTCCTTTGAAGTAGTCAATCGACATTGACTGCGTGGAGCCCCTCAATACGTCCGTCCAATTGAGACTGCCATTCAATATCTTGCAACCGCATGAACACTTCACAAACCAACCATAACCAAATAGTCACAAAGTTTGAATTCCTTCGCTGAAACTGTAAAAGCAATTTGGAGATACCATCGCGGCAACATTCAGTTTGCCGTTCTAGAACTCTATGTCATCTCTTATTAAGTTGAGGCAGAGTTGGAAATGGTATGGCAAGGAGACATTTGAATGAATTCACGGTTTGTCGGTCTGAGCACCTTATTGTCAGAATTTCTAAAAGACCGTCCCAGCGAAAACTTGGTATTGAAAACGATATTTTTAATCTTTAATATTTCCTTCGGGGAGTTTATTCAAGTAACTTTGAAAAGGAAACGTTGCGCGATTAGGAATTCAGAAATGTGGAAGAACGGTAGGAAATGTCAGAAATACAGCATTTTTTTAAATAAAATACTTCCAAATTGATGTATTTATTTGAATATACATTGCAAGTACCTGGTTAAGGTTGTGACAATCCGCAGGATGCGAGTCGCACGGGATCGGTCAAATGTGGCAACGCTTGGGAGAGACTTATGTTCAGCAGTCCACGTCTTTCGGCTGAAGTGATGATGATGATGAAATTGCAAGTTGATTTTGAGCACGAACCTGAATAGTAAGGAACGTGCTACTTCTAAGAATACGAAATTGCTGACTAAACCATTGGAAAACCGGGTGACAACAAACATGAAGATAATGATCAAAAGGCAGGTTTTTAATGATCAACTTATTAATAAAATTCAATTGATTAATCAGGCTAACGAGGTAGAATTAAGTCAAAGCAATGTAAGGACAGATAATAAATGTTCCGATTTGCAGCCACCGTAAATATAAAAGACGAAGTCGCGAAAAAAGATAACTGCGCATACATTTATGCTTTCATAACTTAACAAAGTACTGAACAGCTGATTTTTAAAGGGCTTTATAGTTTGGTTGGTATAGTAAAAGTTATCATCACATCACATCATCAGCCTATTAATGTTCTCACTGCTGGGACACAGGCCTCCTCTCTGTGGGAGGGAATGGGCCGTAATCCACCACGCGGGCCCAGTGCGGGTTGGTGGATGTCACATTTCTTCGAATTTTTGGTTCTAGGACATGCCGGTTTCCTCACGATGTTTTCCTTCACCGTTTTGAGAGCAGTGGTGATGAAACAATTTACACAAAGTAAAGCGCCTGCCTGGGCTCGAACCCACGACCTACAACTTGTTAGTCGCGGCTGATAACACTGGGCCACCACTGCAGTAAAAGTTATATACATAGTATAAAAGAATATGTTTATAAATAATTCTTAAAATTAAAAATATGAGCCTCGCAATCCGAGTGTCAAGCAGGTATCGAACCCTAAACCGCAGCGTTGCGGTCGAGTCGACCTGACTACCAAACACGTCGCACACCTCACTTCATGGTTGCGTAACATAGGGTTTGCCATATTGTCTGGGAAGTAATGGCTTAGGTATCATAAGGGTACATATGATAAATAAATAATAACGACAAGTAAAAGTAATTATTGTTTTTTCAATCAATAAAAATTCAATTGGCAGAGCAAACATACTAAACGCAAATCCTGAAACGGTGTCACTGTATTCATAATTATAACTTTTACTATACCAACCAAACTATAAAGCCCTTTAAAAATCAGCTGTTCAGTACTTTGTTAAGTTATGAAAGCATAAATGTATGCGCAGTTATTTTTTTTCGCGACTTCATCTTTTAAGAGTTTCAGGTTGCGCGCTTATTCTTTTACAGGATATATATGAACATTTCCTGTATTATTTATTTATTTTATTTAACAAGGCGATGACTCCTGCGTACATAATAGCCATAATCGCCATTGTTTTGGTATTAGCAGGGCTTCAAACAAACAATCAAACAAAAAAATCCATCCGTATAGGAGCTATGCTACGACAGACAGATACACAAACACACAGATACACACGTCAAACTTATAACACCCATCTTTTTCCGTCGGGGTTTACAAATTAAAATCAAAAGAAGAGAAAACCTAAAAGAGATGTAAACAGAACGCGAAACGCTCGTCCAACTTTTGAGCTCCTAGTAGGGATAACTCTCATAGCGATTGGCAGCTCAAAGGCTCGGTGGTGAATGCACATTTATTGACTACTGATAGATCCCGCACGCTTATTACGTATCTTGCAAGAGCAAAACGATAGCGATTTAACGCAATGATTGCTCTTCAATACAGAAGTTTTAGAGCTTTTGACGGTTTTTTTTTTAGAAATAAATGGTTTTGCCAAACAGCGAGCGATTAACAAACGATTGTGTAGGACCTAACGTACCTACACTGTAGGTAATACCGACTTTCATGACATAAAGCGTGATCATTGCTGATTGCTGTTTTTTACGTAATAAGTCTGTAGATTTTACTATCAAGTAGGTAGTCATATGCTTATGTTGCCTTGGTAGATTGAATCAGTAATGAAGATATCCGCAGGAGAACCAGGGTTATCGTCATAGCCTGAAATATTGTCAAACTAAAGTGGCAGGGCACATTGCTCGCAGAACGGATGGTCGGTGAGGACGAAAAGTTCACGAGGGACGACCGCGTTCCGGAAGATGTAGCGTCGGCAGGCCTCCCTCTAGGTGGAGCGACGACCTGTAGGCTGCGGGAACCCACTGGTAACGAGATGTACAGGCAGGACTGATTGAAATGGCAACACTAGGTCCCAGACCTATGACCAGCAATGGGCGTCTTTAGGCTGAATAGTGATGATGATGATTATAGTCGTAAGTAATTTATAAAAGGCACTTTGGAATATAAACGACACAATAAGTATGTAGTTGAAATATATGAAAGCCATATTGAAAAGATATAAAGGGTACCAATGTGTGGCCATTAGTATCGGGGTCGAAAAGGGCCGAAGCATTTCCTATACGCGTTAATATTTACGGTGGCTGCAAATCGGAACATTTATTATCTGTTTTTACATTGCCATTGCTTTGACTTAATTCTACCTCGTTAGCCTGATTAATCAATTGAATTTTAGTAATAAGTTGATCATTAAAAACCTGCCTTTTGATCATTATCTTCATTTTTGTTGTCACCCGGTTTTCCAATGGTTTAGTCAGCAATTTCGTATTCTTACAAGTAGCGCGTTTCTTACTATTCAGGTTCGTGCTCAAAATCAACTTGCAATTTCATCATCATCACTTCAGCCGAAAGATGTCCACTGCTGAACATAAGCTTCCCCAAAGCGTTATATACTAACCTAACCTAACCTCTGGATGGTTTCGAAATATAAAAAAATTGTTACCCTCACAATATGGCACCCATTATCTGCCATTTTTCTTTTGACACTATGAAGGTTAAGACGAATCGATTGATGATCGAATGATTGAATTATCAAAATCGCTCTAGAACGCTACATTGGAACAAACATGCATACGTACATATACTGATAAACACATTATCCTACTTTGCGTCGTGCAGTCGCGTAATAATATTACTCAGAAAATTATTTCACTGATCAGATTAGAATTTGCAGAGGTTATCTTTTACAAACACAATTTAGTTTAGTTTTATTTTTAGTTTAGACATGTAAGACTTGGCTTATTTCAGTCTTATGATAAAAATACATACATGGTAAAACTCGCCACACACAGGGGACCCTGTTAAAACCAATAACTACACCTTTACTAAACCGAATCTCTCTGATCTCCTTGATGATTGACCAAATCATGATGACCTTCTAAAAACACAGTAATCCACAACACAAAGCAAGCAACGTAAACATGACTACAATATTCTGAGGGTCTTACAATCACAGTCCCAAGCGTGATCGGATCGTCGCCTGCGCAAACACTGATAACTATTAACAATGGGACTGAATTATGTATTGATATCATTGGGAGTAATACCAATAACTATAGAGCACGGAAACACGGAAACCCGGATAATTTAACTTCTTCTACAAAAACTAACCATTTGAGTTTTGGGAGAGTATGACTGCACTTTTGACCCTTGACTGTACATTGCACGGGCGAATATTACTAGTAATGGCGTCTGCAGCGATTACAGACGCCATTACTAGTAATATTCGCCCGTGCAATGTACAGTCAAGGGTCAAAAGTGCAGTCATACTGTCCCAAAACTCAAATGGCTGGTTTTTGTAGAAGAACTTAAATTATCCACAACTGATTTAATATTTTGTATAGAAATTAAAGTATAGATTATTCCTACTAATGGCGAAACGTTGAAATTCTGCTGCCTACAAAAAAAATAACTTTTCTGTTTTTTGACTGCAATTTTGACCCTTATAGTACGTAGTGTACGTACGTTGAGCACATGTTCGGCTGGCACCAATAGTCAGAATTGTCACGCTCTACCAATTACAATGACTCACTGATAGTTGACTTGGTTTGTAACAAAACTGCTAGAGTCTCTGTCACTAAACTACTACTAAACTAAACTATTACTCTTTGGTCCGTGCGCTCTATTGTTTGTCTATGGTTTCGACAAATAATTATTGAGCATCGCGGACGTCGGTCTACATAGGTCTACCCACTTTTTAATATGTTTTATATTTGTGTAATACTTACACATACTCTGACCCTCCTTCTGTGTTTATTTTATTTTGTTTGTTATTTATATATTCTATTTTATTGTATTATTTAAGTATTTTCCGTTTCCGTAAGTGTGTCCGTGGCATCAACAGTTGGTCTTATCAGAATATCAGCGCAGCGTTATTTCATTTTGTTTGGATATCGCTGCACATGCTGAGATAGGAGCCTTTTTGGTCTCGCACGGGGTTTTTATTTTTATTTTTGTTTAATTTTAAGCTGATTTCTCGTGTCTCCTGTGCGGGTCACAAATAAATACTTTTTCTTTCTTTCTTTCTTTATTTCTTAAACTCCATTTACGATAGCATTAGACGTTTAAATTAGCCCATTTTACAGCCCGTTCAACCGATTTTGACTTCTATTGCGTTAGTGATACGACAAATGGTAGCTGTAGTAAACAGTTGGTTTTGGTAACAGGTTTATGCTTTTTATGTCATCCTTATGTTTACGGGATAGAACTCAAAATCGGTGGAACGGACTGTAAAACGATTTGGAAACATGTCTTAAGTTATTTCAAATGGAGTTTAGATAGCTACAACCTCTTTCTCGTCTTTAAGTCAAGAGTGAATAGGTGCCTTCTAGGCAAGCCTGTCACACCGTCGACCACATCATCGCTTACCGTCAGGTGAGATTGTGGTCAAGCGCGAGCCTATCTATAATAAATAAAAAAACATTTTTACAAAAATATAAACCAACTTCAAAAGCAAAACACTAAAAAGTGCCGAAATAACTTTCGTTTCGGAAGTCGGTGTCTTTAGTAGGTACCTCTTGTTTTTATCATTTTGCGACACCGACTTCTGAACCGAAAGTAATTTTGCACTTTTTAGTGTTTTTGATTTTGAAGTCGGTTTAATTTTTTTGTAAAAGTTTTTATTTCTCTCTTGTCGGTTTTGGTATACCATCACTCTAGAGCATGTTTGAGAGAAAGGTACCTAAGGCTGTTTGTCGCTAAGGAATTCGGTTGTATGTTGCATATCTTGAAAACTACCGAACTGATTTTGATGAAACATCAGTTTTCCCTAAGTTGAGAGATACTTAACCTTTTGTTTCGGAGAAATGCGTGGACAAACATACATAGATAAATTTAAAAATGGGCACACATGTTTGAAGCCTACATAGAGTAACATATGTAAATATGTATTATGCAATTCTAACAATATTACATACAACGATACGTAAATGTCGAATTGAGAACCTCCTTTTTTTGTAGTCGGTAAAACGTTTTGACAATGCCGTGTCTAGGAGTGGCCGCCGATTCCCGACATAGTACCATAATTAGGCAATGATGTGCCCACTGCTGGGACACAGACCTCATCTATGGCCGTATCAATGGGCCATAATCTACCACGCGGGGCCAGTGTGGGTTGGTAGATTTCACATACCTATCTTTAAATTTTAGTTTTAGTACATAACGGTTACTTCACGATATTTGATTCTCGGTGTTCTCTGCTAATAACATCGTGATTACCAGCACCACATTTTTTATGAAAAAAAATGCTATAAAAGTAAAAACAAACCAGAACTAATTTAATTGCATATTACTAAGGTTTCCGTAGTAGTAACTGGGTCTCCAGTAATTGCATTTGTAATATCGGTGCGTTGACACGCTGAGTCGGGAAATGGAGCATTGCTTGGTAAAGGATTATATAATGATCCCTTACAGGTTACAGGAGATACAGGTAAGAAAATAAGTTTATTTGAAAGTCCTTACGATAATGTCATCAGATACGAAATCATAACAGCTAAGTATCAAAAACAATATATCACGGGCATTTAACGCGATGATTATTTATACAACGCCGTGTTGCAACGGTCCCGGGTAGACTGGTGTCTACCAGTCTACCCGGGACCGTTGCAACACGGCCGAAACGTTGGGTTAAATAGGTTAATAAATAATCGAAATCATCGCGTTAAATTTCCGTGATATATTGTTTTTCAATTATGAAACGCGAAAGTTTTAAAGTTAATATAGCTAAGTATCAAATCAGATCAAAACTTCAATTAGGCCATTAAGCGGCACTTTTGAACGTTAAAAATTTAAATTTAAAAGTAATAATAATTGATTCACCGTCCAGACAGAAAAGTAGCTTGTTATAGATAAGAACGGACAAGAAACTCCACACTTACACTTTAAAAAAATGATTATTATGTACCCAAACTAAAACTACTATACTACGAATAGATATAAAGTATTACAAACACAAACAGGTAAATTCATTCATTTGATAAATAGGAACATGGTTCTCAAGTACTTACAAATATTGCTAACATAGGTAAATTACCTAATTCAACAACAACAACATTCAACAGTGTGCGTGTCGAGAGAAGAAAAAATAAAATAAAGCATTACTATAATTATGAATATAGCCAGTTTGGCATTAAGGGGTGTACCCTAGTCGACGGCACGAACTATTTTGTGCGCGGGGTTAAAATGCATTTTATATCAACCAACAACACGTGCGGAAGAGATAGATGCTGTGATGAGCAGTAGGAAGCTAGTTCGCGTACGAATACACACTTTTGCAAATTTGTAGCGAAATGGATAATGATTTAGGACGAAACCGAGCGCGCGAAATTTTATAAACAAACCTTTGGCAGTCCAGATATCATGAAAAAACGACTAAATCTATCTGTACAAAATAAAAATATTTGCATTGTTGAACTACTAATTTATCACTGTATGGAGGCCGTTTTGCAATTTTTCGTCTTCTTATGGTATTTATTCGTGCCCAAAAATGCGTTAAAATAAGTGTCGAAATGTGGAACTTTCGACGCTCATAACTTTCAAACATTTTCTTTTTTTACTTTTTTGCTTCCATACAGGGCTAGATAATGATGAGACAAATTGATATCGTCGACAAGTGTAACCTTAAGCTTAAAATGTAAGGAGTCACTGTCCTTACATTTTAAGCCTAATGCCATCTTAGGCTCAAGTCTAGACATAGTCATCCTCTAAAATATTTTCCATATTGATCTCTTGAAGTCTTTAGGTATATTTTGAAGGCAGACTTGACAGTCTGTTGTTTGCAATATGGAGTTATGTGCTGGAACTACAGACTGGCCATAGTAACGGATATATAAATGGCTCAGTATTACCGTCTGCGTAGGGTTAGGTTTTATGATCAATCTACCTATGTATTAAACTAAGCCTGTCTTATATAATGACTTACCATATTGGACTTATCTCTTAAGGCGCCGATTCCCTTGAGTAGCTGATTTATTCAAAATGAGAATTACGTCTAAACGGCTAGTCGTAATTTTTTGGAAAAAATATATGTTACATTAGACCATTTTCTTAATAATTTGATCTAAGAAAATTTTGAGTTTTAATCGTATAACATAATGTAATTAATTTGTAAAGTTATGTCTAAAACGGACAAAAACCCGACAATCACACGAAAACCGCTGGGCGTATTTTAATTAAATTGACACCATCTCAAAGACAATTTAATTATCTACATTTTGATCCGAACCTTTTTTTTTAAAGTCATAGAATAATAAGGAAAGTACAATAAACTACTAAAATTTGGGTCGCGCGGGTGTGAAACCAGTGCACGTTTTGTTCTCTCAAGGTCGTTGGCGTTAGTCGTCGTCTTAAGTCGTAGGAACAAACAAATCAACATCTACATCAACAACAAATCGCACTTAGATCTTGTTTTAATTACTTTTTATGGCTCTTTGCTTATTTACTTTACAAAACAATCAACCTGCCTTGGTTTTTCCCGACAATGTTGTGGTTGACTGCCTGTGTTTTCAACCCCCAACGGAAAAATAGGGCTGTTATAATTTTGACGTGTATACCTGTGTGTTTGTATATGTCTGTGGCATCATAGCTCCTAAACGGATGAACCGATTTTGATTTTTTTGTTTAGTTTGAAAGGTGACTTTATTGAGACTGTTGTTAGCTATGTTTGATGAAAATCGGTTCAGTTATTCAAATGTTATGAGTGCTACTATTTGAAGGGTTCTCTTCTCAAGATATCGTGTCATAATTACGTGTTCAATAGATTGTCGATCAGAGCGTGTCTTTTACTGGATAAATTATGTCAAAGGTTTAAAATATGTCGAGGGCTTTTACATTTTTTAAATATTATTTAAAAATTATTATATCGCCTATCTGACCTCCAAATCCAGAAGTTAGTTAACACTATACCCCTCGGTAAGAATGATGACGAATTACAGACTACCCGTCACGATCGTCACAGATCTTTAAATGACTGCTGGGACCAACGGCTTAACGTACTTACCGAAGCACGGATTGGTCTGGTCTGGTATGTGATGGAAGGAAGGCAACCATAATTCCTCTTGCTAGTTATACCACCCCGTTGGCTTCAGAAATTAGTCCACTGTCATCATTGCAATACGTTGTTGTAAGCTCAGGTTGGCACCCAGTCAACGCCCGAAGCGTCCAGATTGCGCCAATTAACTAACGGCGCCAAAATATCAAGCGTTGGCACCGGCTGATTGGTGTTGTAAGTGGACACGAATATTGCTATGGTTGAAGCTTAGCTATAGCGGTCAATGCCCTTATCTTAATATTTTTTCTTAGAATCCTTAACACTTTTAGTAGGTATTTTGCCGTGTTTAGCTACAATTAGCTTCTGCCCGCTGTTTCGCCTGTGTGAAACTTGTTTTATTATCCCAAGGGAACATCATACCGCGTTTATCGGGAAAAAGGAGCCGATGTGCTGTTCCGGTATAATCTATCTTAGTGCCAAATTTCATCTCGGTCCGTTCAGCCGTTCTGGTGTGATTGAGTCACAAACATCCAAACTTTCGCATTTATAATATTAGTAGGATTTACTAGCTGTTCCCCATGGGTTCGCTCCCTTGGCCTATTCCATGCATTTCCCCAATTTCAAACCGCACATTTCTTTTGAAAAAGTCTGTAACATTCAGCAACCATATAGTTTTCTATTATTTTTTTTCCATCGGTTCAGTTGTTCCAGAGATTACCTTTTACGAACATTTAGCAAACCGAAAAAAAAAATACACACTTTGATATCCGTTTTTAAATTAAGAATGTCAATAAAAGTACCGATCATTGCGCTATTGTCATGGTAAAACAAACTGACTATAGTGCAGAGATTAGCCGGGCAAGCGTGAACGGAATGGTTAGTAATATTACCAAGATGTCAGATACTCGTAGCGTCATCTCATCGTATTAGAACTAAGTATGCATGTATGTAAGAAAAAGTTGAAAGAAAACTTTATTTTGGAAAGCAGATATAGAAAACATTTAATCAAAGCCCATTCAACACAGCAGCAACAATCACAAAGTAAGAAAGAGGATTATTAAAGAAAATTACAAAACCTTCGGCGGAATGCCCACATACTCTCTTTGCTTTATAATGTGCTATTTAATCCTTTTCACATCATCACATCATCAGCCTATTAATGTTCCCACTGCTGGGACACAGGCCCCCTTTGTGAGAGGGAATGGGCCGTAATCCATCACGCGGGCCCAGTGCGGGTTGGTGGATGTCACATGTCTTCGAATAAAAAAAAATCTAGGTTCTAGGACATGCCGGTTTCCTCACGATGTTTTCCTTCACCGTTTTGAGAGCAGTGGTGATGAAATAATTTACACAAATTAAAGCGCCTACCTGGGCTCGAACCCACGACCTACAACTTGTAAGTCGCGGCCGATACCACTGGGCCACCACTGCTCTTAATCCTTTTACTCCTTCTTATCTCAAAGAATGCTTTCAGTTCCTCTGTGACACCCATTCTAGGTCCTTGAGATCATCGGAGAATCTAAAATTAAGTATTAGTATGCATTCCACTTCTTTTTTTGACAAATCTTTCACGATTCAAACGGCTTGGTTGTAGAATGTATTTACGAATTGAAATAAGACGTGCTCAATTATTGCCAACGTTTAAGAAAATGGTAAAAGAGCATTACCTGTCACAATATTTTTTATTCTTCTCCTTTCTCTGTTATATATTTGATATGTATTAGTATATTATATAATATTGTATGTATTTTATGTTATTATGTGTAAGAAATATTATATTAGTATGAATTTTGTACACTGACAGCCCTAAATTCTTCTCCTATCGTTCAGTCCACCCAAAGGTTGTCTGTAAGAGATTGCCCTGTGCGATAAGACCGCCCATTGTACACTTGTTTTTGTGAATGTTAGTCCTGTACATATTTTGTGGTGCACAATAAAGTATATAACACATTAATAAATAAAATAACGGTGCTGAATTATTCAGAATTTGTTGGGCGTAAGACAACCAGCGCTGGTATTTAGTTGGACCCTGAACTGCAATCAGTCTTCATTATGCCGCTGAAAACTTTGGACTTTAATATTAAAACTAGTTTGGTAGCTTAATCATGTTTCATGATAACTAATTAGCTATTGAATAAATCCTAATATATTTCAACGGCACTATTCAAACTTTTTGATGCAACGTTTGCCTTCTAAACATAGAACAAAGTCAGAACATTGAAATCTTCTTTGAAGGTCAAACTAAAAAACGCAGTATCGAAAGATCCACAAATTCAATTTTCTAAGAAGCTTCTATTCCGATCTCCTATTAAAATACCAATCGATTTCAGAACGATGTTATATTCGATGGAATTTACCGATACCGACCAATCAGAGATACACTGGATGCAACACGCACAACGACGGTTAGAGGAGCAGCAGTGGTAGTCTTTCGGCTGAAATTATGATCATGATCAGAAATGGAAATTAAATCACGACCGAGCATGCGGCTCGTGGCTATGAAATAACAGCCATTCGGGATGACCTTCAAGGTTGTATCGATACTCCTCCGTGCCCCGTTTAGGCGTTGGTCCCAGCTGGCATTTGTTAATCTTTGGCAGCTATTACGGGTGGTCAGAAGCCAGAAAGTACGACTTAGGGCGCTGTTCCAACGAGAGCTGTTAGCTAGTTCCCTCTGCTACTTATTACTGCTATATTAAGGAACTATGAGTACATATTATGTTGCCACTTCTATCTAAACTTGTACATCTAATTGCAGTGTAGCTCTTTTTAAACTACAACATTTTTAGTTAATAGGGAATGGGATGATTTATCATATATTGTATCATTTTACCCAGTTACTGGGTCGTGGAATTCAGAGAGGTAGTCACTCCATGTAAGATATATACTGGTATTTCGCTGCCTTCTGTTAGATTGGAAGCCGACTTCAATATAGTTTAGAAAAGGCTAGACGGATTATCCGATTCATTCTTAGTTTACCGATTCCTGCTTGCTATTTATCTTTAGTTTTCCGATTACTGTTTGCCATTCGTCTTTAGTTTATCGATTACTGTTTGCTATTTCGATTGATTTAGCATGAATATAAATCTGTCTAGTTTCCGAAATATATTTTATGATGATTCTTATTGGTAAATAAGTTAATAAATCTTTATGTCTGTTTTCTCTGCCTTGCATTATAAGAGTTGGATGGGAGCCAATCTACTAAATAAACTTTATATGTTGACATTGTACGTTTGTTTACCAATAATGGTTTTGGAAATATATGGCTTTAAATGCCCGTGTTTTCGTGGTTTCAATAATGTTTCATGATTCAACACACAAATTGTGTTCATTCATTTCGTAAATTCCTTCTTCAATTGTTTTTGTTTGTTTGTAACGCGTATTGTACCTTGTATTTAGATTTTCTTTGTTTCTTACAATTTGTGGTAATAACAACATTTTCTTTAGAATACAGGTCCCTTGTGGCATTAACAAAAAGATCTTATCGTTAATATTGGTTACATTTTCGTGCTGGTTCCAATTTAGTTTAGCGTCTTCGTATGTTTACTTTCTGCAGATAATCTTTATTGGGTCTACCATTACCATCTTGGATTAGATGCTTAGTTCTTAGTTCACTGCATTTTCGTTCATTTATTTCGTCTTTATGTGACCTCGAGAACGTTCTTATAATAGTTTTGTTCAACTCGACTTGGTTTAGAAAAAGTTTTATTTGCACTTTTAGCTCAGCTTTTTAGATAACGTGTATCATAGTAGAAGTTTATTTAGTTTTGAACTCTAGCTTAGACAACAGTAATGTTCAAAATCAATAAAGTCTATCTTAGCATCGTCTACGACCTTACCTCCTAAGGTCATCTATCTTTTATATTGACCTGGAAGATATATTATGAAATTTGACACACTGAAAGTCTTTCTATTGATATATCTGTATTTTGGCGAGTGTGCTCATGAACTCCACGACCTCATCCCACCGACCCCCTTCTACCATCGGACATCTAGACGCACTGCAAGTTACCATCCTCACCTAGTTGCTATTCCACCAATTCGCACCAAGCGCTTCCAAACATCCTTCATAATGCGCACTGCAAAAGAGTGGAACTCACTGCCTGCGTCTGTGTTTCCGAACGCATACAACCCAAATCTCTTCAAAGTTAGAGTGAACAGGCTACTTCTGGGTAAGCTCACTCCATCGTCGACTTTGTCTCTGTCACCTCTGACCTAGACTAGAGTCAAGAGCAAACCCATCTCAAATTAAAAAAAAAATAAAAAAAAAAATAAAAAAAAAAATATCTATGCTAATATTATAAAGCTGAAGAGTTTGTTTTTTTGAACGCGCTAATCTCAGGAACTACTGGTTGGAAAAAATAATCTTTTTATTGGACAGTCCATTTATCGAGGAACGTTATAGGCTATATAACATCACGCTATAACCAATAATAGGAGCTGAGCATAAATGAAAAATGTTGCTAAAACGGGAATAAATATTCCTTTTTGAGAGCTTCCGTTGCGTGCGCTGCGTAAACGGTTTAAATTACGCAACAATCATGTATGTAGGGTAGGTAGCCACCCCCCCGGTGGGTTCCCGCTTTGTCGAGGCGGGGGGGCTCAGTAACCGTGGCTTGGTCACCCACGGTGAAGCGAAGAGGAACCCGAGGAGGGGCCGCTCGTCCCGGGCTTTTGCCGATTAAGCCGACGACGTAGCGGCCAACTAGTAGGTTGCGGTGCCGCTTGGTAACAGGCGACATCGCAACTGAGGCGGGCCGCGATGTCTTATGGAGATTTCCAGGTCCCATACGATATCGCGGCTGAGGGTTGGAGGCCGCGGCGGGAGAGGAGTGCCGGTATTGCGGTGCGCCGCTCTCCCTACCTTCCGCGGCCTAGACGGGGTCGCCACCGTCTGATGGCGGACGCGGTGGGGCCGCAGGGGAGGAGGAGTGTTAGCGTTAGCCGCTCTCCCTATCCCCTGCGGCCGCAAAATGGTAGGTGGCGGGGCCATTGACCTCGACCCGTCACAGTGGGACCAAGGGTGCCATACACGGGGTCGTCTGGCACCCATGTGCTGATTTGGTCCCTGGGGTGGTCACGGCGTGCAGTGTGTTCTTGTGCGCCGGTGATGGGGGGTACTCCCCCGAGGAGGGTCCGGTGACGGACAGCCGCGGCGGGTTCGCGGTGAGTGCTAACGCGTGCCCGTGTTCCCGCCATAAGCGGCACTGGAGGACACCGTGGAGTTTTAGTGGGTTAGAGTCCCACATAACTGCACTATCTCCCCGTGGTAGTGCAGTATGCAAGAGCATTTCTCCACGCAAAAAAAAAAAAAAAAAAAAAGGGTAGGTAGCCAGTTGACGGGAGCGAAGACGCGTGGGACAGCTATTTTATTTTATATATTGGATTTCAACAGAAGACAGAGAGCCGAGTGGAAGTGACTTGTACGAAAGGACTTTTTATTTACTTTTGAAAATTATTCGCCATAGACCTTGAATTTTAATTTTATTATTTACCTATGTAGTAGTACATAGGCAGACTTATAGCCACAACATAAGTTAATGTGGTCCTTTTAACCCAAAATTTGTCAGTTAGAGTTTTCTACCAGTGGTAGGTGTACAAATTATTGTACACCTACCACTGGTGGCTACTTGAAACCAATTATGGTTGAAAGTATTATTAGTTTTATAATCAGAATCCGGTTTTTTCTTCAAAACAATTTTAGTGGAATATTCAGACCGTCCATATCTTTTGTCAGAATCTAGATAATTCATTGCCATTATCCAGAAATCTCAGTACTAAAACGATAATTTACAGCATAATCCCGGATTTGAACCAACATTGTTTTCTTTTCTTTAATATTTTTAAGAAATCTCAAATCGCAATGTAGCAATTCGTGGGTTGCATTTAGTTTGAAGCTAAATTTTTGCGGGAACTTTGCCAATACGTGGTTTATTTTAACACTCATACACTTTCCGTTACAACTTTGGTGATATGCGCTTTTTATTTCAAGGTATTCTTCAGAGTACTTTATTTTTTTTTCAGTGCAATTATTTACATTTTTAACTTTCCTTATTAAAGAAAAGAAAGAAAGAAAGAAAGAAAAATATTTATTTGTGACCCGCACAGGAGACACGAGATAAGAAAAACACAAACAATAATAAAAAATAAAAATAAATTACCCCGTGCGAGACCAAAAAGGCTCCTATCTCAGCATGAGCAACGATATCAAAAAGAAAATAACGCTGCGCTGATATTCTGATAGGGCCCAATGTTGATGCCACGGACACATTTACGGAAACGGATCATATTATCATATTTAAGAAATAAAAATAGAACAAGATATATAATATCAAAATAGTATAAATAAACACAGTAGGTGAGTCGCTGTATGTAAGTGTATACGTATAAAATAAATATCTAAATAAAACACAATAAAATAGGGGGTCAACTTTGAAAAATGGTTTGTTTGTGACCATAGCATTGCCCCTTTATATGAATCTGGAAAAAGAAATGTTCCATACGACCAAAATCTCGACGGCTCTATGATCATATGTCAAAACCGTAGACAAACGACAGAGCGCGTGTCAATCTGTGGTCGGCGTCGCGTCGGCTGTCAAAATGAAAATATCAAAATAATAATAATGGAAAATTATGTAAGAAATTGCTGTTAATAAACAAGGTGAAAAGATTGCTAGTATTCGATAAAACAGAATTGTGTGAATATTACTGTGTGTGGTGTGTAGTGTTCGGTGAAGTGTTCGCCAGAAAGTTTAAAACCAAGAACAAGGAACATGATAGAAGATAATATAACTGCGTGCAAACCCCGGCCGGGTAAGTTTATTCGCTGGCTTCCTTTTGCTTGCGTAATAAGTACTGCTTGAAATTAGTACTAAATGTTCCAATCGTCTTTATAGCGCGAAACGGCGGAGGAAGATCATTCCAGATACGAGAGGCAGCGAATTTGAAACTGCCACGGAATGCAGCAGTTTTGTGAGACGTCAATAAAAGGTAGGCAGAAGCTCTCGTTCTGACTTTGTTCACATCGCGGGACCAGGTCAGTTTACTGAATAGATAGTCTGGTTTTTTTGTGAGAATAGTGCCAAAGAGCAGGGTAGCCAAATGTAGCTTTCTACGATCTGACATTCTCATCAAATTACCCTTATTTAGAAAAGGAGTTACATGAGATCTAGGAGGTATGGAAAAACAAAATCTTGCACAAGCATTCTGTACTCGCTGTATCAACCTTTCGCTCCTGCCCAGAATGCACGCCCCATACACAGTGTCAGCGTAGTTCAGCTTGGATAGAACTAGTGACTCACAGAGCAAGATACGCATATCCACACTTATGTAGGGACGCACACGGTACAGGAGCTTAAGCCTGTAAAAGCAGTTGCGCATAGCCTCCATGATATGGGTCTCAAAGTGCAGGCACTCATCAAACACTACCCCAAGATTACGGGCTTCCCGGACCCTTTCAATGGAACAGCCGTCAATCTTCAAGTCCAAATTCACATTAGCCATTTTATTCAAAAAATATCTAGATCCCAGTAATATAAATTTAGACTTAGCTGGGTTCAAAACTAATGAGTTTCTCATCGACCAGGCTGAGACCCTATCCAAATCCTCATTCAGTCCATTTACTGTGTCCACAGACTGCTGGGGATGAAAAGAGAAATACATCTGCAGATCATCAGCATATATGTGGAACTTGGTGTTGTGCAAGCAGTTAATGATGTCAGCACTGTACAGAATGAAGAGTAGCGGACCCAGGATCGATCCCTGGGGTACACCCCTATTCACATGCTTATGACTAGAGGATTTAACGGCTCCATCACTGTCGCACGTCACCTGGACAAACTGAGAACGGTGAGTCAAGTAACTCTCAAACCACTTTACTGTCTCAGGCTGACATCCATAATAAGACAACTTCGATAGGAGGAGCGAGGTATTAATAGAGTCAAAAGCGCGTGAAAAATCCAGTAAGACCAGCAGGGTACCCATGTCCTTACATGATTCCTCGTTGGTCTGAGGCAACTGAGCGTGAGGTTCCGGGTTCGATTCCCAGAGTCGGGTAAAACGTGATATTCGGTGTATCGATTAAGAATTTCTTAGTAACAACCGGGTGTTTGGTAGTTGGCGATTCCCGCGTGCCTCGGAATGGATCCTACACTTGTGACAGATTGCCGTCCAAACGGGCTATGAGGCGCTAATAATCCTAATAAACGCGATCATCGCACGAACACGCGCCTTTTTTTTTGAGGTTCCTCTCGCATTTCAACCAAATGATGACTACTACTTTCCCTATGAAAACTAAACTAAAGCCTCCAGACAGGCACAAAAACTTAACCTAAGTGACTACGCTGACGGCTATCCACTATGGGATACGAACCTCGGCTCAGGGCGTCACTGGGGGACAACTAGGGCTGGATCTTGATTAGTGATTTTACCATCCATTCGGACACTACCTACGTGGAGAAGAAAGGAGCGAACACGCGACCGTCGCGTTAATTTTTATGGCAAACACGAACGCGTCGTCGCGCCGACAGAGTGCGCTTTTCGATTTCGCCATACAAATGAACGCGACGGTCGCGTGTTCGCGCGATGATAACTTGAATCAAGAATAATAACTTGTATCAAGCGCAAGTTCGATCATGCATGGAGTACTGTTCTCATCTCTGGGACGGATCTGCCAAATACCAGCTTGATGCACTGGAGTCGATCGAAAAGCGGGCCAAGAGGCTCATCGACGATGAAGCACTGGTCAAGACAAAGCTCCAGAGCCTTGAATATCGTCGCCGAGTTGCCAGCTTGTCGGTTTTTTATCGGTTACACTTCGGCGAGTGTGCGATGGAATTGCATGATCTATGTGGAATTCCCTGTCGGAGTCTGTGTTTCCCAACAGCTACAATCTCTAGTGAATAGGTTTTTCTTGGCAAGCGTGATTCACCGTCAACCACATCATCGCATACCATCAGGGGAGATAGTGGTCAAGCGCGAGCATATAGTGTATAAAAAAAAATATCGCGTTGTATTAGGGCAGCGCCTAGTGAGGGAACTGAGAGTTCACCTGTGTTTACACACATACTTGTGCAATATAATAAGGCCCGCGCCGAAGATGGCTAGTCTCTGTCTCCACTGAGATTGGTCGCCGTGGCCAAAATTCAGCCTGGATGACTATTATTATTACAGTATAGAGTGAATTCTTAGTGTTTGACTTTCCTATAAGACGTAATTACTTATCTTTCGATGATCTTGGTTATTGAAAGAGATTTGCTTAGTATTTGCATATCAATTTATAGCGAAATGTGTCATTGCACCTACGATTTATGTAAGTACCTGAAATCTTTTATACGGCGTTTAATACAAATCAACGACGTGGTCCTATTAAAGCACATTTTTCCTTTTGAGGTCACAGACCCTAAAATTATTTTTATATTAAACATAATAAAAGCGCCAATTCTTGCAATTGTTTTATGGTATTTAGTTCGAAATGAATTTATTTGTTTTGTAAACCTGTCAGTCAAGGCGCCTCAAGGCTTTCCACTTTTGAAAATACATAAAACCTTGAAAAAAGTCCACCTGTACGAAAACAAAATAATTGAACAAAACATGTGCTGTGTTTTGGGAACTTTATTAATTCAATAATAATATTACGAAGGCGTGTCATGCTAAGAATGCCGCGTGAGTTACTCTGTTACTGAAGTACCGTTTTTGTGGGATTAACTTTTTTGATCACCGTTATTTCATTTACGTCACAGTTATTTTTTAATATGGGATAGCTTCAAAAAGAACTGTGATCTTTAATTTTCAATACTACCCTACATATTATCTTGTTTATTACTTTACTTATCACTTATTTGCTTATACTTATCTTACTAATATTATAAATGAGAAAGTTTGGATGGGTGGATGTATGGATGTATGTGTGTTGCTGCCACGCCACACGCCAGAATGGGTGAACGGATCTGGATGAAATTTGGCACAGAGATAGATTATAGTCTGGAATAGCATATACTTTTTTTTAATATCCACGCGTAGGAAGTCGCGGAGAAAAGCTAGTTATATATAAATTGTACTATAGCTACATTATCTTGTGATAAACTTCTATTAAATGGCAATGATGCTTTTAGATTTATTTCCATTTGCAAGAGAAGTTTATATTTTATTTATCTATCCGTTTCTTTATTTTAATATTCATTTAAGTGTAAGGTACTTACCTAAACAAAATTACTTTCAAGACGTTTCTCTCAGAATTTATTATCATTATTTATAAAAAATCTCCTTCTTGGAATCAGCTCACTGTTTTTTGTTGCTACGTGTTCAAATGAATATCTCGGTACTGTCGTGCTGTATCCCGGTACAATTAGAATGTGGCTGGCAACACTATTCTCGTCTAGGTCCAAGTTTTGAACTTGTGTCATCTGCGAACTTGCTAAATATTAGACAAAGTGTTTTCCTCGGGAAACGTGGAACGACGTGACGAGCGATACAATCATGATTTTATACTTATAGGTAAAATATTGTTAGTTTAGAACGTCATTCAAAACTGGGCTTCAACAAATATGGCAATAAAATTTAATGTATGTATACTCTGTTGGTTTTTCAATTGACTTACTTGATTATACTAAGTCAAATTAAATTTGTGGCTGTTTATTTGCAAATAGGGACACGGTATCGAATACAAAGTATCGATACTGTACTCATGAGTAGTATCGAAAAAAAAAGTCGTACTCCTAAAAGTATCGTAACAAAGATATTTCAAGGTATCGAGTACTTTTCTTATGGTCCCTAATGCGCATAGAGCATAGGTCAATATCAGTCAGTTAATAACGCCAGTTTAACTTCAGTAGGGCAGGACATGAAAAAACAAATGCTATTGGTACACAAATTTAATACAATAATAGAAAAAGACAAATGTAACTTCAAAATTTAAAAAAATAGAAACAAAATTAAATTATTTACTACTTCAGGCATATAAATTAAAGTTACCAGAGTGAAATAGATGGCGTTGCCATTAATTACCATAAACATAAACCGTAAGGTAGCAAGTTTTAAATGGGTAATTTCTAAGATTACTTATTTAAAACTTAATTTCTTATTCGATACGATACCTGCCAAAACGTACTCATTGAGTAAAAGTATCAAATGCAAAGTTTCGAGTACAAAATTATCGGTATCGAATGGAAATGTACTCGATGCCATAAAGTAGCAATACTTTTTTCGTGTCCCTATTTGCAAACATGATTTGCTTTTGTTTTATCATCATTAAATATCTATTATTTCCCATAAAATAAACGGTGTATCGCTAACTCGTTTAACTTTATCTTGTAGATATATTTTTTTCCTATTTCTATAAGTAGGTACATTTTTTTATTTTTTTCCTAATATACAAATTATGTATTTTGTTTTTTGAAAGCCAAATAAATAAGTTAATATAAATAAGTTAATAGCCAAATAAATAAATAATTTTAGATAAAGCCTCCTTTTTGAGTGGGTACCCCACTCAAAAAGGCTTTATCTAAAATATTAATAAAAGGACGGATCTATCTAAGCTTGCCAGTATTAGGGACCCGTTCGAATGAACTTGACGGTATTGGACGACCGATATTTAGGGTACGTTCTCGTATTAAGGCGCCGATTCCCTTGAGTAGCTGATTTTAAAATGAGAATCACGTCTAAATGGCTCGTCGTAATTCTTTGAAAAAAAAATATGTTATATTAGACTATTTTCTTAATAATTTGATCTAAGCAAATTTTGAGTTTTATTTGTATAACATAGTGTAATTAATTTGTAAAGTTATGTCTAAAACAGACAAAAACACGATAATCACATCAAAACCGCTGAGCGTATTGTAATGAAATTGACACCATCTTAAAGACAATTTAATTATCTACATTTTGATCTGAAGCTTTTTTTTTAAAGTCATAGAATAATAAGAAAACGACAAAAAACTACTAAATTTTGGGTCGCGCGGGTGTCAAACGAGTGCGCGTTTTGTTCCCTCAAGGTCGTTGGCGTTAGTCGTCGTCTTAATACCAAAATATTTGTTTCCTTTTGGTATTTGTATCGAAATGTTCCTAACTAGAAGATGTTTTATGATTGGTAATGGAATTGGAATCTAATTAGTAGTATTGTTAAGAATTTAAATACCTAATTCGAATTATTTTGTGTAATATATTGTAGTAAAAGTATCCATAGCATAGTTTCATTCATTATACAGATATGTAAAATTTTGTTATACGAATAGGCCCTATCCGAGAAACCCTATCCAATTGAGTAATCAATTAAAATTTATATTTATGATACAGAATGTTTAAATTAATATCTCAATGGATATATATCCACCATTACACTATTTATGTAGGTTATGCCTATGTTTCTATATCTTAGTTTAAGTCATTCACTTTTCTTCTCTTCCTATTGTCTCACACTATTGTACACTACATGTCTTTTTAATTTCTCTTTTTGGAGGGTCGCTGGTAGAAATTTCTTAAGAAATATGCAGTGCCTTTGTACTCTATTGTCTCGATGTGTTGTCAGTATACATTATATTGTGTGTTATTCTGTCAATCATCTTCATCATATCAGCCGAAAGACGTCCACTGCTGGACATAGGCCTCCCCCAAGCGTCACCACATTGACCGGTCCCATGCGTCCCGCTTTCAGCGGATCCCCGGCACCATCACCAGGTCATCGGTCCACCTAGTGGGACCACCTGGGGGTCCACCTTCCAACGCAAAGTCTGCCGGTTCGCGGTCGCCACACCAGAACTTCTTTTTTATAATATAGTTCTCTATTTACCCAGTAGAGCAGGTGTATATATCCCAAAAGAGCATAAAATCACGGTTACAAAATAACAAAATCATTTTTTTTTATTTTACCTAGGCCTATATGGTCACTTATAAAACGTCGACAAAAGTTGCACGGTTCGGGTTAGTCGTTTCCTATGGAGAAGAACCGGCAAGAAACTCCATGGTTACTCTTTTTTTTTTTGTGTTTACAATATTTCCATGTTACAGCATTAGTACTTGGATATGGGGGGCAACGTAGGCCCGATAATAAGTCGTAAGAAATAAAAAAAAAAACAAAAAAATGTAATACGAAATAAAATGTTAACAATCATCTAGAAATCTAGACCCCTTCCCAATACTGGTTCGATTTCAAATTATGAACTAAATTACATAATAAAAGCAATACACCGGCAACCGGGTTCGGACTATCCCGGAATTAATGAATCCCGGATTAAACGGGATCACCGGTATTAGCCGGATTATTAACTAGTTATGTAATACCGGATAATTGCTGCAGATTTTGCCTCTGTGCCTGGAAATTTGTTTGTATAATAATATGGTACAAGGCTTAGAGCTCTACTGGGTAACACTGCAGGATTACACGTACACCCCTCTGAAATAAGAGGATTAAATGATAGTTTGCCAAGCTTTTGATTAATATGGGTACCATCAGGAGTGTTTGATACTAAGATTACACAGTAAAGAGATTTATTTAAATAAATAATATTAAATCACTTAATTTTTATCACACCACATCACATCATCAGCCTATTAATGTTCCCACTGCTGGGACACAGGCCTCCTCTCTGTGAGAGGGAAATTATATTACACGCGGGCCCAGTGCCGTTTGGTGGATGTAACATGTCTTCGAATTTTTGGTTCTAGGACATGCCGGTTTCCTCACGATGTTTTCCTTCACCGTTTTGAGAGCAGTGGTGATGAAATAATTTACACAAAGTAAAGCGCCTGGCCACCACTGCTCTAAATTTTTACGTTTTATTATATTACAATATTTAATTAAATTACAAGCTTTTATATTGATTTAAAAACAAGATTTTATCATAACAAAAATGCATTTCATCATAGAAACAAACGAGTGTGCCAAATTGGACACTGGGGGGTGTGTTAAATTAAACTTGCATGTTTTGATTACAGACACATATACACAGGCAGCCTTATTTCGTAATGAATTCGAAAAGACAAAGAGCAAAGAGAGTGAAAAATCGGCCAAATCACATGCGAGATTGAAGACGTGATGTGGATTTCCGTCTATGTGATTGGTCGATTCATACTCTTTGCTCTTTGCCTTGTCGAATTCATTACGCAATAAGGTTGCGGGACAGTTAACAAAACCATTTAAGGCGCCTCCCCGAGAAAAACGCCGCGTTAGTCGTTTTTGTGCAGTTTTTAAGAGCTATCTACTCTTTATTTAAAAATAAATATCAATTAATAAGAATACATTAAATTTCTACATAATGTTGATTCTAAAATTGTAGTACACTTTTTTTTTTTAAAGAGGTATATTTTTCACTAAACTCCTTCCAACAAAACCATAAAATGTGATATAATTATTGATAGCATGCATCTCCTCGTTAAGTGTTCATTAATTATTTTTTATACTAACACTAATGGATAGAAAATTTGATAACGAACATTTTGTAAGTTTTTTTTTCAAAAGACCAATGTTCGATATTATAAATATTTTAGTCTAAAATCTGGGCGTATTCACTACCGTAATTCATGCGCCAACAGTGCCGCTAGGCCAATAGGAATGCTCATATCTCATGCTGTTTTTTTGGTCAGGGTACGGCCTTAAGAAAGCGGCACGTCCCTTTGATAAAGAATTATAGCAAAAATCTTCGATTCCATAAAAAGATTAGAACGAAAGGGTATTTTGTTTACAATGACAGAAAACCCGATTGGTTTTTCACAAAAATATTTTCACTTCAATGAGTCTCACAAAAGCTGGACATTTTTTTACGAAAACCGAACTTTAGAAAAAATATATCCATTAAATCTACCAAGTATTGTAAGAAGATGCTCGTTTACAAATCGGTGCTTCGGTAGCCATCAAAGAGGTTATAAAAACTTTACCGCGTCTTTATGTGTAACCTATCAAGTATGAACAGACCATTGATTGTTATGACCGTAGTAAATTGAAGAACTTCATTGAAAGAAGGCGATTTTTATAGATAAACTTGCCACTGAAGCGAGTATTATAAAAGGTACGAATTACTTTTTTTCGTGTTTATTTAAATACGCGGTTTTAGATTTAAACCTTGCTTGGACATTCTTTTCTTAATTTGTAGAATATTGTTAATAATAAAAGGCATACCTTACCTTAAAATACCCTGCCAAGAAACTCACGTAATAAGTCAAAATTTTGCTTTTATTTTTAGCAAATCAAAGTCTGGGTTCACATGAGTTCATAGCTGTCGAAATGTAGGTGTACTGTAGGTAAATTTCTGCTTGACTCGTTGGGGAATGCAGGCATGATGTTTTGTAATGTGAAAAAACACTTTTTAACAAAAACAATAAACCGACTTCCAAAACAAGACACTACAAAGCAAAAAATAAATTTAATTTCCGAAGTCGGTGCCTTTAGTATTTACCTATTGTTTTTCGTTTTTCGACATCAACTTCGGAAAAGAATGTAATTTTTCGCTTTGTAGTGTTTTGTTTTGGAACACGGTTTAATTTTATTGTATAAAAGTTTTTTATTTTTCTGTTTTTAGTTTTGGTAGGTACCTAAAATAACCATGACAATCGGTGAACATACATTAAAAAAAATGCACATACAGTCAAATATAGAACCTCCGCCTTTTTGGCAAATCGGTTAAAACCGGTTGTTTCTGTAGTATAAAAAGTCGGTAAGTAAGCCAAATGAAATCGTAATTATATAAAGTAACCTATAAAACTTGACTGTACACCAAAAACTTTTTACAACTCCTAAACCAAAATAAAAATTGATTACTATTTAATCTGCCCGAGTAATCGTGTAATCTACCAAAAATAGAGACCGTTTCCTTACCAACCAAAAACAATATGGCTCGTACACTTACTGGCGGGAAATGACGTCATAAAAACGATAAACCGGAAACCGGTACTCACTGCTTGGGATTTAATTTTCCTGTTACAAATAAGGTCGAGTTTATTTACAGGTAACAAGATTATGTATAAAAAGGTTTTTTTAGTGGTAGAAAAAATATGGCTAATTCTAGACTAGGATTAATTAATTAATTACCTATTATTCAATCTTAGCCTTTGCACAACTATGTTGGGGTCGGCTTCTAATCATACGTTTACGTTTTACTCCTTGTTAATTTAACTAACTTTTTGACAGCTTTGTTAATATCCACAAATGCTATTAAAAGGTTAAAGGCCTGTCCCTCGACCTTTTGCTTTGGATACTTAGGTTAAATCCTTAACTAAACCACGTTTCAATCTGTCTTGCTTGTAAATCTAGAATGAATTTGAATTCCCGAATCGATTTTACCAAGGATTTTAAAATGTTAACATATTATTCTTTGGAAAACTTTAAGTGGCTTAAGGTTACACTATTAGTCGAAATTTTTTCCATACAAACGTAGTCTAGGGATTATTCCACTGTTTGACGATGTACGTTCAAAATAAAAAGTGATATCAATTTGTCTCATCATTATCTAGCCCTGTATGGAAGCGAAAAAGTAAAAAAAGAAAATATTTGCAAGTTATGAGCGTCGAAAGTTCCACATTTCGACACTAATTTTAACGCAATTTTGGGCGCAAATAAATACCATAAGGAGACGGAAAATTGCAAAACAGCCTCCGTACAGGGATAGATTAGTAGTTCACTCACTAATGCCGAGACTGATCACGAGAGCCTGAGGCAACGCTGTACATTGAGTTTTTAAACAAAATACTTCATGATTGAACTCAGTACTGCGACCAATGTACACCACCCTTGCGGTAAAAGAAGTTTGTACTGGTTACAGTCTCTTCCTCGGTCCTAACCGTAGCCTTCTGTTAAAAGTTAGTGTGTAATAATAAGTAATATGGCGAAAAAGCTTCTAACTATTGCATCATACATTTTCTCTTAAAACCCTCTCCAGCAGAGTACTTACATGGCAACACATTTCTATATAAAAATCACCCACATGTTATTTGATATCTTAAGAGCTAGCATATAAATCATCACGCTCTGACGTAAAGGAGCTCGGTAATAAAATAGCGGAGTCGGGAGCTACATAGTACATCATATCGTAGGGCGAACGTAAAAAATTAGAGTACTCTCAATACCTCTAATGTAATACTGAGTTTATTTTTCTGGAATGTTCAAATGTAGTTAGGATTAAAATTGTCTAGGTAGTATTTGTTGAGGTTCTTGTAATAAAAATCTGGTTGGGAGAAGTATCGCGATTATTCAAAGTAAATAACAGAATTCTGTTTCTGCCGCCATCGCAATTTCGGATGCAAAGAGGGATTTAGACTGTCTGTAAGTTGACTTTGGCAAACTTCTGTACTGTAGGAGTATTAAGTCCTGGTTTATTATGAGGGTTTCTCACAATTATATGTATTTACATGCTGTGTTGCAATGGAGAGGGCTATGCTCGGCGTTTACTTACGTGATTGAATCAGAAATGAAGACATCCGCAAGAGAATCAAGGTTACCGACATAGCCCGAAGTATTGCCAAACTTAAGACGACGACTAACGCCAACAACCTTGAGGGAACAAAACGCGCACTCGTTTCACACCCGCGCGACCCAAAATTTAGTAGTTTTATGTACTTTCCTTATTATTCTATGACTTAAAAAAAAGCCTCAGATCAAAATGTAGATAATTAAATTGTCTTTGAGATGGAATCAAATCAACAGATTTCATTAAAATACACCCAGCGGTTTTGGTGTGATTGTCGTGTTTTTGTCCGTTTTAGACATAACTTTACAAATTAATTACATTATGTCAACAAATAACACTCAAAATTTGCTTAGATCAAATTATTAAGAAAATAGTCTAATATAACATATATTTTTTCAAAGAATTACGACTAGCCATGTAGACGTGATTCTCATTTTAAAATCAGCTACTCAAGGGAATTGGCGCCTGAAGTGGCAGTGGGCAGGGCACATTGCTCGCAGAACGGATGGCCGTTGGGGCCGTAAAGTTCTAGAGTGGCGATCGCGATTCTTAAGACGCAGCGTTGGAAGGCCTCTCTCTAGATGGAGCGACGACCTGGTCAAGGTTTCGGGAATCCGATTGATGCAAAACGCACAGGACCGATCAGTGTGGCGACGCTTGGGGGATAGACTTGCTCAATTGAAAGATAGCAAATTATTTTTGTATTCGACAAAAAAAGCAAACATCTGCGGTCATATTAGTTTCATTTAGCTATAATTTTAAACTACGTCGCAATAAAATGCCGTAAAATAACACTAAGATCAAAGAAATATGAAAAGAGTAATTTTCTACTGAAGAAAGGAAAGAACTAATTTAACTGACGAGTTCCTTTGAAGTGTTCTCTTAGTTAAATAATATGTCTTTTCGCAGCTCATTTAAGTTTAAATGAAAGTCAAATAGAGATGAACTTTAGATTGGTTTGACTGGGAAATATGGAGTTAAAGTTCTAAGGTTAAGCATATTGTTATAGATTTTCTGTGTTTAATCTACAGGAATGATCAAAACAAAAACGAAAACGATCATGCGTCTGCACGAGTGAGGTGACGTCTGCACACGAAATTCTGCCTCGCAAAATTTGCAGAGACAAACATGGCCTATCTTTTGCATGATCAACCATATAATTAATTTTTAGGTCAGAATTATTGAATTAATCACCAGTACACCAAGGGAGCAGTGGTGGCCCAGTGGTAACGGCCCTGACTTACGTGTACGTAGGTCGTGAGTTCGAACCCAGGCAGGCGCTTTACTTTGTGTAAACTATTTCATCACCACTGCCCTTAAAACTGTGAAAGAAAACATCGTGAGGAAACCGGCATGTCTTAGAACCAAAAATTCGAAGACATGTGACATCCACCAACCCGCACTGGGCCCGCGTGGTGGATTAAGGCCCATTACCTATTTCACAGAGAGGATGCCTGTGTCCCAGCAGTGGGCACATTATAAGGCTGATGATGACACCAAGGGAAAAGACGTTTTATGGTCTGGAAAACCTTTAATCTTATCTTTATACGAATTCACGAGGTTATTTGGTGGCCCTTTTCTATACCTTTGCCTGGACCCAAGCCGATACCATCATCAAAATCAAAATCAAATATTTTTACTTTACATAGGCCTACATGGGCACTTATAAAACGTTGACAAAAGGTGCACGGTTCGGGTTAGTCGTTTCCTATGGAGAAGAACCGGCAAGAAACTCCATGGTTACTCTTTTATTTTTTTTTGTGTTTACAATATTTCCATGTTACAGCATTAGTACTTGGATATGGGGGGACAACGTAGGCCCGACAATAAGTCGTACGAAATTGAAAAAAAAACAAACAAAAAAAATAATGTACGAAATAAAAAGTTAACAAATGTTAACAATCATCTAGAAATCTAGAAAGCCTACAATGTTCACACATTCACAATCGGTAAAAGAATCTATACAAAGGTAAAAAAAAAAACACAACACTAAATTTAACATGTGGCACAAATACTGTAATCAGTGCTGTAACTATTCTTAGCAAAGGGCTATAATGATGATTGAAAAATATTGTAAAAAGTCTAATTAAAAGAGAAAAAAAAATTAGATTGAGAATAGTTCAACACGAAGACTAAGCCATACGTTTAGATGTGTCTAAGCCATACGTTTAGATGTGTCACGATTGAAATTCTGTTGATACACTTCAAAGGAAATTATACCTTCACTCAATAAATTTTTATCTACACGGAAAAATACAATCAATTTAATTTGGCTTAACAAAAATCATTATAGGTATTCGTACATTTATCCCACCTAACCTACCAGATTAATATCAGAGTTAAACCAAATTGGGTCCATGATTACACAAAAAGGTCCCTTTACCCGACTGAGGATGTCGAAAAAGAGGGTAATGTTTTTAGGGACGCTTTCAGCGGGCTTTTATCTCCAATCTTCAGTGTACGAGTGATTGGACTCAGTGATTAATTAAATGAGGGTACTTTGTGACCTTTTTGTTATCGATTGCGGGTAGTATTGTGTGTTTCGTGAATCATGTGATGGCTTCGGCATTGCGGTTGATAAAATTGTGTGAATAATTCAGTGTTTTCAAATACCTTTTTATTTTTTTATACCTTAATAGTAGATTATGCACCAAGGGGATAAAGCAGTGTCTTACGACACGGGCGCCATATTGAACCCTGAGCCCAACGAGGGACTGAGTTTCAGTGTTGTTTTTTGAGTCTCAGGGTCCTGAGTGAAGCGAGGGGTTCAAGCTGCCCCAAGATGAAGACATGCTTTATCTCAGAGAAGGATACTCTAATTCTCACACCTTATGCGAAACAATAAAAAGCTCAGTATGTAAAAAAAATAGGAATATTGATTTGAATATTGTGTTTGATGCTTATTGTAGATCTTAGCATTGAATAAATGCACCATAGGATGCTTGACCTTCGAGTTTCTGCTAAATGTTGGCAATAAACTAAAAGGACGGATTCCAACAAAGTCTTGACTCCTACTTTTGTTGTTCTCCATTGAACAAAATCGTCATAGGCTTTTTCGTATCTGTGTTTTGATTTATCCGGTAGTACTTATATTTATTAATAACTAGCTGTGCCCGCGGCTTCGCTCCCGTCATCTGTCTTCCAACCCTACCCTACTTACCTCTACCTACCAATATTTTTTCTCTAGTCATCATTCTTTCGCGGAGAATTTTATGAACATCGCCATTCAGAAAATGACTTCAAATGCACAACGCCATCTATCGAATATCGAGTTCAACTGTCCGAGTATCTGATTTGCGTGTGTTGTAATAATTTTACTTCTTGAACACTTTATATTCATCTGTAAAGTTGTATGAAACTCCCAAGGCAGTAAAGAGATTTGAATTTGGAACACAAAATTCGTGTGGATACTCGTGGAAAACTTTAAGTAAAAATATGTCTATATGGCATTATATATTGCAATATTTGTATTGACAAAAAATTTTGAGCGATAGTGATTCTATTTCAGAGTTTATCAAGACAGGCGCTTTAGAGATTTTAAACTGTCATGGTCACTAACACTAACATTAACATTAGAAGCGGGATATTTACCATGTTTACTGTTCGTTGCGAGACAGAACAGTAAACATGGTAAATATCCTGCTTCTAATGATAATGTTAGTGCTTTAGAGATCATCAATACATATAATAAATCTGTAGAAAAGTAATTTTTGTACATCGAAAATATTTCCAAAAAAAATAGCCAGGGTGTTAAAGGATAACCAACAGAACCTATTGCCGGCATTTTTGGAATTTTTGTCTGTTTGTCTGTTTATTTGTGCACGCATCAAGTGAAATGCACGAAACCAATGTAAATAACTTTTATACATAAAAATTGTGCGTAGCTTGAAGAATTACTTAGTTTTTGTTTCATCGCAATCTGTTCACTCTATCAAAAGTACCTCTCTGTAGAGGTAATGCTTTACTTTACGTTGAGATTGCATGATTTGTAATTGGACATTGTCGAGCAGATGGTGTGAAAACAATTTTAATCCTAAATGACGTGGTGGCCCAGTGGCTAAGAATCGCCCCTCATGTTGTATTTGATTCCTAATCTATAAAGGGCATCAAAAAAATCATCGCGTCGATGTCAATGGGAGTAGTGGCTAAAAGGCTGGCAGCAGGAGTCTTTGGCTGAAAAATCGGCAGGGCATCTGGTAACGAAGAGTCGACCAACAGCTTGGCGATTCAAAACGATTTGCTCAATCAAGCGAAACAATTAAAACTTAATTACCTTTAGGCGACAGCTGTTGTGGCAAAGTTTTCACTTCTATCTTGATAACAAAATTGAATATTTTCAGAATCAAATTATCTTCAATTATCACACTGAAATTGTCACACATAATACGTTTCAAAATTCAAGATTGCTGAAATTTTCTTCAATACAAACAACTTTAATATTAAACTTGACCCATCAAAATACGCCTCTAGCTGTTGCCAATGACAAAAACTACAAAACTCTTTTATACTACGCCTTCTCGTTATGAAAATAGAGTTGGTTTCTAAAGTCTAGCCAACTAGGCACACTAAAATAAATTGCTAGAAATAACGATTCGTTTCTCTATGTCTGTAAAATAACATTTTATTCAAGGCACTAGGTATTATTAGGTAACTTGATGAGTTTCATGTTTTCGGGCCTCATCAAGATAATAGTGATGTTTGTCTAACTATTTAAAATTCAGTTTGGAATGTTTTTTTGACATAAAACGAAAATATTTTTAAAAACCACAGTACAAGGTTTATCATTATATATTTATACAACATTATATATACAAGGCATATCATCATTTCGATAAAAATTGTAATCTCAATTTACAAAGAAAAATAACAATTTGGCGTCCTAGCACCTGGATTTAGGTTATGTCTAACCTAATTAAATATTCGTATCGCAAAAGTATACATTTAAAATAAAATCTTGAGAAATAATCTATACTAATATTATAAAGAAGAAAGATATTTTGTTTGTTTGTACCGAATAGGCTCGGCAACTACTGGACTGATTTAAAAATTCTTTCACCAAAAAATAGATTTATAGATTTCAATAGAAAGCTACATTATTCCTGAGTGACATAGGCTATTTTTTATCCCGAAAACGGGTCCTGTGGGGTTGCCCACGGGAGCGAAGCCGCGGGCAACAGTTAGTAATTTATAATTTAATAATGTGCAAAAAAACAAGTTGTGTGTCCTAGAGATAAATTCTCTCACAAAAAAATGGCTAAATGCATATTCAAACGAAAATAGACAACTGTGTGCTGTGTGAATCTAGATTCTTACAGAACAAAGTGCGTCCCACGCGGTCTCATCCGACAGCTTTTGTCACTAATGTGACCGACATGTCACGACGACGTGACAGTGTCACGGATATAAGACGGGCACAATCCCGACACACTTTCTGTGCCCATTAACCTACTAATGGTCTTGGGAGGATCGTTGAAAAGTGAGATCTTTCGTCTTCCGCAAACATTTGGGACATTTAGGAACCATTAATAGTAATGCTAATTTTTATCCGTGGTGCTAGGCAACTGGGCTTGTCCCAGTTCTAAACGACCCCTTTTTGCCTATTGGCCTTGTTTGTTCTGTCTCCTGCTTGATATGGAGGGAAGTGGAAATTTATATTATTTTTTCCTACTCCTCCGTTATTCTTTTCTGATTAATTTCGTTGCGGGATCCAAGACAGTTAAATTCATTTTTCGGGACTTCGTCGAGCTTCATTGCCTCGGCGTTTTCTGGTAGTCGCCACTGTTGATTCTGGCTTTTAGAAGTTGCAGTGGTTTGGGAATAGTGCGGTGGGATTGTCCCAAAAAAAAAAAAAACATTTGGGAGTAAGAAACTCGACTGTTTTTCTTTTGTATTTCTCTTACTTTTTGTGCTCCTAATATCTTTTGCAAGCTCGTCTACTTTATTATTTATTTATTTAATACTTCAAGCACACAAATGTACAGAGACGGACTTTGCGAATAGCTTCATTCATGAACAAATTACAGCTGTTCCAAAGTAGTCAATTATCTACAGTTATAAATTCTCTCAATTTTCAACATGCATGCAACATTAAACATGCCTTTACTTTTATTGCATCACTTTATTATACAGTTTAAATAAAAATATAAAAATATAATTATGTAAAGTCTAGTTTTCCTATTTTATGATGTTCTCAAATAATAGCATAATTTTCGAGATACAGATCAAGGAAATACCAAATTTTATAGCGCAGTGCATTTTTCTCCCGTTCGCCCAGTCCCAGTAGTTCCCTACATAAAAGATGTAAGTTTGAACTATAACAAACAAGAGCAGTATATTGTTCGCTACATGATTGTCGAACGTGCCTCGAGGCGAAACTGGCGAATGTCGTGTCGATATCGACTGCTCGTGTTGGAGAACTATTTGTATTTGTTGGGTAAATAAAGGCTTGTATTATGGCCCTTGTGTTCTGTAGCTTGGGAAGTCTGAAGCTTTTCTACTAAGGAAAGAAAACGGACATACAAACTGCAGGGTTTTGTGAAATGATGGCAGTATTGAGCCGTCAGGTCCAGGCACCTGTTAAAATGCTAAAATTGTTTCTGACATTATTGTTAAATTGACGTCAACGTCAAGTTGTTGTTTTCAAGGAAAAGACTTGAAAACAAAAACAAAAATACTTTTGACATTGTCTCAGTCACCTCTGACCTAGACTAGAGTCAAGAGCAAGCACACCTCAAAAAAAAGAAAGATCTATTGCCCAAGTTATGCCAGCTGGTGGCGTGATTTTTTCCGAGAACCCTAATTGCGCAACACTCAATCTATGGCAATGCCTGTTATTTAGCCAATGCAACAATTATTAACTGCCTGATTTAAATTATCGAGCGGACAAATGTTTCAAATTTATGATGTAATGGAGAAATTAGTGATTTTTGAACGAAACTGCTATCACAAGATACAAAAGCACTTTCTGTCACAAGATTTAAAGTATGTTACGAAGTTGGAATGCAGTCTTCTGTAGTTAAAGACAAAGTCGAGGATTAAAACAATTTTGGTCAATGTCACATTAAGGTGCTATTTGCTAGTGAAGGATCGTTCACTGTTTAGTAATTCTGGTGAAAAGCAATATCGTAAGTCACAGACATACTTGAAGATAATAAGGTTTCGTTTCAATTTTCTTTTCATCTAAGTTGCAGTAGCAGACATTTTTGTTTGTGTTGATGTTTCAATATCTTCTGTATCTTTATAATTCTTAATGTCGTTTCGAATCGTAACACTTAGCAACCGACCGACGACACGATCGACGTGATTCAATTTGTATCACACCGACGAGAGATTTTTATTAAGCGAAAACTGAAGTGCGTTCACATGGGCGCAATGCGATGCAATTCGACCGATTTTCACTTGAAATATTCTTGTAAAATACGAACGCGATATCGCCCATCGAAGCAATGGTAAACAGTAACAAATGGTATAATTTTAGGCGTGGTCATAGTACACTTGCCTTTAAAATTTATGCGAATGTTAGTGTTTGTTGGTACTGTAACTCTGTACATACTGACGAACTGTGGAATTGGTTTTGATTAAATCAAGACCTATGGTTTCATAATAGGCGAATGTATAAAGGCTCAGACAGGTGCGGCATGACTATGCGACATAATGCCGCAACAAGGTCTCATAGAATTTGTTATACGGATAATAAAAACTGTCGCATCATTGTCGTATTTTTACGTCACGCCTAAAAACGACAGTTCAAGGTAAACACTTTATTATTCCTACAGATCTCCAAATGCAAATCTAATACGTCACTTTATTTGACTTCGCATCCTTTGTCCCAATTCTACCAAAGAACACGTGCGCCCTTTTCCTCCCTATTATCAAAAATTGCGTCTTACCCGACCTACACAAAAGAGGGCCTATAAACAAGATGGTGATATAATTCTGGCGTCCAAAGAAAAAGGGCACATCTGTCCTTTTAGGCAAAATTTTGTAATTTACTTATACGGAACCAGGAAAACAAGGTGCATGTATTAATCCATACTGTTATTGTAATTATATAATTGTTATTATTGTTGTATTGTAATTTATTTATTTTAAATGTGAAAGTAACTTGGTCTGTTTTTTTGTTTGTTATGTTTCCACACCTAAACCGTGGAACCAAATTTGATGAATTTTGGTGTAGAAATAGATTGGACGTTGGAGTACATAGAATACTTTTTTTATCGGAGTACCTACATTCCCTTGGGATAATTTCCTCATGCGGGCGAAAGCGTTGTCAGAAGCTGGTATTTTTTTATATTTTCTAAGATCTTCCATGCCAGAGTTACACAAAGTGCAAAGTTTCAACATTCAACATTTCAAATCTTTTATTTCTTTTCTCTGTTTTGTGTTTTGGTCAGTTACGTCCGTTTTGTTAAAGGCGGCAGAATTTGTGGAAACCGCGATATGGGGCAATAAGGGGCAAGGGGCCTACAATAGGCTTTGAATGGGTCACGTGGACATGATGCGCAGTTTATTTTTATGTACCAACTCAGTGTTATGGTAGCTGATTTACGAGAGATATTGTTTATAGTCTGAGATGTACCGACGATGATACGTTTATCGCGTATGATGGCGGTACCATTGTATAATGTCAGAGATGACCTGTCAAAATATACTTACTGGACTATACTGGACATTTCATTTTAGTTTTTTTATGGTTGGTCCGCCTACGTAAAAGATAAAGAGATCAGAAAAGTGTAACCGTTCGTTTTGCTAAGATTGGTAAATTACAAAAAAAATATGGCAAAGGTATACAATTTATGATAACGATAAAAACGTTCCTTGCATCATATTGATTTGAAAATGACAAGAGGGGCATAGACAAAGTGACATTACCAATATCAGTGTTAACGATCGCCAAAAAGTAAAAAAAATACTGGCCAAGTGCGAGTCGGACTCGCGCACGAAGGGTTACGTACCACTATCGCAAAAACGGCAAAAAATTACGTTTGTTGTATGGGATCCCCACTTAAATATTTATTTTATTCTGTTTTTAGTATATGTTGTTATAACGAAACAACATATACTAAAAACAGAAATACATCATCTATGAAAATTTCAATTGTCTAGCTATCACGATTCATGAGATACAGCCTGGTGACAGACGGACAGAAAGACAGACGAATCGTGGAGGCTTAGTAATAACGGTAAAAACGGGACCACCGTTTTTACCCTTTGTGTACGGCACCCTAAAAATGTATTGCATTGACATACACTACTGCCATATGACGTTGTTAATCTCATTAATTTCGGACTTTAGACAATCATTATCACTTATATATATAATACTAGCTGTCCCATGCGGCTTCGCTCTCATCAACTGGCTACCTACCTACGCTACCTACATACATGTATGTTGCGTAACTTTAACCGCTTATGCAGCGCACGCAACGGAAGCTCTCAAAAAGGATTTTTTTCCAGTTTTTGCAGCATTTTTCATTTATGCTCCGCTCCTATTGGTCGTAGCGTGATGTTATATAGCCTTTAACCTTCCTCGATAAATAGACTATCCAACACAAAAATATTTTTTCGACCAGTAGTTCCTGAGATTAGCGAGTTCAAACAAACAAACAAACTCTTCAGCTTTATAATATTAGTATAGATTACTTTGTTTAAGAGTCCAAGGACGGGCATAGTTTAAAAAGCATTATAAAATATCAAGTTCTATACACAAGAGATTTCGGAAACCTGCCAAACTTTTTGTAAACAGCTTGGCACGCTTACCTTCCAGTAACCTCAAAGAACTCAAGTATCAGTCAATTAAAATTGTAAATTGCCTTCGAAACTCAAGGGAAAACGGTCGGAACAAGATCCGAAGTTTTAACAATGAAAACTGATATTCCTTTGTCTCTTCTCCGTCTTCAATTAAAAATATCGTTTTTAAAAACTTTTAACGGTGGACAATCGATTGTGAACGGGTGTGGGGAAGTTGCTTTGGAACAATTTGTCTCTAAAACCCATTTTTATGAACTTTAGGACTATAGTTTTTTTAACCAGACTGCCGAAGGAGGGTAATGTGTTTATCAGTCTATGTATGTATGTATGTTTGTTTCTATGTGGCGTTCTAGAGACCAAACGCGTTGGCCGATTTTGATGATTCTTACGTCAATCGATTCTTCTTCACTTTGCGAGTGTCACTGACTACATTAAAAATGGAAAATAGGTAATTGGCGGCTTTTGGGCGCCATATTGTGGGGGCCCAACTTTTACTAAACCCATCGTGTGGGGTATCAAAATAAAGGGTTTTGACAGGTGATTTCAAAAATATATAACACTTATATGTTTAATAGAACCTAATTCTAAGAAAAATAACTAAAATGTTACAAATAAAAAAAAAAAACAAAAAACCCAATTGCTTAAGAAGCGAACTGCAAAGACGTAAACAAGAAGAAAATCATGCTGTGCACTACTGTGCAGTCGGAGGATACATCTGGTTTCGGTCAGCCAGCTTGCGAATATGTATCCTCCAAATGCATATAGCATGATTTTCTTCTTGTTCACGTCTTTTTATTAGTTTGTGATTTTTTTAAACCCATTTTAAGGACGAAATACTTCGATTACACTGCTACACAGCATCGATTTAACATCCATTCGGAATTGCACCCAAAAGAACAGAAGTTGCGACACAACAAATCAGCAGTGTTTTGTTCTATTTTTAGTGCCACGTCGCATCTAAAACGAGCTGTTTGTTTTCAAAACAACGGCCGTGGAAAACTAGTAAATAGACTGGATTTGATCGTGTGATGTTTACGAAATCAATGGTTGGTTTGAAGGTGTCTTTTCTTTTGGGCGGTCTGCATCGTGTAACAGAATATAAAATCAGTAGTCCAGTACTTGTTTTGAGTTATGTACACATAGATGTCACCACCAATCTTGCCACCTGGTGGTCATGTATGCAAAAAGAGGTCTCGAGAGAGAACCTGAGCATTAGACCTCCCAACATTGAGGTCTCTGGTGCAGTCGTACAAGGACACCCGTCGCAGCTAAAGTGGGAAGAGGGTTGGACAAAGAACAGAAGAGACGTAAATATAAATGTATGGGGTCAGTTGATTTTTTTTCACCCGATTTCAGGATTAAAAGTTGTTAAGATTCGTACATTGAATGACTCCTTTTCAAGATTTGCGTTTATTCTGTTATGGTGGCTGTAAGTACACTCTCGCCGAGACACTCCGAGGCAGAGCGAGCGCGAGAATGTAGATGGTAGTGCTCGCTCGCCTCGCCCTGTCTCGGTGTTCTTCGCTAGGTCTCCGTCCTGGGTCGGTATTTTGTGCCTGAGTGGGTCTGGCGGCGCCTTGCGTAAACTTCGAGCGCGTCAATATACACTCCTTGGCTTCTTTCATAGATCAAAGAGAAACTTATTTATACGGACATTCTCATTTGCGCTTGCGCTTCGGAACCATGTGGACGTACTTTTTTCGCCATATTTAGCCACGTTCACAGTACGAAAATGTCGTGGAATAATGAGAGCGAACTTAATTTTATAGAAATTTATTAAATGGAATCTGTGTTATGGGATCTCAACACAAATTCCATAAGAACATGAAATATTTGCATGATGCGTAATCCCGAATTAAAAAACATAACACTCCCTTTTTGGGCAGTCATGTAAAAAGAAAATGGATTCACTCATATTGACCTATCGTAGGCATCTACGCAAAATTTAGAATTCCTTGAAATCTGGTGCAGGCTCGGAAGAATTTTATAAGCCTATCTGGTTCGCATTTGATCTAATGAATTATTTTTTGGAACAATTATATGAATGCTCATATAGCCATTCCATTCCAATAAGAAACGTCAATTCTCTCGGCATCCACAACAGATGTAAATTATCGCAGCGAGAGTGTAGTACATGGTCACTCACTGCGAGCGCACACGTCTCGGCCGAGGCGTCTCGGGCGAGACATAGCGAGTGCTCTCGAGCGAGAGTGTACAGCCGCCATAACCACATTGAATAAAGCGAGTAGGAAACGATTTCTTTAGTTTGTAGATGTTAAATGAGGATTGAACATTCTTTGCAGGTGTACCAACTTAACTTCTTCTTCTAAATCAAATTGTGTTTTAAATGGTGTACAATAAGGACTATTCTACTTATAAGAGTTTGGTCTAATGTTTTAGATGAGTATGTTTATTTTAATGTGCTATGTGATGGCGGTTTTCAACTTTATAGGTGGCAAAGTATGGTACTTAATATTAAAGTATTAAGTTTGAAGAGCTTGGAAAGTTTCCTTTATTTGAGTTTCAGAAGTTCTACCATAAACCGTAAGAGAATTTTGTGTAGTTATTTGATGTCTGTCTTTGCGGTTTATCCATCCTACTATATAAACACGAAAGTAACTCTGTCTGTCTGTTAACTTTGCACGTCTCAACGGTAGAACGAATTTAGATGAAACTTAGCTCATGGGTAGACCATAAAAGAGTCTAGCTCATAGGATTTTTATCCCGGTTGTATGTTGCCTTGCGATAATAGACACACTTTTCATGCGGGCGAAGGCGCGAAAAGCTAGTAATAAGTAAGTCTTGCAAAATGCTTTGTAATTTATTGTTGATGTATTTTACATACATTAAATAGTTATTTGTAATACAAATAACTATTTCATGTATCAATCAGATTGTAGAATCACTAGCGTAACGAGGGATTCTAACTTAGAATCCTGAGCTTAGCGAGGAATTCAATATACGCCGCCCGAGAACAAAACATTTTGTCCCCGAGTGATACACACTATTTTTCATCACTACCTAAGAGAAAAATAAAAAGCTACGAGTTATTAGATATTAGAATTGAATGTTAGTTAGTGATATTTTTTTTTACATTAAACCTTCACGCGAGCGCCTCTAACCCAACTACGCAAATCTATCAGAAGCATGAAGCGGACCAATCAGAAGAGAGAAAGCTCAAACCATCCTCTATAGATAATTGTCGTTTTTCGAATAGGTGTGATGAAAATTCTATTATTTTTCTTATTGGGATAGCTGCAGATAGCTAGAAAAACATTTGCAACTATTCGTAAATACTTCTTTTGCTTTAAAATATAGTCTATTAGCATTTGCCGGTTGCGTCGCCCGCGTGATAAGTGTTTTATCCGAAGGAACATATTACAGTTGTTCTATCTCACGACGAGACGGATGGCGTGCGGCGGATTGATCTTAGTCGTGTGTGTAGTGCACATGCACATGTTTTCTGTGTGCGTAAGAGATACTGAGCGCTCCCGAGCGTGTGTGTTGTGCATGTGCACTACACACACGATTAAGACCAACCCGCCATAGTGAGGTAGAACATCTCGCTGCTCGGTTGTGGAATGTATTACCAATTGAAATAAGACGTGCTCAAACACTGCCAACGTTTAAGAAAATGGTAAAAGAGCATTACCGGTCACTATAATTTTTATTATTCTCCTTTCTCTGTTATATATTTGATATGTATTAGTATATAATATTGTATGTATGTATTTTATGTTATTATGTCTAAGTAATATTATTTAAGTATGTAATTTTTGTACACTGACAACCCTAAATTCTTCTCCTATCGTTCAGTCCATACAAAGGTTGTCTGTAAAAGATTGCCCTGTGCGATAAGACCGCCCATTGTACACATGTTTTTGTGAATGTTTGTCCTACATTTTTTTTGTGGTGTACATTAAAGTATATATAATAAATAAATAAACATCTGTACCGGGATTTAAGTATCCTAGGTGTGGTTTTAATATAGACCTTGGTGTACCCGTGTGCTAATTTGGCCATATTGTTTAACAAACATCAAAACATACAGATATTTTTATTATTAGTAGGATAGGATACTGATGCATTTTTCAAACAAGTTCTTTTATACTGTTTTTCTTTTGTTTTCTTCGATAATAGTATAGTTTTTTGCTCATTAAGTACCATTTCTTCCCGTTGCTTCCTTTTTCCTTGTTTATTCCTATGGGAAATACTTTAGTTGGAGCGAAAAAACCTGCGTTTGTTTTTTAAGACGTGTTTCTTTGGAACAAAGGAATTGGGCAATGGATTTATAGATTTATTTGTAAACTTTACAGGATGCTTTTGTAGAAAATAGGAATAAAAAAAACGCTTACTATAAAAAAGTTTAAAAAATTAACCCAACTGTACCCGGTTCACATTAACGAATCAACTGACACCTTATTCATCAAAATCGGATGAATAGTTTAGGCGTTACGGAGGAAATACGTAAATACAAACAAACATAAACTGCTAAAATCATAACCCTTCCTTTTGGCTTCGCCGTAGTCGGGTAAAAAAAGATATGTAGACACCGTATATTATAACATTTTGGTTTTTTTTATTATTTGTGATGGGGTAAACCCTCTCTCCTGTTGACTCTAGTCTAGGTCAAAATGTCACGTACCTGAGACCACAGAGCAACGAGACGCCTCGTCGGCCACTTCCACTTCTAGAGACGGCTTTGTCAAAACATTATGCACAAACTAAGGCAGTCAGAAAGTACTACCATTTACTCAATTTATTATGGCTATGATATCCGAAACTTGTGTTTATGGGTACCAGCAGGACTGTTTTCTGGAGGATGCACCTTCAGCAATCCGCCTCGAATAGGATGTTTTTTATTTTTTTTTATTCATGATGGGTTTGCTCTTGACTCTAGTCTAGGTCAGAGGTGACAGAGACAAAGTCGACGATGGAGCGAGCTTACCCAGAAGAAGCCTGTTCACTCTAACTTTGAAGAGATTCGGGTTGAATGCGTTCGGAAACACAGACGCAGGCAGTGAGTTCCACTCTTTTGCTGTGCGCATTTTCAATACGTTATACAAGTAAGCCTTCTATAAATTACTATTTAGAAGCAATTTTTGGGTCTTACCAACAATAATATGCCAGGCCTTTCCCAACTATGTTGGGGCTGGTTGCCAGTCTAGTCGGATTCAGCTGAGTAACAGTATTTTACTTGAAGCGACTGCCTATCTGACCTCCACAACCCAGTAACTGGGTAACTCGATACCTCTTGCCAAGACTGGTGTCAGATTTCATGGCTTCCGATTATCCATAACGACTCGCAAAGATCTGCGTGCTTGCCAAGGCACGGAGGAATCTCGCTGTGGTACTGTCAAGCTATTTTAACATTTCCTAACGCTGGTACTTTTTTAAATTGTCTATAGGCTCGCGCTTGACTACTATCTCACCTAATGGTAAGCAATGATGCAGAACGCTTGCCTAGAAGAAACCTATTAACTCTTGACTTAAAGACCCCCAGATTGTAACTATCGAGAAACACAGACTCTGGCAGGGAATTCCACTCCTAAGCTGTACCCATAATAAAAGTATTCCAAAACGTTTAGGGCGTATGGGTGAGATGTCCACCATGTACCGGTGGCGTATCGCCGTACGTCTGGTATTCCGATGATAAAACGGGTTAGGCGGAATTAGATATGCAATTCCATCGTACACTCCCCAAAATGTAACCGATCAAAAACCGACAAGCTGGCAACTCGGTGACAAAGTTCAAGGCTCTGGAGTTTGGACTTGACCAGTGCCTCATTGCCGAAAAGCCTCTTGGCCCGATTTTCGATCGACTCTAGTGCTCAAGTTGGTATTAGATTTGGTATTGTTTTTTTATTTTGTTTTTTCTCGTATTTGGCAGATCCGCCCCAGAGATGAGAACAGTACTCCATGCATGATATTTTCAAGTAGGCCTACTGTAAATTACAATTCAGAAAGAAAAAATGGTCTTACCAATACAATAAATGATTAATTTACCTACCACAAAGATATATCGTTATACTTTAGTATTCGTTAGTTTGAATCAACAATAAAAATATAAATCTCTTCGTTTTTCTCTGTTCATCGACAGACAAAAATAAATTATCTTCTTCGCTATTAAATCAGGAGTAAAATAACAGGCTCGTATATCACAGTCTTTCGTAATAGCTGTCTGTAATCTCACACCAACATTTGGCGTAGCCCCTGCCATGAGAACTATGTTGACGTCATCGCGATGATGTAGTTCAATGTCACGCTTGTCTTCGAAGTGGTTTACAGCTCTTTTGTTTTTGTGATGAGTGTTTCTGTTTGGAAATGAATATATATATTCTATAACTTGGCGTTTCGTGTAAATGTTTTTGTAAGTGTAAAAGGTTGACAGCGAGCTTTCATAGAATAAAAGTGTTGTCGCATCGGTGACACATTGTTGCATCGCTCCCGTTTTATGCTCTGTCCCTGTCTTGACGTCAATCTTTAAAATGATTTGGTCGATTTAAGCAAAAATCGTTTGTCGTTTGTTTCGTTAGTCTTAATAGTCCCACTCCTTAGCAAAGGCATCCCTCCCCCCATTCTTTCGATTTCTCTCGGTGCTGTACTTTAACTCGCTTTTTGTTAGCTACTCTTAGAATTAGAGTTTCCTTTGCGTAAAACTATTTTCCATTGCTCGCCGAACGGATGGCCGATGAGGCCGAACCGCAAGACGATACGATGGAAGGCCTCCCACTAGGTGGACCAATGACCTGGTTAAGGTTGCGTGAAGGCATTGAATGCGAGACGCACGGGATCGACCAATGTGGCGACACCTGGAGGAGGCCTATGTCCAGCAGTGGACGTCTTTCGGCTGAAATGATGATGAAAACGATTTTAAAGCTTTTTTGACGGAAGGGGCATAGAAAGCAATTGGTAGAAAAAAATATTACCTATCTTGTCTCTGATGTGGCTCTGTCCCACTTGTCTGCTGTAATTTTCAGGATGGTGTTGGGGCTGCCTCACAAAAGACTGGATGAATAGAGTAGGTCGATAGATGGAAGTCGGTAACGAACCTTTAAGGTTACATTAGTCGATAATTCTTCCATACAAACGTAGTCTAGGGATTACTCCACTGTTTGACGATGTACGTTAAAAATTAAAAAATTGTATCAATTTTTCTCATCATTATCCAGCCCTCCATGGAAACACAAAAGTAAAAAAGAAAATATACATTCAGTCGTTTTTTCATGATATCTAGACTCCCAAAGGTCTGTTTATAAAATTTCGTACGCTCGTTTTCGTCCTAAATCATTTATTCCATTTCGCTACAAAAGTGCTAATTCGTACGCGGACTAGCTTCTTACTGCTCATCGCAACATCTATCTCTTTCGCACGAGTTGTCGGATGAGATAGCAGGCATTTTAACATCGCGCACAGAATAGTTCGTGCTGTCGACTAGTGTAACCTTAAATCGAAACCTAACCCTGAATCCACTCAAACTGGAACGCCTATGTCATAACCAGCATGACGTCCCCAGTTCAATGTCACGTTTCCGATGTAACTGTTTGTTTATAAAAGCCCGGTTTATCTCGCTTTTCACGATGTGTTTGCGTTAGATTTCTTGTGAAATTCGCCGATCGGTTTTATGAGTTTATTCGGCAATTGGTACCTAGTACCTACTGTCTATTTTTGAGTAATGTGTAACGCTTGAGTATATGTAATTTTCTGTGTGTTGGGTAAGATATATTTTTACTTTTAAGCGGCCTTCTTCGACGTGATTCGATTTAGATCACATCAATAAGCGGTTTACCAAGCAAAATTGCAATTACGGTCCCATGAACGCAAAACGACCGATTTGCACTTGTAATTTTCTAAGAAACTAATTATGTGCGCGATATCGCCCTTAAAGTCCCTTAAAGATTTTTCGTCTTGTTACAGTTTCATTGATACCTTTGGCGTCAACTTAAGCTATCTACAAATTGGATCCCTGTAACTTCGGATATCAGGTTTCGATCTTCGTACATCGATCAAATGGAACAAGCGATAACTTCAAGCACATTCAGGGATTTGACACGTATTTCGCCAAGAAAATCCTTTTCTAGAATAAAATAAGTTAAGAAATCAGACGAATCTGCGTCAGAAATCCTCTATTTATTTATGTAATAAAAACTTCACACTTCATCTATCTAGCCCGCCGCTTAGTAATAGTATAAGATCCCACTGCCAGGTAAATTTTTGATAAACTTGATTTTTATGATTGATTCTTGATAATAGAATAGACTAGCTTCTGCCAGCAGCTTCACCCGTGTGAAAGTCGAAAATTATCCCGAGGGAACATATTCCCGGGATAACTGTGCCAAATTTCATCCAGATCCGTGCAGCCGTTTGAGAGTGAAGATGTAACAAACATACAAACACACAAACTTTACAATATTACTTTATAATATTAAGTAAGATTACTGCAGGCTTGTCTGGAAATATACAGTCGCAATTACCTTAATCGAGGACCTTACCTGGCCGCAAACAGTATTTTGTTTATTTTTTATCTTTGATTAACATTAGGAATTTCGCCTGTATCGTGGGTGCATATGGAACATCATCCAGCTCTCAGTTACCCGCCATTCATGAGTTACCAGGTTTAGCAGATGAACTGGCAACCCACAGTTTGTGGCTTTTTTTTTTGTCTAGGTACCCCGATTACTCAAAAACGCCTGGACCGATTTAGAACATTCTTCTTTTATTTGAAAGTGTGTACTTCCCATGTAGTCTCATAGTCAACAGGTTAGGATTTAATGAAGGGATCCAGGAGAAATCGAGGGAACTCCTCAAACATTATAGGCATACATATAGCGATTTTTGTATTATCATCAACAATGCAATCATTTGCACTCAGAAAGTATCATTTGGTGAAATGGAACTGGTGAAAAAGACCACAGATATCTACTGGAACTCCTTAATGCTAAGTATGTCACGCGTATAAGATATCTCGAACAGTTAACTGTTGATGATGAAGCAAATACATTCATATAAATATAATGGTACTGATGAAAATGGTACCATCGAATTGATCTGATGATGAATCCGAATCCGGAAAGTAGGCACTGGAACGTAGTAGTCGTGTTTGGGCATATTGGAATCGTCATGGCTATAAATGATTTTCATGGTAATTACCAAAACTAAAAAGAGATAAATATAAAACTTATTAACAAAACCGACTTCCAAAACAAAATACTACAAAGCGAAAAAATACTGTCTTTGCCGAAGTCAGTGTCTTTGATACCTATTGATTTCCGTTTAACGACACCGACTTCGAGTTGTACACCACTTCTTTCAAATGTAGATCACTTGAAAAACTTATATAATATAAATGTGGATGGATAGAGAGGGAGGGAACGGCCAAAGAAAAGATGGATGGACTGTGTGAGGAGTGATATGAAAGAAAAGGGAGTCAGTGATAGCGTGACGGGGGACAGGACGGTATGGAAGAAGAAAACGTGTTGCGCCGACCCCAAGTAACATGGGACAAGGGCAGGAAGATGATGATATCAAACATACCTTTCTATTTAAAACTTTAATTCCTGCAGATTGCTGCAGTTGGATCTTAGGCTATAATAAAAACATTACTCGTATCATTCCTCATACAAGTTTTAAAAATACTCTTTTACGACTTTTTACTCTATGCACATGCTTTTACTAGTCAAAATACGTAGTAACGATAAAACAGTTTTATGAACCCGAATAGAGTAGTGCACTTAAAAAACACGTGTCTCTGCTTGACCCAAAAATAAAAAATGCATGAGTTAAAGCAGTGATAAGGGTCACCTCTAACTGTTTTGATGGGGGCTTCGTTTAAAGATTCAGCGTTCGTAAGCTTTTCTTTGCTGTAAGATAAGATTGGTCCTGCGATTGGATAAAGGGACTAATAATTGCTGTTACGTAGGTATAGAGGTTTTCTTATCTTTAAGCTACTGAAAAATAGGGTGGTTTTAGTTTGGACAAGCATTTTAGTATCCACGTTATTAGGATATTTTGCACATATAATTAGTATATTTGTTTCCATAATTTCATACACTTATGCGCTGATTTGTATTTCGATACTGTAGCCAAATTTCTGGGAATAAATAATTGACTGTACAAATTTATCACAAATCAAATAATGATGCGAACGGAAAAAAAACATTCAACCAATCACAGAAGCTGACGCTTCAAAATCACTTTGCGTTGATTTTCGTTCCAAAAACGGTCCAGTGTGTACCAAAAATGTCAGCATAATTATTAAAAATATTACTTAATCAAACGCAAATGTCTTATTTCGTTCGGCGTTACGGGGCTTTTAATGTTACACATCAGTGATCACCAACCACAAAACATCACACATTGCTGCCGCTGAGATTATGAATGGGTGGCGCCTAATTAAGAAGCGGAGTTCATTAAACATTCATTAAATGACATTAATTAATGAATCCGAGGGTGTCATAGATCGGTATCCGTCGTCGACTCTTTTATGTTATCTGATTTGCCGAGATTATCTGTTGAGAATGTGAACTGGGTTTAATGAAGAATTTTAATTGAGGTTATTAAAATTGGAGTGTCTGTATGAGTGGCGATAGATACTTAAGGGTACACTAGTCGACGGCACGAACTGTTTTGTGCGCGGGGTTAAAATGCATTTTATATCAACCGACAACACGTGCGGAAGAGATAGATGCTGTGATGAGCAGTAGGAAGCTAGTTCGCGTACGAATACACACTTTTGCAAATTTGTAGCGAAATGGATAATGATTTAGGAAGAAAACCGAGCGCGCGAAATTTTATAAACAGACCTTTGACAGTCTAGATATCATGAAAAAACGACTTAATCTATCTGTTCAAAATAAAATTATATGCATTGTTGAACGACTAATCTATCCCTGTATGGAGGCTGTTTTGCAATTTTCCGTCTTCTTATGGTATTTATTCACGCCCAAAAATCCGTTAAAATTAGTGTCGAAATGTGGAACTTTCGACGCTCATAACTTTCAAAAATTTTCTTTTTTTACTTTTTTGCTTCCATACAGGGCTAGATAATGATGAGACAAATTGATATCACTTTTTATTTTGAACGTACATTGTCAAACAGTGGAATAATCCCTAGACTACGTTTGTATGGAAGAATTTTCGACTAGTGTAACCTTAAATGTAAAATTTGTGAGAAAGACATGTATTTGGCTCTCGAGGAAGAGATATTCTATCAGTTAAAGCGTTAGTCGAAATTCCATAGGGTTTGGGATTAACAATTTTGACATTGCATTTTGATTTTTTGATAATCGTTATCAATGTTATCATATGCGTCTGTCTAGAGCCACTTGTTTCCGTTTCTATCTATTGTTTAAAAGTTTTTGTTGTATTTCACAAACTAATAAATACTCCTCTTTTTCCGCAGGTAAGCATCAACTTAACAGAAGACACAAAACAACCGATAACGACTGATATAATAGTGAGTACTGAAAACTTTACGGATGGAACGGATGGTCGATGGGGCCGAAAAGTTCTGGGGTGGCGACCGAGTACCGGAAGACGAAGCGTTTGGAAGCCCTTTTTTCCCTCTAGGTGCAGCGATGACCTGTTTAAGGTTGCGGGAATCTTCCAATGGATGCAAATGGGGAGGCCTATGTACAGCAGTGGACGTGTTTCGGCTGAAGTGATGTGTTTATTGGTATTGGTATTGGTAGCCGGTTCCATTCCGGGTATTGTTCGCACCCCTTGTCACGCCATCGCCTCGACCTCTACCGTAATCGAGGGTAGACGGGCTGCCAGGCACTCGGGGCCGTTTTATCCTTGTGCTTATTCATTTTGGTTTGGGGGGGTTTGCCGTAATCGCCACGCTTGGCAAGCGGGTTGGCGATCGCAGTTTGTTGTTAAAGTGCACAGAGTCCATTCTCTGGTACACACCAGTTGCATAGTCGCCTTTTACTACACCCACGGGAAGATATGGGATGCTGAAATTCTTTACGTCCGACACCATACGGAATAATAAAGAATATGAATATCACAGTTATTGCAAAGTTTTGCAAATTTTCACTTCTATCGGCGGTCCCCATAACTGCATTATTAATCAAAAATTGCAGTATTGCAGTATTTTATGTTAAGATAAAAATTCATTCCCTTTCAAAATCTTCTCGCACAGGCATATATAGTGCTTAATTAATTTAGCCTAGTAAATAACAAAGATAATTGTGTTACGTGCGGCCTTATTAGGGTCATTAGTGGCCGAAGTGCGAAGCCAGGTGGGTCGTTGCTGGCACAACCTAGTTTGGTGGGTGTATTCTAATGACCCACATTGCGGAACCAGGTCCCAAAAAGTGCCTCACCTTTTGCCGTGCTCTCTGTGCAACAACACCTGCACCTTAGAAGACCTTTGTGAGGCAAATGACAACGCTGTTGGCGTGGCTGAATTCTGGTCAAAATATATTTAATTTTGGAATCATCGATACGACGAAGAAGAAGTATCCAGTTAGACTGTTAACTAGGCCCAAAATAGTTTGGAAAAGGCTAGGCGGATTGATTGTCTCATTTAGTCCGTTGATATTAATTGCGTTCCCTCCTCATTAATTCGACATTGTTTAACGTCAATAACTTTTTAACTTCTTGAAATATCAACATGTCAACTTAGAGTGCTCTCTGTTTGTACTGCAATCAAGTCTATTAAAGAAATTATAAATGTAACTGACGGACATTGAACTGTGGCCAATGTTTCTGAGGGCACATTGGCCACAGTTCAATGTCCGAGGCAAATGTTTCTTAATTTTTGGACAAGTGGGAGTTATAATAGTGAAAAGAAAGAGATCACTCTGGAACAGATGCTGTACCCAGTTTCTGCTCGCAAAAAAATTACAATTACATTTTGTAAGGTGCGTAATCTATAACATACCATTGTTATAAAGAAGAAAGATTTTTTTGTTTGTTTGTTTGTACCGAATAGGATCCGAAACTACTGGACCGATTTAAAAATATATTTCACCTATGGAAAGAAGTAATATAGATTACTTCCGAGTAACATAGGCTATAATTCATTTAAAAAAAATAAAGATCCTTATGAAAACTGCAATAATGTAACCCAAAGTCGCAAAATGTTGCCTATAAAATTCCCTATTTGGCGTGTGGTGAGAAAACTATTGATGATACATAAAAAATATGTACTACATGATTAAAGTACTCATTATTACCTACAAAAAAGTCTGCAGTAGAATATAACTCACTATCATAGTTAAGTCACAATAGCAGCTTTTGTGTTCTAAAATTTAATTAGATCGCCGGTAGAAACAAAATTTGGTTACATTTTTATTGCAGTATTAATTCTTATTCAAATAAATAGTTTAACAAATTGGTAGGTAGGTAGTTGAGCAGCTAGTTTGGCATAAATAAAATAAAACAAATTACTGTTTACGTAGTAACTATTATATTATCTGTGCTACTGTGACTATTAGCTGAACGAACGAATCCGAATTTAATTTTTAAAATAGTTACAGTAGTTTACGGCTGCTGGGCTATTTTAGCGTAACAGAAAATTGGAGTAGGTGTAAGGGCGTAAAGTTCCTCTGGGGAGACAAAGCACGACATTCCTATGCGAGTGCGAGAAATTATCGAATAATCGTACAGGGCCATATTTACCTACTGATGTGACAGACATCTTACAGAATTATCGCCAATTGCATATTGCAATTGCCGAGCACATAGTGCGAACAAGACATGAGATCCCATTCATCATTCACTCTGAATGGAAACTTAATACCGAACAGCTATTCCATAATGTATGAGTATATCTTGCTTACGTCTTGTTCAACGAGTATGAAGAAAAAAGGCATAATGGTAAGGTTGGCCCACTTTCGGACTGTCGGAAGGGTCTACTTAAATGTAGGTACTTGTCTCTGATAAGTAGTAATTATGGGATTCCAAGTGATTGCTTTCGCTCCGTTAGATCGAGGTGTTCGGAATAGTTTGATAATTGCATTACTTAAGGGTACACTAGTCGAAGGCACGAACTATTTTGTGCACGTGGTTAAAATGCATTTTGTAACAACCGACAACACGTGCGGAAGAGATAGATGCTGTGATGAGCAGTAGGAAGCTAGTTCGCGTACGAATACACACTTTTGCAAATTTGTAACGAAATGGATAATGATTTAGGACGAACCCGAGCGCGCGAAATTTTATAAACAGACCTTTGGTAGTCTAGATATCATGAAAAAACGACTAAATCTATCTGTTCAAAATAAAATTATATGCATTGTTGAACTACTAATCTATCCCTGTATGGAGGCTGGTTTGCAATTTTCCGTCTTCTTATGGTATTTATTTGCGCCCAAAAATGCGTTAAAATTAGTGTCGAAATATGGAACTTTCGACGCTCATAACTTTCAAATATTTTCTTTTTTTACTTTTTCGCTTCCATACAGGGCTAGATAATGATGAGACAAATTGATATCACTTTTTATATGGAACGTACATCGCCAAACAGTGGAATAATCCGTAAACTACGTTTGTATGAAAAAATTTCGACTGGTGTACCCTTAAAGGTTTATTTTTCTGTTACAGATGCATACGTACAATCTAAGACGTACGTAAACTCACACCTTTTCTCGTGGGATAGGCAGATACTACAGAACGCCACGCCATCCTTTTATTAAGTTTACGTTCATACATCTAGTCATACATGCAGTTCTATAGAACATCATCAATAAGATCTGTCGTTTTATGGGATTTTTTCTGTTAAGTTTTTCGAAAACCGTACTGTCCCATGATTTGTCAATTTACGCTAATTGCCACTTAACCGATACAGGCTAATTCTTCTTCTTATTCGTTGTCTTCATTACTGAAGGTCGTGCCCGTCTTGGATAGCTTTCACGGAGTCATTGACGAGCTGCTTCCAAGCTACTCTATCTTCGGCTCTTCTCAGGGCAGTGGTAACCGTGAGTCCTGTAATCGCCCTGATCTGGTCTGACCACCGAGTGGGTGAGCGTCCGCGCGGCCTTTTCCCATCCACTTTTCCTAAAACAACCAGTGACCAAAGTAATTTAGGACTCTGGTAGCAAATCGTGGAGAGTCTGGTTTTGATGTTTAACTGGTTTAGAATGGACTTATTTGTGCGTTTTGCAGTCCATGATATGTGCAACATTCTCCTCCAGCACCACACCTCGAAAGCCTCAATCTTTCTTCGATCCACCGAGCGAATTGCCCAAGATTCGGAGCCGTAAAGGAAAATTGAGAATATCAGGCTTCTAACGAGTCTCTTCTTGGTGTTATTAGAGATGTTCCTATCTTGCCATATCCTCGACATCTTGCTCATAGCAGCTTTGGCCATCTGCGTAAGTCTCCGAATTTCGCCACTGCAGCCCCCGTTATCGCTGATCATGGAGCCCAGGTACAAAAACTCATTGACGAACTCTAGATCTACAAGTTTCCCCGTACAGGCTACTAAGACAGAACTAATGGGTGCCACAGTCTTTAAAGAAAGAGCACGGAGATGCATCTGGCGGCGGTGGTCAGAAATGGAAAATAAAAACAGCGATTTCCTTCGTTTATTTATTTATTAATTTATACTTTATTGTGCACCAAGATAAAACAATACAAAAAGAAACATTAAAATTAAAACAAACATACAACAGGCGGTCTTATCGCGTTCTGCGATCTCTTCCAGGCAACCTTGAATGGATAGAGGTAGCCTGGACACGACATGCACTTGGTGCTAATTTCAAATGGGTATTGCTAAGTACAATTAGGTATTAAATAGATACATAAATACATACATACATCAAAATATACAAACAAGAACACAATACAGCTTAAACAAGGCCAGGATCACAGAGACAGGTGATGTTAGCGAGGATTTTCTCGCTAAACCACCTTGATAAAGAGCGATGATAAATGCTCGTGCCTTCTCTATATAAGAAGAGTCCTTTACCCTGCAATGGGTCAGTAACAAGCTGGTAATATTATCATTATTTAATTAACTTCATTTATGTAGTTTCTTCAGAAATTTACTATAGAAGGTCCTGTACCTAGTAAATTTTAAGCAGCAAAACACTGTGTCTAAACAAAATACTACCGACAATCTTTGTTTATTCGTAGAACCAGTAGAACTATGCAAATGTAGTCGATTGTAAGTTAAAGTAAGTTCCTGTGTATCTTAACGAACTGTATTCCTTCGTGTGTTGTATCTATCTGGCAGATAAGTTCTGTGTTGAAACCGCCCGGAGCTTCTTCGAAAACTTCACAATTGTTTCAACATGTTCCCAGTCTGGCACAGATGTTTCAAACTGTGTTGTTTTGCGACACTTTTTATAGCCATTATTATTTTCTTTTGGAAAATTATGGGTGGTTTTTAAGAGTTTGGATTGTGTTGTACAGTAATAAATTATTCTGTTGCTGTAATTGTGTACAGCAACAGAATAGCAGCAGACGGTAGTATTCATTACCATCATCTTTATTTTCTCTATGTTTTGAAACCATGTAATATATATATATGTAAGTTTTAGTTATGTTATTACCCCACTGCGCGTCGCATAATGTGTTTATCAGTCTATGTCTGTATGTTTGTTCCTATGTGGCCTTCTACGGTTCTAGAGACCGGGCCGATTATTGGAGCCGATTTTGATGATTCTTACGTCAATCGATTCGTCTTAACCTTGCGAGTGTCACTCGCTACATTCATGCATTTATTTATATATGCGAATCAAGTTTGGTGAAGAGATAACATGCAGGCAGGTGCATTGTTTAATAGTAAAAATAAACCAGTTATTAACGTTTTTACAATCAAAGAAACCGAAAACGTTAATATAAAATTAATACATAAAAAATATATAACATACAATATAAAACCAATTTATCATCATATTTACAGTTCAAGCATAATTGATGATATAATCATTAAAAATAAAAATCGTACCTGTATGGTCTTGAATCACAGCTTGCTATATTGTCTTATTTATGGATAGTACACACACAATTATGCAAGAAATAGACGATACAGTTATTCCGCAGTGTAACGAATTTCAAATTGAGGATTTTTCCAAGCAGCTCAATATACAAAACTTAGATTTCACAATTGTATCACAAAATATAAGAAGCATTTATAGTAATCTAGATGATTTACAAGTTACTTTAACTCAATTCAAGTTTGATGTTGATCTAATAATTTTAAGTGAATGCAGGCTGGACGCTAACAAACCTCTCCCCGAAATTGAAAATTATCTATCGTTCTCTTCTACTAACCACATAAACCGCTGCGATGGCGTAGTTGCTTATGTTAAAAACTCACACAAAGTTAGTGTCAAAGAAATAATATTGGCTCACGCATCTTGCTTGCAAATAAGCATGCCCAATCTTATTGTCCTGGGTATCTATCGCTCACCGTCAATCACTAATGCTGACAGCTTTGTAACTTCTCTCAATGATCATCTGAATTCCTTAAAATCATGTAATAATATTGTCATAACAGGCGATATAAATATAAATATCATCCATAAAATAAACGGACATACAAATGAGCGCGCTAACCGACATAGCTACCTGAACATGCTTGCAATGCACGGCTTATTGCCGGGTCATTCTCTGCCAACCAGAGGCGAAAACTGTCTGGATCATTTTATTTTAAAAATAAACAAAAACAAAAAAGCTGCCTCTGTCGCTGTTCTAAACACCACGATAACGGATCACTTCATGATTTTCTTGAAGTTATCTGATATCGTCAACGCACATAAATGCTCTAAAATAAAAACATCTGTTGATTTTGGGAGAGCGATGGATACCCTAAAAGAAAGTAATATTTTTGATCTGGTTTCAGTGGATGATCCTGTCGCATTGACTGAACTTTTGGTTGACAAGCTCAGATATTGCCTTTTACAAAATACCATTACTGTTTTAGTCCCGAGAAATAACCGTATAATTAAGCCGTGGATAAGTTTGGGAATCTTACGTTGTATCCAGAACAGAAATAACATGCAAAGAAAATTACGCTCAGATCCAAATAACGATATCTTAAAACTAACATACAGAAGATATCGTAATCATTGCAATAACCTTATTAAAAAACTTAAAAGAAAATATGACAAGGAACAGATTAATAAGGCAAATAAAGATACAAAAAAAATGTGGAGAGCTGTAAATAATATCACGCATCGCAAACAAAGCAAAACCCAAAATATAGACTTATTAGATATAAAGCCTACTCCCCAGGACTCAGTTAATCACGTGAATAACTACTTTTCTAACATTGGTAAGACATTGGCTGAAGAAATTATTTCTTCCAATCTATCGCGGGATTCAGGTACTTTTACTTTAACCGACTCACAAGTCTCATCCTTTATGCTTCTAGAAACTAATCCTACGGAAGTGCTTGAAGTATTGAGGAGTCTTAAAACTGAGAGCGCACCAGGATGGGACAAAATATCTACCAAATTTCTTAAATCTTCCCACGAAGTGGTGGTACCAATAATTTCACATCTGGCTAATCTGTGTTTTACGCAAGGTATTTTCCCACCCGCCCTGAAAAAAGCCATTATTACGCCAGTGTACAAGGGTGGCAACAGAGATGATGCGAGCAATTATAGACCCATCTCGGTTTTACCTGCAATCTCAAAAATTATAGAAAAGTTAATCAACACTCGCCTAATAAACTACCTTAACAAATTTAACATTATATCTCGTGCTCAATACGGATTTAGACAAGGATTATCGACAGAGGACGCAGTCTCAGCATTAACTTCACATATTGTGGAACAAGTGGATACAGGGAAAAAGTGTCTAACTGTTTTCCTGGATCTAAAAAAAGCTTTCGACACCGTCTCTGTTCCCATCCTTGTGCGTAGTCTAGATATCATAGGTATAAGAGGAGTCCCCTTAGCTTTGCTAAAAGATTATCTCCAGGATAGAAAGCAATGTGTAAAATAGGAAATTACGTCAGTGAAGAGTTAGGGGTGAGTTTCGGTGTCCCGCAAGGTAGTGTTTTGGGTCCGACACTTTTCCTTATTTACATAAATAATCTTTGCAAAATGAAGCTTGAGAATGGACGTGTTTTCTCCTATGCAGATGACACAGCCCTTACTTTTACTGGAGATACATGGTTATCAGTATATGGAAATGCTGAAAGGGGGCTCACGAGGATTGCTAAATGGTTAAATTCTTATTTGCTAACATTAAACACCTCAAAAACTAAGTATATCGCGTTTACAAAGCACAACATCACTCAACCTGGACCTAACTATAACCTTAGAATCCATAGTTGTGATAATTTTCTACCAAGCACAAATTGTTTTTGTAATGGAATCACAAAAGTGACTGATATCAAGTATCTTGGTATTATGGTTGACCAACGCTTATCTTGGCATCTGCACACAGAAATGGTCATGGCTCGCACTAGAAAGCTCATTTGGATATTCAAGACTTTAAGACATGTTACCTCCAAGACTCTCTTAAACCAAATTTATGTTTCATTAGCCCAGTCAGTTTTAGTGTACTGTATACCTGTTTGGGGTGGGGCTACAAAGGTTAAATTTTTGGAGTTGGAGCGAGCACAAAGATCTCTTTTGAAGGTCATGTATTTCAAATCGTATAGATTCCCTACTGAAAGCCTATATTCGCTAACCGGTCTTCTCACAGTCAGGAAATTATATATCCTCCAAGCTGTTTTAAAACTCCATAAAACTCTCCCTTATGATATCAACCTCGACAAAAAAAGAAGGAAATATCTCGTTGCGCCGGAAGTCTCCGTTAGAACGACATACGCAAGGAGACAGTATGCCAGGCAATCCGCTTCTATCTACAACCAACTAAATAAATTTTTAAATATTTTCCCCATGACTTACCGAGATTGTAAAAAATCTCTGACAAAATGGCTAAAAATAAAAAATTATAACGACATTGAAACTCTTTTACAAACTACCGTTTGATGATCCGATGATATTAAGTGAAGCATATACAAACATACCACCGAATACTCTGACACACTCTTTACATACACACACACACACACAAACACACTTACACAACACACACCCTCTCACACCCATACACGTACATGTTTTAAGTTAATCGTTTTTGTTTGTATACCTACATTATTTTATTTTTCTCTTCCATTAGTTAATAAGTTACCAAATTGTAAAATTCCCCACTCCTACATACTATTGTACTAGTTTTAGAAGAGCGGGGCCTCCTAGCACAGGTATTTCTCATACTTAAAAGGAGACCCCTATGTAAGATATTTTGTAGAAGTTGTAAAGTTACTGAAATAAAAATTTATTATTTATTATTATTATTTCCTTTATTAATCAGTTTTCTTATTATTTACATTTTTAAATATTTTTATAAAATAAATTAAAAAACAAAAACATTTAAAAATATAAAAAAATAGAGGCCCACCGGTATCGGGAACAGGGTCCAAGCTACCGGCGGTCAGGGCTCCAGAGAGAGGAACCTCCTAACTATACGAGCCGTGTCCAGCAGTACTGCTTTCTGGATCAGGCCCTTGACCCAGCCGCCTAACGAGAGCCTTCTAAGATGTTGGTCGAGGCTCGTGGCTATTAAGCCATTGGCTGACACGACTATCGGTACAATGATCGCTGTGTCCACATCCCACATGTCGACAACCTCGCGAGCCAAGTCAAGATACTTGATTTGTTTATCTTTCTCGGCTTTCACGAGGTTCCCGTCATGCGGGACAGTTATGTCAACAATCATTGCACGCCTCTCGATTCGGTCCACCACCACTATATCAGGTTTGTTAGCGATAATAGTCCTGTCAGTGATGATGGACCGATCCCAGTACAATGTGATATTGCCATTTTCGAGAACTGGGTCGGGCACATACCTGTAGTACGGTACCTCCGATGCCACAAGAGTGTATTTCAGAGCAAGTTGCTGGTGGATGATCCTGGCTACAAGGTTGTGCCTATGCAAATACTCTTCGTTAGCTAGACGAGAACATCCAGAGATAATGTGGCGGATCGATTCACCCGGGCGGTGACATGCCCGACAGATGTCAACCGTGCCATCCTTCACAATAAATCTCCGGTAGTTATTCGTCATGATAACTTCGTCCATAATTGCACAGACAAAACCTTCGGTTTCCCCAAAGAGGTCACCGAAACGCAGCCAGGCTACGGACGCTGCTTGGTCTACATCAGACCCATGTAGGGCCCGGAAAAAGCGTCCGTGAAGCTCCTTACTCTGCCATACTTCCCTACGGTCGTTAGTTTCAAGCACTACAGGCTTGCGCCAGTTCTCATTCGCCATGGAGAGCGGGGTGAGTCCCTTGTCCACTGCTACTACATCTCGATGCATACCTACGTCGGTGTGTAGAAAATATTCCCTGAGATTGCATATCTCGCGGTTGTGGAGGTTTTTGGCATTTAAAAAGCCTCGGCCTCCACACTTCCGCGGGATATACAATCTCATGACTGAGGATCGTGGGTGATGCATTCGATTTGCAGTCAGCAGTGTACGGACCCGCCTATCCAGGGCGTCGAGTTCCGTTTGAGTCCATTTGAGTATGCCGAAAGAGTACATCAATACCGGCATGACCCAACCGTTGAAGGCGCGCACCTTGTTTCCGCCTGAAAGAAGGCTATTGAATACCTTTTTCAGGCGGCCAAAGAAGCGTTCCCTCAACGATTGCTTCATGTCAGTAGTGCTGATACCTAACGCTTCCGACATACCCAAATACTTATAGGTTTCGTTTGGAGAGAGGGATCTCAGGTTTATGGAATCCGCGAGTTGAATTGCTACGGATTCCACAATCTCCCCTCGCTTTACATGCATGACCGCACATTTGTCCACACCAAACTCCATCCTGATGGCACTACTAAAAGTTTCAGTTACCTTCAGTAGCTCCATCAGCTGAAGATTGCTGGGGGCAAAGAGCTTCAGGTCATCCATGTAAAAGAGGTGAGATATAACCTGTCCACCTCTCTTCAACCGATAGCCCAGCCCTGAATTCTCCAGCAGCGTGCTTAGAGGATTCAGGGCTAGGCAAAACCAAAGTGGACTCAAACTATCGCCCTGGAATATACCTCGCTCGATCCGTACAGGTTCGCTATTCCTCTGGATATTTCGACATCCTGGATAGCGAAGGACTGTGCTCCATTGCCCCATACACGACATCAGGAAGGTGCGTAGAGTTATATCTATTTTATACAATTCTAGCACCCTCATGAGCCATGTATGAGGCACCGAGTCATAGGCCTTCTTATAATCTATCCAACATGTCGACAGATCCTTTCGGGAACGCCGAACCTGTTGGCTAATGGCCATATCAATAAGGAGTAGCTCCTTAGTACCGCGGGACCCGTTCCTACATCCATTCTGAGAGGCCGACATGATGGAGTTATTATCGACGTGTTTATTAATTTTAACTCTCAAAATGGATGTTAGAACCTTATAGACCGTCGGTAAACATGTAATAGGTCTATAATTTTTGGGTTCTGCGGTACTACCAGCCTTGTGGAGCAGGTGGGTTATTCCTGTTGTAAGGAACTTGGGTAGCGAACCAGACTCTAAGGCTGCCTGGTACTGAGATGCCAAACGAGCGTGTGACCTTTGTAGCCACTTAATCCAGAAGTTGTGCAGCCCGTCCGGCCCTGGAGATTTCCAGTTCGGCAACGGACGGACTGCACGGGCTACATCTTGGGGGCTGATCGTGATAGCCCCCATTTCTTGTATTGGATCGCACGCTCGTTCGACCTCCCGAGTCCATTCACCTTCCGTGTGACTGACAGGCACCGACCAGATGCTGCGCCAGAATGTACACATAGCGTCATCATCCGGCAGGCGCGTATCAGTCACACCTTGGTCGGGTCGCTCCCAAGCCCGATAAACCCACCTTTCATTACTTTGGAATGTACGGTTCTGGGTATATCGCTCCACTCTCCGCCTGTACCTACGAATACGGTTTGCCCATGCTAACACTTTTTGTTTCAGGAAGTCGATGCGCTCTGTGACACGGGATATATAGTCTTGGGGGCTGACATCAGTCCCCGAAAATGCACGTCTCACAAAGCGCATCACTCTTGGGCGATTATTGCCCTCCCTGAAACAAATTAGTTTGCCAATGAGTGTTCTGGCCCCACCAATACGACGTTCGATCCTGCACTGCCAAGCCGGTACGGCTGGTTTCGGTCGTGTAGCCCTGTCATCTGCAAATCTGACGTGGGCTACACGACATGCCGCTACAGCCGCGCAGTACATGATCGAATGTGTATCAGTGAGGTCTTCGCAGTCATCAAAATAGTTTGACAACTGCGAATCCAGAACAGCCACCAGCGCCCTATTTTTGTTATGCATGGGCAAACGAGGTAATCGTGGCCTAAGTTCGGGTGGCATGTAGCGATATTCCCGAATAGCACACTCCAAAGCACTCCTCAATTGCTCATTGCACTGGGTACTTACGTTTGTAACCCTGTCACTACTCTCCTCGTCAGCGTGGATGGGAATATGGTTGGGCTGTGGTGGCACCACAGCCTGCGACGATGGGGCAGTGACACGGTTACTCATTTCCGTTCGGAGGCGATCAAGTACAGTATCATCCAACATACGATTACGCTGGATGACCCGCACCTGATCCGAAAGTCGTTGGGCCGAAACGTTGACGGCTGGCTCAAGCACCTGAAACAAAGAGAGCATCCGGACACGGTACGCGGTCAGGTTGTTTCCTCCCTCTGTAGCCCCAAAGTATGCGCGCATGACATTTTCATTAATGGATTGTGTCCATTTCATGCGCTGCACACTTCCGCCGGGTGCTGGGACCCTATCAGAGACCGGTAAGCCTCGAGGTCCTAAGCGGTCCGGCGGCCGGCATCCTCCCCGTCGACGCGCAGGTGGTGGTGTCGTCGGCGGCGAGAAGTACTCGTCGCTCGAGCTCGACGCAACTGCCACGGCCGGCGTCACAGCACTCACGATGGGGCTGGGTTCCGGTGGCGGCGAGGCGGAGCTGGGCGACGAGGCCGGAGGTGTTAGGCGTGTGTTATTATTAACGTACGAAAATAGTTAACCGTACATATATATTGTTGAAAATAATAATTATATACTTATAAAAAAATATATATTTGTAAAGTAGGTAACAAAAAAGAAGAAAGTGTGATGACCCATCTTGCTTAGTTGTTTTGAAAGTAAATCCACAATTACCGCTTGAATGCTTACCGACTGGTGGCTGTCTGGATCTCGGGAGGAGGCGCATTCCAAAGAAGAATGGACTGAATCATCATCCTAGCCTTTTCCCAACTATATTGGGGTCGGCTTCCAGTCTTACCGGATTCAGCTAAGTACCAGTGTTTTACATGGAGCAACTGCCTATCTGACCTCCACAACCCAGTAACTGGGTAGCACGGTACCTCTTGGCAAGACCGGTGTCAGATCTTAAGCTTCTGACTACTCGTAACGACTGCCAAAGATCTTCAAATGACAGCCGGGACCAACGGCTTAACGTGCTTTCCGAGGCACGGGGGAAACTCGGTATGTTGAAATGGTCACCCATCCACGGACCGACCTCGTCAAGCGTTGCTTAACCTTGATGATAGACCCGTGCGGCTGTTATTATTTAGCCACGAACTGAATATAAAAGGTATATAATAATATAAGAGCCTTGTTTGACATTATCTTTCTAGTTCAACGTTATTGCCTTTTCAAAAATAAATCAGTAAAATTGTAGGTGCTGTCCACTAAATAACGAACATAAATATGAAACAAGAAAATAGAACCTTCCAAACACAGGGTGTAACCACACTCGCGTCTACTAAACCATTTTGTTTCCCCTATTTTCAGTAAACAACTGTGTTTATTTGCACACAAACAAACAGATATAAAGACAAGCTATGTTATAGTGGAGCAATGTATTCAGATCCGTCGCGTGAATTATTTCGCGCGTGGAAATGATTATGTATAGTCTAATTTATAAGCGGTAGCGTTTTGCGAAAACGATTTCTTTTGTTATGGTTACATTCATCATGATCCTTACAACCAAAAGGCGTTCACTGTTAGACATATTCCTCGCCCAAGTGTCGCCGCATTGATTGGTCCAGTGCATCTTGCATCTAGCGGATTCCCGCGGTTTTCACCATGGTTACTTTTTAACACGCTTTTATTAGTTTGGTATGTATCAATGAAACGGAATCTTGGAAAGTGATTTTCACCCCCTTCAAAACGTGGGATTGATTTGAAACTTTGCACACTTATAAAGGACCTATGACAATAATATTAATAATAAATAACGTTTATTGGTTCAAATAAATTATGTTAACAATATGAACACTGTCACTTAAACTAGGTTAAGGTACCTGTGCTATAAGCAACAGTAACAATGCAATAATTTAAATAGTTTGTTCCATTATCCTTACCAGGATCTTCAGGATTAGCGACTTTTTAGTCCAATTTACAATAAAAGCGTGTTTTTTAGTTTTCAGAACTACAATTTATTAGGTGGTAAAGCTATATTGGTAAAGCTCCCACAGGGACGGGCGGTGCGTCAATGCGGCAACGACGCGACATCGCATTTTTAAAGAAACTTTTTTGTCCGTAGAGCAATAAAAAAATACCTGCCAAGTGCGAGTCGGACTCGCGCACGAAGGGTTCCGTACCATCATCGCAAAAAACGGCAATCACGTTTGTTGTATGGGAGCCCCACTTAAATATTTATTTTGTTGTTTTTAGTATTTGTTGTTATAGCGGCAATAGAAATACATCATCTGTGATAATTTCAACTGTCTAGCTATCACGGTTCATGAGATACAGCCTGGTGATAGACAGACAGAAAGACGGACCACGGAGTCTTAGTAAAAGGGTCCCGTTTTACCCTTTGGGTACGGAACCCTAATTAACCGGGTTATGGCAACGTTGCCGCATTGTTGAATCTCACCGATCTCTCTAATTCCGTACAACATAAGCCAATCCTCATAACATACATAATTAACAGAAATATTACTGTTAATGAAAATGATTTCATTTTCATGTAAATATATTTGCTATATAATGGCGATATCGTTATTTATGTAGCATACAATTGTTTTGAGATAAATATTTATTTAGTTGGTAGTACGAATTCGTATCGCGTATTTGCTACAAGTAATTAACAGAGGCAAATTAATAACAAAATATATTTGACATAGTTAAATGAAGAGCTCGTTGCTAAGTAATATTAGCTACATGGGTCGATCTCCAAGGTTAAGGCCGTACCCTGACCAAAAAATCAGCATGAGATATGAGCATTGCTATTGGGCTAGCGGCACTGTTGGCGCATGAAGTGCGGTAGTGAATACGCCCAGATTTTAGAATCAAATCTTTATAAAATCGAATATTGGTCTTTTGAAAAAAATAAAACTTACAAAATGTTCGTTATCAAATTGTCTATCCATTAGTGTTAGTATAAAAAATAATTAATGAACACTTTACGAGGAGATGCATGCTATCAATAATTATTTCACATTTTTATGGTTTTGTTGGAAGGAGATTAGTGACACATATACCTCTTTAAAAAAAAAGTGTACTACAATTTTAGAATCAACATTATGTTGAAATTTAATGCATTTTTATTAATTGATATTTCTTTTTAAATAAGGAGTAGATAGGTCTTAAAAACTGCACAAAATTCGACTAGCGCGGCGTTTTGCTCGGGGACGCGCCTTAAGCAAACCATCAATTATATATTGAGACTCCTCCGTGCCTCGAATATCACGTTAAGCTGTTGGTCCAGGCTCTCATTTGTACCTCTTTGACCGTCTTTACGAAACGTCAGAATCCTGAAATCTGATAGCAGTCTTGCCAAAGGGTACCGTTGTTCTATCTCACGACGGCGGGTTGGTCTAAGTCGTATGTATAGATGTACATGCACCCCCCCCTCCCTCTGCGGTGGGTTCCCGCATTGTCGCAGCAGGGGGGCTCGCCGTGGCTTGGTCACCTACGGTGAACCGAAGAGGAACCCGAGGAGGGGCCGGTCTTCAGGGCTTTTGCCGATTAAGTCGACGACGTAGCGGCCAACAAGTAGGTTGCGGTGCCACTTGGTAACAGAGGCGACATCGCAACTGAGGCGAGCCACGATGTCATTATGTGCTTCCCATACGATCTCACGGCCAAGGTTTTGAGGCCGTAGCGGAAAAGGAGTGCCGGTATTGCGGTGCGCCGCTCTCCCTACACTCCGCGGCCTTTACGGGGTCGCCACCGTCTGATGGCAGATGCGGTGGGGCCGCAGGGGAGGTCCCTATCCCTTGCTGCCGAAAAGTGGTAGGTGGTGGGGCCACTGACCTTACCCGTCACAGGGGACCAAGGATGCCATACACGGGGTCGTCTGTCACCCATGTGCTGGTTTGGTCCCTGGGATGGTCACGGCGTGCAATGTGTTCAGGTGCGCCTTTGATCGGGGGTATCACCTACAAGAGGATCCGGTGATGGACAGCCCCGGCGGGTTCGCGGTGAGTGCTAACGCATGCCCGTGTTCCCGCCTTAAGCGGCACAGGAGGACACCGTGGAGCTTTAGTGGTTTGAAGTCCTACATAACTGCGCTATCTTTCCGTGGTTGCGCAGTATGCATGAGCATTTCTCCAAGAAAAAAGAAAAGAAGCACATTGTTTCTGTGTACGTAAGTGATACTGAGCGCTCCCGAGCACACACGTGAACGTGGGATAGAACAACTGTATCCGTGTTACTCAGTCACTGGGTTGTGGAGGTCAGATAGAAAGTCGCTCCATGTAAATCACTGGTGCTCAACTGCATCTGAGACTGGCAGCCGATCCCAATATAGTTGGTAAAGCCTAGGCCCAATCATTCGACAAAGAATGTATTTTACAAGATTTTATTTAACTTGCAATGTATGTAAGTGTGTTCAGGTCAAATCTTGCAACTCAATTTTAAAGCAGTTATCATCCACCGATTAAGATGAACTTTTGCATACACTTTTAGTTTGGATGACAATGCATGGTTAGCTAAATGACGTCATTCTAAATCCAATATGTAGGGCGGCCTAAAATGCCGGACTAGTTATTTTTGTGCACTGCCATCATATGGGTATCTAATGAAAGGGCTTGCTGAGAAGAATACGAAAACAGCTTGTATTAAAAACTATTTTTAGAGAATAATTTTATTTAATGTAAACCCATATACAATTGAAACATCTCAAGTTATTAAGTCACAAATCCAACCAAATATTCCCAAAAATGTTCTTCGTATTTACATTGACATCTCAGTAATATATTAAAGCGAACATGAAGTGTTGTGTCGGATTTATAGATACACGTAAATTATTTTGTTAGCGGTCACCGTGAGCTCTTGAGCTATGATCGTGTGTGGTGTGAATCATGAGAGGAAGTGGATTTGTAAGAAAATATAAGACATGGGAGTTTTTTTTAGTGTGTAGATCAAAATAATACCTCCACTCAAAGTGTGATTTAGTAAAATATAGAAAGAGAAAATGAGATACAGGTTTTTATAACGTTTTAAATAAACTAGCTGTCCCACGCGGCTTCGCTCCCGTCAACTGGCTACGTACCTACCCTATCCTACCTACCCTACTCTACACCTACCCTACACATACCCTACACCTACCCTACACCTACCCTACACCTCCCCTACACCTACCCTACCTAACCTACATACATGATTGCATAACTGAAACCGTTTACGCAGCGCACGCAACGGACTCCCTCAAAAAGTAATTTTCTATATAGCCTTCCTCGATAAATGGGCTATCTAACACAAAAAGAATTTTACAATTCCAACCAGTAGTTCCTGAGATTACCCCCTACATACAAACATACAAATTTTATCTCTTTATAATATTGGTATAGATAAATATTTTATATCTGTTACATTACATTAATAATGTTGTTAACTAATATTAACTTCACCTAACTATAATATGTGATTACCTGTACCAGATATCCGTCTTGTTAACATCATATTTAAAAAAAAATGTAGTTCTAAAAACTAAAAAACACGCTTTATTGGTAAGGATAATGGGACAAACTGTTTAAATTATTGCATTGTTATCGGTCCTTGATAAGTGTGCAAAGTTTCAAATCAATCCAACGTTTTGAAGTGGGTGAAAATCACGTTCAAAGATTCCGTTACATTGATACATAGATACATACATACCAAGCTAATAAAAGCGTGTTAATGATGTAAACTTAGATTTAATAACCATTTTTGTATGTTGAGTTTTCTAATAACGATGTAGTACTAAATATGCTTTTTATATAAGGTAAAAGTTTAAGTCTATGTAAGCGGGGAAGAGTGTGGTATATTGAGTCGTTCATATTCCTTTGTTCATATATTCACTCGTGGATTGGTTCTCTCGGTCTAGCTTTCTGACCGGCTATGTATCTGTTGTTACTATTAAATTTGTTATAAATAAAATAGAGTGTTAACTGAAGTGATTGTGTTATTAATTAACTGACCTTCACCGAATACACCTCAAAATATAATAATAACGCTTAAAGCAATGCCTACACTTATAATTCTACAAAGTGTAAGATCTTCTTTCATCGGACAACCGTTAAGAAATTCTTGTAAAAGTTCAGTAAATTTTGCAATAATTGCTGAGGCGATAGGTACTAGTCTGCAATGCCCGGATTACGATACTAGTTTTAAAGCTAGGATAGCAATATTGTACAAGTAATCTAACGTGTTAGTCACTCTGGCCTCATGGTATATAAAACTATCCTGATCTTTGTATGTGTAAAGCCATGATAAAAAGCAAGGAAAAAGCTTTCTTGCTACACTAGCGTCAAAAAGTAGCCTCGTAAAACCCGGGCTTAAGACGTTTCCATTAGATACCCTCAACTTATTGCTAATTATTAAATTAAAACAAAGGAAAAGCAATAAAACTTTAAGGCGCATATACCCCTGAGTAGCTGATTTTAAAATGAGATTCACGTCTAAACGGTTTGTCGTATCTTTTTGGAAAAAATATAAGTTACATTAGGCCATTTGCTTAATAATTTGATTTGAGATCATTTTGAGTTTTATTCGTATAACATAGTGTAATAAATTAGTAAAGTAATGTCTAAAACGGACAAAAACACGACAATCGCACCAAAACCGCTGGGCGTATTTTAATGAAATTGACACCATCTCAAAGGAAATTTAATTACCTACATTATTATTTAAAGATTTTTTTTAAAGTCATAGAATAATAAATGCAAAAAACTACTTAATTTAGGGTCACGCGGGTGTGAAACGAGTGCTCGTTTAGTTCCCTCAAGGTCGTTGGCGTTAGTCGTCGTCTTAAGTATTTCTTGGCAGCATAACCTCCGCCCCATAAAATAAGCCATACCGGCCCATATACAGTAACTAGGCAGCATAATATATCCCAGCGTACCCCAATGACATTGTTGGCAGATTTAACTCACAATTTGTTACATATTTAACTAAAACACAGTGCCAATTGCATTTTTGCTGTGTCGTCCGCAATTTGGACGGACGCCAGTTCTTCCTGACCGTATTTACATTCACCACTTTAGCCAAATGGCTTTGGGAAGTGGGGTGGATAATATGCATAAGAATATTTAATATTCGAAGATGTAATTTGGGATCTAAGGACTATTTTATGCAGAAACAGGTACTGTTTGAGATTTTTTTGATCATCTTAAGACGACGACAGTCGCCAATGATGTAGAGAGAACAAAACGCGCACTAGTTTCTCATCCGAGTGACCCAAAATTTAGCAGTTTTTGTACTTTCCTTATATTCTAGGATTTAAAAAAATCCTTAAATCAAAATTTAGATAATTAAATTATCTTTGAAATGGTGGCAATTTAATTAAAATACGCCCGGCGGCTTTGTTGCCATTGTCGTATTTTTTCCGTTTTAGACATAACTTTAAAAATGAATTACACTATATCACACGCATAAAACTAAACATTTTCTTTGATCAAATTATTAAGAAAATGGTCTATGGTAACATATATTTTTTCCAACTAAAAAAATTCGACCAGCGGTTTAGACGTGATTCTCATTTTAAAATCAGCTACTGAGGGGTATCTGCGCCTTCAGCGAAGACTTTTCGCACTCTAAAGTAAATAAATATTAGCAAAGCAGCATTAATAAATTATCAGAAAGTCATCTTCCTAACCTGTTCTCAACTATTCTTGAGTCGACTTCTAGTATATTCTGATGCACTTGAATACAAGTACCTATTTAACGTGGAGCGACTGCTGAAAACATCTCCACAATCCAGTAACTGGTTAACACGATACCCATTGGCAAGACTGGTGCCAGATTTTCTGGTTTCTGACCACGGTAAATTTACGGGCATATTTTCTTGTTTCATACTTTTTAGAGCGTGATTTTTCAGTAGTCAAGTTTTAGTTTTTGCACTTATTTTTTATTTAAAGTATTTTGGGGTTTTTGCAGAGCCACATCACATTTTTCTGTTTAGGGTTTGTTGTTTTACAAGTATCTAGATAATGCATAAGTTAAAAGAGTGGACATTGCGTCGCCGTAGTCGGGTAAAAAATAAATATCATGACTTTGATGGGATATACCTCGCAAACGGTACGCTTGACAAAAATATTACATACATACTTACATATATATATACCGGTCAAAGACATAACCCTCCCTTTTGCTTCGCCGTAAAAATGGTCACCCATCCATGGGCCAACACCAGAAAGCATTGTATAACCTTGCATACCGACCCTTGTGGCTGTTATTATTTAGGTACGAGTTCCTTAAATATGTCAGAATGAACGGAACCATAATTTTCTGGTTTCAAATCTTGCACCACACATTGACGCATGGTCCATTACGTCACAGTTGTCAAACCGACGCAGTAACTCATCGAGTAATTAAAATGCATGTTCGGTTTATCCGTCTGTTTGTCAGGAAATATTTTCATCGATAAATTAGGTTTGTATGTAGGGATGTTAAATTTTAGAAGCATGCGTATAACAATGGGTATGATTTTCACTCCAAATATTATTTTGGTTCAAACTTGGAAATTGATTGAAGCTGTAATGCCACATAGCTATTAAAAAGTCTTCATCATCATCATATCAGCCGAAAGACGTCCACTGCTGGACATAGGCCTCCCCCAAGCGTCGTCACATTGATTGGTCCCGTGCGTCTTGAAACCAGCGGATTCCCGCAACCTTCACCAGGTCATCGGTCCACCTGGTGGAAGGCCTTCCAACGCAACGTCTTCCGGTTCGCGGTCGCCACTCCAAAACTTTTCTGCCCCATCGGCCATCCGTTCTGCGAGCAATGTGCCCTGCCCACTGCCACTTAAGTTAAAAGTTAAAAAAGCCTATTCACTTGTAACTTACAACGTAACTGGCTAAATAAATAGACCTCTTATTCCTTTTCAAAAATACTTTAATCATTTAAGCTGTCAAAGTACCAGCAGGCAAAACTTTTTACAAAAAAACCGGCCAAGTGCGAGTCGGACTCGCGCACGATGGGTTCCGTACCATTATCGCAAAAAACGGCAAAAAAAACACGTTTGTTGTATGGGAAAAGTAGCAAGAAATAGGGACGCATGGCAATCTCTGGAGGAGGCCTTCGCCTAAGAGGAGTTCTTGCACTTTTATAATGTTAAAATTTATTATGTAAATGGAAATTTGAAGAATGATTTATAATTTAAATATATTGATACAGTATATTGTTGTAATTGATTGGTATAATTTTTAAATTAATTCTAAATTTGTAAGTTTTATTGAATTTCAATTGCAAGAAATTTTTTCAAAATTTTGTTGACATTTTTAATTTTCAAATTTTAATTTATATTTACAATTTTCAAATTTCATTTAAATTTATAATTTAATTATAATATTGTTTATTTTTCAAAGTTTATTTTTCCATTTATTTTATTTTATTTTTTTGTAATGCATGGGCAAGAAATAATAGGCTTTTTTATTTTTTTTATTTTATTGTATGGGAGCCCCACTTAAATATTGATTTTATTCTGTTTTTAGTATTGAGAGCAGTGCTGGCCCAGTAGTATCGGCCGCGACTTACAAGTTGTAGGTCGTGGGTTCGATCCCAAGTAGGCGCTTTACTTTGTGTAAATTATTTCATCACCACTGCTCTCAAAATGGTGAAGGAAAACATCGTTAGGAAACCGGCATGACCAAGAACCAAGAATTCGAAGACATGTGACATCCACCAACCCGCACTGGGCCCGCGTGGTGGATTACGGCCCATTTCCTCTCACAGAGAGGAGGCCTATGTCCCCGCAGTGGGAACATTAATAGGCTGATGATGTGTGATGTGATGTGTGTGTTTTTTATAGTATTGTTCTTATAGCGGCAACAGAAATACATCATCTGTGAAAATTTCAACTGTCTAGCTATCACGGTTCATGAGATACAGCCTGTTGACAGACGAACAGACTGACGGATTGTGGAGTCTTAGTAATAGGGTCACGTTTTTACCCTTTGGGTACGAAACCCTAATAAAAAGTAGGCCGATTTTATTTAAAATTTTTAAAAACCTTAAAAAAAATATCACGAACATTTTGCCGATAGCATTTTATTTTAAAAGCTTCTCATGAGGTCAGCGACCTTCTATAAAAAAAGTAAAAGCACTATATTTTATAGTCCTTGTGCTAACAATGAAAATTCACGCGAAGTTTTGACTATAAAATATAAAACAAAGCAAGGTCATTTAATTAAAATACATTATACTTTTATCTCATGATAAAAGAGAGACCTTAACTACTAAATGCTTCAAATATTACCTATTAAAAAAACAGTATCAGGTTTAAGGTTGATATATATATGTATATTTTATTTATCCATAGGCTCGTGATTGACCACTATCTCACCTGATGGTAAGCGATGATGTGGTCGACGGTGAAGCACGCTTGCCTAGAAGTAACCTATTCACTCTTGGCTTAAAGACCTCAAGGTTGTAGCTATCAGTAAACAAAGACACATGTCATGTGATATTGGTACATTTTCGCATAACTTGATAGGTACAGAGAAATCTTTAATGACTAAGCACAGTACTCTATTTGTTGTTTTATGTACGAGCATTTTTATGTAAATGACCGCATACAAAGCTTTAACAATGACAAGATCACTCTTTACCGCTTTGTGAACCCTCCGTATGAATACGCCCTAAGGGTGCAGAGGTCAAACCAACTTGAAAGTCCTTTTTGACTGTCAACTCATCAACAAGAAAGGTGTTATGCCGTCACTGTCTATCTTCTAAACTCGTGAAATGTGTGTAAGTCAAAATGTCACGTACCTGAGACCACAGAGCAACGAGACACCTCGTCGGCCATTTCTAGAGACGGCATTGTCAAAACATTACGCACAACCTAAGCCAGTCAGAAAGTACTACCAATTACTCAATTTATTATGGCTATGATATCCGAAACTTGTGTTTATGGGTACCAGCAGGACTGTTTTCTGGAGGATGCACCTTCAGCAATCCGCCTCGAATAGGATGTTTTTTGTCTAGGTCAGAGGTGACAAAGACAAAGTCGACGATAGAGTGAGCTTACCCAGAAGAAGCCTGTTCACTCTAACTTTGAAGAGATTCGGGTTGTATGCGTTCGGAAACACAGACGCAGGCAGTGAGTTCCACTCTTTTGCTGAGCGCATTATGAAGGATGTTTGGAAGCGCTTGGTGCGAATTGGTGGAATAGCAACTAGGTGAGGATGGTAACTTACAGTGCGTCTAGATGTCCGATAGTAGAAGGGGCCCGGTGGGATGAGGTCACCACGACCTCTCCACGTTCATGAGCACACTCGCCAAAATACAGTCTGTAGAAGACCGACAAGCAGGCAACCTTACGGCGATGACCTAAGCTGTGAAGTTTGGCATCCACCAGTTTGACGTCGCCAATTAGTCTCTTAGCACTGCGTTCCACCGAGTCAAGCGCAGCAAGCTGCTTTTTTGTCCATTTGTACAGAGATAAAACTTACTTTGTCGATTTGAGCAGAAAAGTTTGAGAAATAAAGAAGAAGGATTCAAGAGCGAGCGAAGCAAGTTCGAAAATTGTAACAACTCGCGTCGAGTTTTTTAGGTTCTCTAATATTACATGAGGATTTTTTGTTTGTTTGTTATATTTTATAACACGCCAGGGGGGTCCAAGAGCACCTCCCTCTCGGCGTCAATTTAAGGTTACACTATTCGACGGCACGAACTATTTTGTGCGCGGGGTTAAAATGTCTGCTATCTCATCCGACAACTCGTGCCAAAGAGATAGATGCTATGATGAAGAAGCTGGTTCGCGTACGAATTAGCACTTTTGCAAATTTGTAGCGAAATGGATGATGATTTAGGACGAAAACGAGTGCGCGGAATTTTATAAACAGACCTTTGGGACTCTAGATATCATGAAAAAACTACTAAACATATATTTTCAAAAAAAAATGCATTGCTGAACTACTAATCCAGGGATAGATTAGTAGTTCAGCAATGCATTTTTTATGGAGGCCGTTTTGCAATTTTCCTTCTTCTTATGGTACTTATTGCTGCCCAAAGATGCGTTAAAATTAGTGTTGAAATATGGAACTTTCGACGTTCATAACTTATAAACATTTTTCTTTTTTCTTTTTTTGTTTCCATACAGGGCTAGATAATGATGAGACAAATTGTTGTAATTTTTTATTTTGAACGTTATCTTCAAACAGTGGAATAATCCCAAGACTACGTTTGTATGGAAGAATTATCGACTAGTGTAACCAATTGCCCAATTGCGCAGCCACGAATGCAATGATGCTTTGTTGTCGGCGCGACATTCCGTGTTCTGTGCCTGTGACTTTTGTGTTAAAAATTAATAGTTGGATATACGCACCATTGGTTTTAACTATGCCATAAAATATGTGATAAAAGTTTTACTTTACCACATATTGCTTAACAGTTATTGTGGTTAACGTCGAATTGCTAGCGCACAATACAGACATTTGTAGGTCAGATAATAATATGGGAATCGTTGAAGTGTATAGTAGTCTTATGTATTTTGTTTAAATAGCTTCGTCCAAGGAATAATAATAATATATTTATTTTTTATAATAATATATATTTATTTATTTCTCCTCACAAAACAAGACATTATATGATACTTAAACATTAAGCTCAGTAAAAGAATACAATTCACAGTCAAGTGTTTGTGAGGAGCTGGTGTCTATTATAGGTATACACCTGTATTACAGATCACCAGGTCCTCACCCCACGAACTCCGGTATAACAAAACAAAAATAACGTATACGCAAGAGATTTGGTTTGGTTACAGTTTGATCATCTTGTTGGCAAGGAGACAAGATACTTGACAAGTAAAAGTAACTAAAACATAAATGGTAAAACTATTTGCCCCTTAGTATGTTAGCATGTAGATGTATTACAGTATGAGTATGTATGTGTGTGTGTGTGTTTTGCATAGTGTACGGGTGTGTGGCTATGTGAGGTGTGTGCATGTAAGCGCTTGGTGTTATCAAGGTTTTCTCTAAGAATACCAATTTTGTTACTCTCTGTAGATGAAGGAGAATTCTCGTATTTAAAAAACTACCAAATTCAAATCGCATTTCAACTCGGCGGCAATTATTAAGTCGCAGTAAGTTTTTTTTTTCAAATTATTGTTTCGTTTATTTACTTTTTTCTCATCTCATTTTAATTATTAAATAATTCGTAAATAAAAAATGTCCGGTGTCGTTACGTTCCGTTCCGATACCGAATCCACACAACACAAAATACAAATTCAAATTGTATTTAGCTGTAAGTTAAAAAAAAATGCATTCAAATTCTATAGAAAAGTCACGAGTTTGATCATCTGAGCCCATTTTGAATAAAATAAAATAAAACATTACCTCAAACGTGCGGGATCCCGTATGAGTAATCCCGCATTTCTGATCCCGCAAAAATAAAGTGCGCCATTCCGCGTTTGCGGGATTGGATTCCCTAATCGTAATGGTACGTACTCCCTAGAGTAAAATAATCCTAAAGCCTAGCCTTCTCCAAGCTCCAATCAATTATTTACAGATTTTTTTTTAATTGGTTCAGTTGTACGACGTAGAAACGTGTCCAACAGAAAGACCGAAGAGTTACTTTCGAATCTAGACACGAGCCAGTTATAATTCTAGTACAGTTTTTCGCAATAATTCTATGATTCTGGTACGCAAAATTATTTTACACATTACCATCTAATTGATACTGAAACAGACCCAATAAAGTGCCACAACAAATAATTATTTTCAATCACACATTATACAGTACATAATTCTCTGTAGCACGTCCATTTCATGTCATCACTGAATCAGATGTGTTGTGTTCATCGGCTGAGAATAAAGTCAGCTCATCTTGTTTGAAGGTTGGGAGAACTGAGTAATCGCTATATCAGGTAGATGAGCAATATCTTGGGAATTGAGAGATTTCAGTATCAGGCGAACTATGACATAATTTTGTAAATTAATACCGAAGAAAGAGCAATAAACGGTCCGCAATCTCACACACCTTCTCACACTCACTTATATCACTTCCATCACACACTAAGAGATGACTAGTTACACACTGTTAGCGACGCGAACTTACTTTGCCTAAAGGAAATATAAATTATACTGTTTCTTTTGAATATTTGTAAAATAAAACCTTAATTGTACATATCTGTTTAATATGTAATTGTAAGAGACATATTTTGTATATTTTGTGTTTATTTCTTGTAAATAAATATGAAGACAGGAAGAGGGTTAACATTCGGTGCTGTCCGCAGTCATTGAAGGGTTGGCGGGGCGCGGGAGGGGTACAGAGCCGCTCGCGCTGCGTGCCTCGCTTTGCGCAGTTTTTCAGTTGTTCCCCGACCGCCATTGAAAGCGGTCACGTTTGTTTTTCTTTACGGGCAACCACCAGATGCTACGCTTTCTTCCATTTTCTACTGAAGGCTTGCATTTTACTCCTTCTACCCTTTCCGAGTCTCCGATAGGCTACACACACCAACCATTAGTATTTTTGGTTTTCTTTGTTTTATCTGTTATTTCTTAGTTCTTCCTTAATTTCTATTTTGTATTGGATAACATCTTTAGTTTGCATTTCGTAATTTATTTATATTGTATTATTATATACTTATTACCTTAGTATTAGATAAGCACATTCAAACATGGGATCATCATATTCGAAATACTATTAATTGCAACTCAAGGGAAACGGCGTTGAAGGCTGAAATACAGGCTATGCCTAGTTCGGCCTCAAATGCTATACTTTAGTGTTATCTTGATCTTATCTTTAGTATAAGCAATAATTGTGAAAATTTACAAATTTCTGTGAATAAAGATTATTATTACTAATGTGAATGCTATCTCCGTATCCAAGATCAATCAATTGCTTCCAGAAAGTACCTTCCTTACTAATATTTTATTTGTTCACTGCTGTTGCCCGCTACTTCGTCCGTGTCAAATTTCGTAAAACTAAATAAAATCATGGGTTTTTGTTCTTCTTTTAAAATAAAATTTGCCTAACTAATTTCTTATTTCTTTCTTCTATGTGCCTATGAAAGTCCCGTCCAAATCAGTTCAGCCGTATCGGGGATTAGCCAGAACAAACAGACCGACAAAAACCGTATATACTTTCAGACGCATTGCTAAAAAGCTATTATTTTGATATTTTCGTGGCGAAATAATAACAGCCTCACGGTTCGATCTTCAAGGTTAAACAAGGCTTGCCGAGGTCGGTCCGTGGATGGGTGACCATCTTACATAGCGAGATTCCTCCATGCCTCGGAAAGCACGTAAAGCCGTTGGTCCCGGCTGTCATTTGAAGATCTTTGACAGTCGTTACGGGTAGTCAGAAACTTGAAATCTGACACCAGTCTTGCCAAGGGTATCGTGTTACCGTTACTGGGTTGTGGAGGTCAAATAGGCAGTCGCTCCATGTAAAACACTGGTACTCAGCTGAATCCGGCTAGACTGGCAGCCGCCCCAACATAGTTGGGAAAAGGGTAGACAGATTGATTGCAAACAGACACTTCAATTTTATTTATTTGTTTTCTTTAACAAAACACGAATATAAGACCTACGAGTAGGCATTACGCTGTCGTGAATAGCGCTATCGTTTCGGACCACATTTAGTTAATCCTACTTCATTTTAGTCCAGTGAGCTTCTGAAATGTGCCAAGTAGAATTCAATGTTGTTATCATTTTATTTGAACGATACACTTTTATTTTTCTTCAAATGAATGTTCATAAATAAAGTTGGTAAAATCTAATATTGTCAAAACTATGCAGGATACACTAGAGTGTAATACAAACTTACTATTAACATCATCATTCGCAGTCCGACGTGACCCTTCTTATACTTCTACTAGCTGTCCCACCCGGCCTCGCTCCCGTCAACTGGCTACCTCCTTACCCTACCCTACCTACCCTACATACATGAATGTTGCGTAACTGTAACCGCTTACGCAGCGCACGCAACGGAAGCTCTCAAAAAGGTTTACCCGTTTTTGTGACATTTTTCATTTATGCTCCGCTCCTATTGGTCGTAGCGTGATGTTATATAGCCTATAACCTTCCTCGATAAATTGACTATCCAACACAAAAATAATTATTCAATGCCAACCAGCAGTTCCTGAGATTAGCGCGTTCAAACAAACAAACTCTTCAGTTTTATAATATTATTAATAGTAAAGATTAGAAAAGCGATTGTAGCTTTTGTGTGCACCCGCGTAACAAAACTTTATTGCTTACATACGATAACTTTTGTGTTGCCCTATTTCCTATCTAAGTCACACCACACATGCGCGACTTAAGACATCGCGTCTCCTTATTTAGTCGCATCGATAGAAAATCAACTGAACAATAATCGCAATGCGACTTGTCGTGTCTTTGTAGCTATTGGACACCATAATCTTTGCAGAAAATATTTTTACGACACTATCAAATACAGAATGGTCTATAAACAGATAATATCCGCCCCTTCAATAGAAACATAACCATTATGTCTTCATTGTAGCCCATACAATGATCTTAAACTGTCGCCCATTCACGAAAACTTCGTAGAAAACACAATTTTCAAGGCAAGGCTCGCGAATAGGCAAACTTTATCCCGTACAGTAAACAAGGGTGCCACTTTAGTGCCACGGTACTTATTCTGACAAACATTCTTTTTGTGATCGCACATTTGTTTACATGGACCACAGAGCAAAGAGACGCTTACACAGCCACTAGAGATGGGCGTTTTCGGTTTTTTGCGCAAACGGTTATGTAACCGATATACAGTTTTCATATCGATATCGAAAACGGTTTTCAGATATCGATATCAGTAGTACAGCGATATGGTTCCTATCGGTTGTGAAGTTTGCGTTTTGTTCGTACGTTTTTGGATTGTTACGTTTTTAAGTTTTGAGTTATTCGTTCGTTCGTAGCAAGTAGTTTTGATTTGTTTTGTTTTTGACAGTGGTCAAGCGAAAGCCTATCTACGATAAAAAATAAATAAAAAAAATACATACAGTTTTTGTGATATCGGTTATTTTGATATGGATATCGATATGATATGATATCGAACCCCATATCCGATATAAGTTACGTTTTAATATATCGGACCCATCCCTAACAGCCACTTTTAGAGACAGAATGATAAAAAAACTTTTTAACAAAAACATTAAACCGACTTCCAAAACAAAACACTACAAAGCGAAAAATAACTTTCTTTTCGAATCGGTGTCTTGGATACCTATTTTTTTTATTTCGTTATTGACGCCGACTTCTGAAAAGAAATTAATTTATTGCTTTGTAGTTTTTTGTTTTGGAAGTCCGTTAAATCCTTTGTCTTTTTAGTTTTGGTACCTTACATTACCATTTATAGCCGGAAGGGTTATCATAACATAACCAACAAGCCTTAACACGACTGCGATGCATTGTTTTATTACGGAGTTCTAGTGCCTAACTTCTGGCTTCATCACCAGATCAGTTCGATGGTACCATTTATTTAAATTTGCTTCATCACGGTTATATAACTATTTGAGATAACTTACACCCAAAAAATACTTATCATTAAGTTCTACTTCACCAAATGATAGTTTGCGAAAGCAAATGCTTGCCATTTTGATGAAAATACCAAAATCGCTATATGTGTGCCTATACAATTTGAGGAGTTCCCTCGATTTCTTTTGGATATATTCGACCTGCCATGGGACTAACTGGAAAGTATACCCGTTCAAACAAAATAATAATTTTCCAAATCGGTTCAGGCGTATTTCAGTAATCGGGGAACACACATAAAAAAAGATTCCGACGAATCGAGAACTTCCTCCTTTTTAGGGTTCCGTAGCCAAATGGCAAAAAACGGATGCCTTATGGATTCGTCATGTCTGTCTGTCTGTCCGTCCGTATGTCACAGCCACTTTTTTCGAAACTATAAGAATTATGCTGTTGAAACTTGGTAAGTAGATGTATTCTGTGAACCGCATTAAGATTTTCACACAAAAATATAAAAAAAAAACAATATATTTTGGGGGTTCCCCATACTTAGAACTGAAACTCAATTTTTTTTTCATCAAACCCATACGTGTGGTGTATCTATGGTCAGGTCTTCAATAATGATATTGAGCTTTCATACATATTTTTTTTCTAAACTGAATAGTTTGCGCGAGAGACACTTCCAAAGTGGTAAAATGTGCCCCCCCCCCCCCCTGTAACTTCTAAAATAAGAGAATGATAAAACGAAAAAAACATATGATTACCAACCATGTAAACTTCCACCGAAAATTTGTTTGAACGAGATCTAGTAAGTTATTTTTTTTTAATACGTCATAAATCGTAAACCGCAATTTACCAAGTACGGAACACTTCGTGCGCGAGTCCGACTCGTACTTGGCCGGTTTTTTAATTTTATTATAATAGTTGTAAATAAAACTTATGTATATTTTTTTGAAGTCGGGTAGAAAAGCCTTCTTCTTCTTCTTTTCGTGTTGAGTGATTTTTACTAAAAAAAAAATCGGACCCGTATTTAGCAACCTGTATAGCTCCATTAACGCGTTTAAGTCCTGGAAGGTGCAGGTGGTAGCGAATGACGGGCAGTAAAGGAGGTGACGAATGTCCTGTGAAGAGCTTCCACATTAGTGTTTGGGATTGGTGGAGGATTTATTCATTTAGCCAGATTATTTGTACAGCGGCAAAACTACCGTACATGCCAAACGTGTAGTAGTGTCCTCGTTTTCGCATAGAAATTGATCGGCCGTGACATACGCATGTCTTTTTATATTTGCTAAATAAAATACTTACTAGCTCTAGTACCTAAACAAACATGAAATGTTGATAATTATTAGACACTTCCAACAGAAATCGACGTTGTTTAAATTCGTTATATCTCGTTGGTTTTTTAGGGTTCCGTACCCAAAGGGTAAAAACGGGACCCTATTACTGAGACTCCGCGATCCGTCTGTCTGTCTGTCTGTCCGTCTGTCACCAGGCTGTATCTCATGAACCGTGATAGCTAGACAGTTGAAATTTTCACAGATGATGTATTTCTGTTGCCGCTATAACAACAAATACTAAAAACAGAATAAAATAAATATTTAAGTAGAGTTCCCATACAACAAACATGATTTTTTGGCCGTTTTTGCGATAATGGTACGGAACCCTTCGTGCGCGAGTCCAACTCGCACTTGGCCGGTTTTTTATCAATTTATTAGCGATGGCGTCTCTTATCCTTTCGCTGATGCCGTGCTCTGTGGCAAACTTTAGGAAACTCCTTTTATACATGATAGTTATGGGAAATTCTTTCCGTAATATTTTCTTTGATAAGTTTTTGTTATTGGACCCTTTGACGTTTATGGCAAATTTGAGTACTATGTAAGCGGAATAATTTATATTTGCGTGGGGTAGTGTGGGATTTTATTTAATTCTATTGTGTTCTGCCGACAAACTGTCCTGCAGTTTGGCAGAAGATATGTATAATACCCATAGATGTAAATATTGTTGAAATATAAAAAAAACTTTCTTTAGCAATACTGATAAATCAATATAGATTTAGAACTTGCCTGAATAAGATCGCTTAACTTGAACTGCTAATTTTGTCTACAGTTTGAAAGTCATAGATGGAGATAATAATAATAATAATAATTCTTTATTTGAACCAAAAACACACGTTACATAATTATTGTGATCGATAATAGACACATTAGTAGAAACTGTGTCGTGTCTATTAACGCCCACCTCCAAGACAGAGATGACATGAAGGTTCTAGATTACGAACAGTTTTTATTTTTATTTTTAAATAAAAATAAAAACGAATAGATAGGTCAAGTGAGCTGACTCAATCGTAGCTATAGCACTATTCCTGAGCTTTGTTCCAGGATTCGATCCTTGGTTCGGGTTAAGTTTAAATTTTTAACCGACTTCCCAAAAAGGAAGAGTTTATCAATTCTTTTTTTTTCATGCGTGTTACTTCAGAACTTTTTACTAGGTGAACCGATTTTGATGCTTCTTTTTATTTGAAAGCTAATGCTTGTCATGTGGTCCCATATAAATTTCATCAAGATCTGATGAAGAATTTCGAAGATATACTGTTGATGGCAACACAAAGTAATTTTATTCTTGTATTATCTGCAACAATGTGTTATCTGTGTAAGGAACTGACATACGTCCCCTTCTCTATAACCTGTGGTCGATGACCAACACGTTTGTATCATGTGAGTAATAAAAAATTATTGATAAAACCAAGAAAATTTTATCTTTTTACCAGCCTAAATACAACCTACGCTTAACCTTTCACCACATAAAGAGCATGGTTTACCTTTTTTTTTTTTTTGTTTCGTTGGGAAAAATGCATTACGCATCATCCTCCCTCCGGGGGAAGGGAGGGGTATGTGGGACTCCCCGGCCTGCTTCCGGTATACCCACTAAAAAACCCAACGGCACTCCCGCATCGTCTTAGTGGAGGAGGACTGGGAAACCGGCAGAGCCTTTACCTCCAGTCCCCCGCCGACGACTGCCCGCTGTCTCACAGCGGGCCCCTCTCAAACGGAGGGGCCCGGGAATGACCGCGAGTGCTCGGCCATTCCCTCCCGCGGGTGGTGATGTGCAATGCGGGCGAAGGGGCCCCCGCACCTGTCGCCCGCGTATCACCACCTTCGCCTCCTTTTGCGATTTACCACCCTCGCAAAAGGAGGCGACCGCTGCCCAGACCCGTCGCCTTCCAGCATGGCGCTACCCACGCCAGGAAGCGAGGGGTCCAGGCCCTCCGACGCGCCGCAGTCATGGCACGCCGGAGCTCCCCCTGTGACGGGTCGGGTCTGTGGCCCCGTCACCTACCACCTTTCGGCCGCAGGGGACAGGGACTGCGGCAACGATACACCGACAGTCCTCATCCCCTGCGGCCCCACCGCGTCCGCCATCTGACGGTGGCGGCCCCGTTGAGGCCGCGGAAGGTAAGGGAGAATGGCCGAAGTCACACCGACACTCCCCTCCCCGCCGCGGCCCCCCGCACTCCTCTGCGATGCCCCCCCAACAGAGGGGGGGCATCGCAGCCCGCTCAGTTGCGATGCCGCTACAGGCGGCACCCGCGGCACCGCAACTATTTGGGCCACTCGTCGTCGGCTTATCGCCAAAAGCCTAGACGAGCGGCCCCCGCCTAGGTTCCTCTTGGCTTCACCGTGGGTTTCCGCCACCACGGCTACTGAGCCCCCCCGCCACGACAAGGCGGGAACCAATTAGGGGGGGAGCATGGATTTACCTAGCTCAAGGTACACGAGGCTTCAAACATATACAACAGAACTCTTCAATAAATTTCGGAAAATCACTCGGGATGATGAATGATGAATGAATGATCAATCGCATGTCTGTTTATTGTTTACATCATTTCATAACATACCATCACACTGGTAGGCTCTAAAGGGGTACCCAGTTGTGAACATTTCACCCTGGTATACTCTCATTCCACCGGTTTTGTTCAAGTTTCATGTTATTGGGTTAATCTATTCTGGCATCACTTTGGGAATTATAGGTACCTAACTATAGAACTGGTCCATTATGTACCACTACTAAAAAGTATAAAATAAAAAACCTTTTTACAAAAAAATACAACTGACTTCCAAATGAAAACACTACAAAGTGAAAAATAACTTCAATATTGGAAGTCGGTGTCAAAAACGAAGAAACGAAAACAGGAACACCGACTTCCGAAATCGAAATCGGTTGTATTTTTTTGTAAAAAAGCTTTTTTTTGTAGCAGGATTATTGCCTAGTTGATGGTAGGTTCGCCCTTCAATAAATATGACTTAAACAATATTAATGGTGAAATATGGATGTACATAGTAAATGGTAAACTTCTGCATAACCTTTCGAGGAATACAGGCGATATGTTATGGCAGTTAAGCACGGAGTAGACATGTCGGTGCGATTCGTCGGTTAATCAAACATCAAAATCGAAAAACAGAAAACAATCAAAGGTCCCGCTTTCATATCGACAAGTCAATAAATACATTATTTATGTTTCATTTCCCAAAACCAAGTTCCTCATTAATATTCAGTTTGTCATAATATTTGATAGAAGCCGACGATAAGTAGTACGTTACTACGTGAATTAATGTATTCGTAAACAAAGCCGCGGTATGAACATAGTTACATGCTTTCAATCATTTGGTGACGCCGTCTTGACAATATTGTATGAGGCGTTAACGATGTCTTTGATTACCTATTTAGATAATACTAGCTGTTTCCTGCGGCTTCGCTCCCGTGGACCACCCCACAGGACCCGTTTTCAGGATTAAAAAATAGCCAATGTCACTCAGTAATAATGTAGCTTTCCATAGGTGAAAGAATTTTTAAATCGGTCCAGTAGTTTCGGAGCCTATTCGGTACAAACAAACAAATAAATCTTTCCTCTTTATATTTTATCTTTTTTCTTTCTTTCCTCTTTGTATTTCTTTTTTCATTTTTTTTTTGCTGAGATAGGAGCCTTTTTGGTCTCGCACGGGGTTTTTATTTTTAATTTTGTTTAATTTTAAGCTGATTTCTCGTGTCTCCTGTGCGGGTCACAAATAAATAGTTTTTCTTTCTTTCCTTTTTTTTTCTTCTTTTATTAGTATAGATATGTACATATATCTCTCAAGGTCGTTGGCGTTAGTCGTCGTCTTAATAGGCTGATGATGTGTGATGTGATGTTTAGCGGAGCGCATGAGTTTTAGCGGAAATTCATTAGCATAACAATATTTATAGGAACTTCATTGGTACCTACGTTAGTGATTGTTTCTAATATCTTTAAGATCATTAAGCCTTACTTACTCAACTCGCTTATGTTTGATCAATGTGCATCTGTTTCCTCCCTTAATATCCACCGACTTTTAGGAACTTCATTGGTACCTACGTTAGTGATTGTTTCTAATATCGTTAAGATCATTAAGCCTTACTTACTCAACTCGCTTATGTTTGATCAATGTGCATCTGTTTCCTCCCTTAATATCCACCGACTTTTAGGAACTTCATTGGTACCTACGTTAGTGATTGTTTCTAATATCGTAAAGATCATTACGCCTTACTTACTCAACTCGCTTATGTTTGATCAATGTGCATCTGTTTCCTCCCTTAATATCCACCGACTTTTAGGAACTTCATTGGTACCTACGTTAGTGATTGTTTCTAATATCGTAAAGATCATTAAGCCTTACTTACTCAACTCGCTTATGTTTGATCAATGTGCATCTGTTTCCTCCCTTAATATCCACCGACTTTTAGGAACTTCGTTGGTACCTACGTTAGTGATTGTTTCTAATATCGTAAAGATCATTACGCCTTACTTACTCAACTCGCTTATGTTTGATCAATGTGCATCTGTTTCCTCCCTTAACATCCACCGACTTTTATAGGAATTTTATATTAAATACATTTTTTTAAATATTATGAATGGATCAAACAAAACCACACAATCATTACTCATCCACATTAGGAACAGCGTTTAATCTTCGCGACAGAAATGTTTGTGTTACGTTGGAATGTTTTCTCCTCCAAATTTACTTTATGCTAGGGTTATGTCGGAGAATTTTGTGGAAACTATAGCCTAAATCCTGGATATGGGCTAACCAATAAAAAAACTGATTTATTCCGTTCTAATACCAAAAACTAATACCACTGGTATTTGTTTGAAATCATATTTCTTTTGTATTCCGAACGGATTCCATGGTTTAAACGAATACCAAATCAAGTACAGAGATATAAGGTACAGTCAGTAAAAATGCTATGTATGTAATTATAAGACCTATTATTGAAAAAAAAACAGTTAAATCCATAATAATAAAATTAAGTTAGCAAACGTCTAGTTCAATAATAAAATTTGACTAATAATCAACTTAATTATAAATTTTAGTTCCTCCTGGTACCTGAATAATATTTATTTGCAACTACATCAAAGCAAGAACAATTTACTTACAGGCGAAAAAATATATCTCAGAAAATCAACTCTTAATTTGTAAAAATAATAGTTAGTATTACTATTATATTACGATCACATAAAAATATTAGAAAACCTATTCATTTGATTAGGTTTGACTCTGCTGACTGTACCAAATTCAAGTTGTTGGTAATCGTTCGCACAATAAATTTAATTATTTAAAGAGTGGTATCCGTTCGGTATCGGATCGGTCAATGTGGCGACGCCTGGGGGAGGCCTATGTCCAGCAGTGGACGTCTTTCGGCTGAAATGATGATGATGATGATGATCCGTTCGGTATAAAAAATAAATATGAGTTGAAACAAATACCAGTGGTATTAGTTTTTGGTATTAGAATGGCTTAAATAAAGAAACTTATTAACAAAAAAATTAAACCGACTTCTAAAACAAAACACTACAGAACGAAAAATAACTTTCTTTTCGGCAGTTTGTGTCTTTGGTACCCACTTTTTTCGTTTTTACACCGACCGCCGAAAATAATGTTATTTTTCGCTTTATAGAGTGTTTTGTTTTGGAATTCGGTTTAATTCTTTGTTACAAAGTTTTTTATTTTTCTCTATTTAGTTTTGGTACCTTATATTATTACCATGAAAATACGCATTATTATAAATAACTTAAAACTACTCGTCAGTTCTTGATCAAATTTAAATGGGACCACATGAGAAGCCAGCTTTCAAATAAAAAAGAATAATCAAAATCGGTTTATTTCATTTATTTATTCACAAACAATTAACATAGAGTCGAATATTGAGTACATAATTACAATAATTGGTGGTAAATAATTGCAGTAAAATTATTACTTGAAGATAAATTAAATGTTTGTAGAAAATTGTATATTGATTTTAAATTTGTTACAAACAAATGTAATGTCATATCTATACTAATATTATAAAGAGGTAAAATTTGTAAGTTTGTATGTAGGGGGTAATCTCAGGAACTACTGGCTAAGGAGCGAAGCCGCGTGGGACTGCTAGTTAATCTAATAAATATGTTACAAACTATTATAATGTACGTTAATTCAAATATTTCACAAAAATATTGAATGTCAAAATTAATCAAAGGATAGTATTTAAACGAGCGAAAATAAATTCAAATTAAAGGTGTAAAAAATACTGAATATGGCTAACTACTAAGTGAGCGACAAACAGTGGGCGAATACAAATGTTTAAAACATCGACTTGAAAATAAAAGTTTGTCGACAGGGCTCCTTTTCTGTCTGCAGGGTCTTAAGTAACCTAACCTAACATGTAGGAGATGACGGTAGCTAAGTTCGCTCGCTTTGATCGCTCACTTCATCCCCTTCGAACCTAACCTATCCGTGTCGGGGTTCTCTAAGCTCCCGAGCTCGCTCTTGGACTAATTCGTTGAGAACACGAATACACCCGAACTCCCGCGCTGCACAGCGAAATGGCCTCGTCGGTTGTTCTGCTATTTTCAAAGGAATAATATGCTAAAATAGATAATAGAACCCCAAATACAATTAAATTATGTATCAATATTATTACCGCAGCTCACAAAAACCTCCTAAAAGGTATTACTCAAACCGGATAAATAGTTTCTTACTTAGTATAATAGTCGTCCCTTCAGTATATTTTTCACCCGGTTAATAATTCCCCTTAATCAATTAATGTCAAACAATTGGAATATCAGAATACACAGATACATCTGTCCCTTATTCGATCTCAAATTGATACCGCTCTAAGAGCTTATGGTCACCCCCCAGTTCAATATAAAATAGTTATGTCACATGAAAATATAATGTCAGATTAATCAATATGTCGTAAAAAAATAGAATATCGATTCTATCCAATATAATTCCAAGCAATTATAATGTCAAACTAATCAATATGTCACAAACAATTATAATGTCAAACTAATCAATATGTCACAAACAATTATAATGTCAAATCAATAAATCCTATGACAAGAATACAATAACAGTCGAATTGAATAGAATAGAATATTATTTATTTGCTCAGAATGTAGGTATTTACAATAAGGTGGTTACAATAATATCAAGAATCCTTGTACATTCTACCATTTTGGCATGCAAACATTGATGCAATTTATCATGGAACTTACAAACATTGATGCAATTTATGTTGAGAATCTCCTCCTTTTTTAAAATCGGTTGAAAATGCTTTTGTATTCTTAGTCGCTACTCATTATCAATCAACCAATCTGCTTAGCCTTTTCCCAACTCGATTCTTTTTCTTTCTTTCATCTATATTGCGGTCGGCTGCCAGTCTCCGGTTACATCAGAGTATGCGTATCTGACCTCCACAACTCAGAAACTGGGTAACACGATACTCCAATAAGACAGGTGTTAAATTTATGGATCATCGGCTACTCTCATACTAGCTTCTTCCACCCACCTTGCGAAGATCTTCTCTCCACCTTGCCTATAAGCTAGACCGTATGGATATGCTCATTTTAAGAATGTTGTACACGAGTGACTTGTGAGACAAATTATTTTTGATTACAAAAATCTTCGTGTTTCTGGGCAAAAACTCAACTTCAAGTTAAGCCTTTATTTTGATCATCATCATCATCATCGTTCCAGCCGAAAGATGTCCACTGCTGGACATAGGCCTCCCCAAAGCGTCGCCACACTGATCGCTCCTATTCGTTTCGCATCCTCCGGATTCCCACAGCCTTGGCCAGGTCTTTACTCCACCTAAAGGAAGCCTCCCCAAGCTACGTCTTCCGGTACGCAGTCGCCACTCCAGAACTTTTCGGTCCCATCGAACATCCGTTCTGTGAGCAATGTGTCCTGCCCACTGGCACTTATGTTTGGCAATTGTAAAATTTTATTTTCACTTTGTTTTAATTTTGTTTTTGGTGTACAATAAAAATCTAAGACGGAATAGTTGACAGCCCTAAAGCCAAATCATATGAAAAGACTAAGCTTAATACCCAAAGGAAACTTAGTTAATGAAGTCTTCGCGTGCGTGAAGTCTAATGAGTCATTGTTTTAATGACATCAACGGCAGAAGGTAGACCGTTGAATAGAAATACTTAATCTTCGGCTAAGGTCAAAGCGTTTGTATAACTGGTAACTTAGTTTTGTCAAGGTTACTGGAGTATGGTCGTGGTGGCTCAGTCTCGGGGACCACACCTCACGTGCTTGAGGTCGTGGGTTCAATTCCGGGCAAGTATCAATGCGACGTTTTCAATTCATATGTTGTACATTCCGGCATGTCCTAGAACCAAAAATTCGAAGATATGTGACATCCACCAACCCGCACTGGGCCCGCGTGGTGGATAGTGGCCCATTCCCTCTCACAGAGATGAGGCCAGTGTCCCAGCAGTTGGAACATTAATAGGCTGATGATGTGATGTGATGTGTGTTGTACATTCTAAGTTTAGCTTTGACATCGCTGGCTTCGCAGAAGAAAAACATCGTGAGGAAAGCTATAATTATAGTTAATATAAGTTTGAAATCGCCAATCCGTCTTGAGCATGCGTGGTGATTAAGGTTACACTAGTCGAAAATTCTTCCATACAAACGTAGTCTAGGGATTATTCCACTGTTTGACGATGTACGTTCAAAATAAAAAGTGATATCAATTTGTCTCATCATTATCTAGCCCTGTATGGAAGCTAAAAAGTAAAATAAGAAAATATTTGAAAGTTATGAGCGTCGAAAGTTCCACATTTCGACACTAATTTTAACGCATTTTTGGGCGCAAATAAATACCATAAGAAGACGGAAACATGCAAAACAGCCTCCATACAGGGATAGATTAGTAGTTCAACAATGCAAATAATTTTATTTTGAACAGATAGATTTAGTAGTTTTTTCATGATATCTAACTATTGACTGACAAAAATGTCTGTTCATAAAATTTCGCGCGCTCGGTTTCGTCCTAAATCATTATCCATTTCGCTACAAATTTGCAAAAGTGTGTATTCGTACGCGAACTAGCTTCTTACTGCTCATCACAGCATCTATCTCCTCCGCACGTGTTGTCGGTTGATATAAAATGCATTTTAACCCCGCGCACAAAATAGTTGGAGTCCTTTTCCCTGCAGAGAAACAAACTAAACTGTCTAACATTTCTTTGTAGAAGAGGGTCAGTGGTTCACGACTAGTCTGAGAATCTTTAGCATAAAATTTAAAGTTTTAATGGAACTAGTCGTTGACCATAAACCTTGTTCTATAAAGCTTTAGACAATTTAGTTTTGATAAAGTGTGGCTAAACTTTGACCCTTAACTGTCGTGAGTGTCTGTTTTGTTAAACGTGAATGTTTGTGAGGATCTATGGACGTTTGTCTCTTTTACGCAAAAGCTACTGAACGAATTTTGATGAAATTTTACTGAATTATAGCCTAATACTTCAAAATAACACAGAGGCTACAATAATATTATAAAGATATTGGGCGAAGTACTAATACCATGTGGGCGGAGCCGCGTGCGGCTGCTAGTGTTTTATATAGGCTTGTATTTGTCAGGCAACCGCCTTACTACCGCAAGTGTATTTAGGCATAATCAGTTTTCATCAGGTGCATTAATCGACTACTTCCTTAGTGATCCTATGCCTTTTCAAGGCTTTCCTACACTAGATGCGTTCTGCGTCCTGCGGTCCGGTCACTCGAGCATATGGTGCGTGAAATGTTCGAGTGACCAGACCGCAGGACGCAGAACGCATCCAGTGTGACAAATGCCTAAATGCCGCCGAGTGCATTTAGGCATTTGTCACCGATTGCAAACACAGTAAGTTTATAATAAATCGCGTGAGATTATGAACTCTTTCTTCTCGTTAAGATACGGATATACATACAATCGAATTAAGATTCATATTAATTTATTGCATTCTATATTGTTTTACTGAAGATTGTATTTGGAATGATTTGCTCCCGCTACCATATCGTGTCAAAATCATTACGGTGCGACTGGCAAAAAGAGACAGATTGTATACAAGTCATATACATCTGTCCCTTACGCACACTCGGAATAACCTTGCTCTAAGAGCTTATGTTTACCCCCCTGTTCACAATATATCGAGATTTTATAGCCTGGCAATCTTACGGTGTTTTCAATAATCCGGCGACATAAACACAGCTTGCATTTCACCCGGGTCACGCATTTCACCTAGTACCCGGGTGACTATTAATCCGGTTGGAACGCCGCCAAGTGATAGTGTGGTCGGTCACTTTATACCCAAGTGTTGACCAACATGAGCTACACGTTAATGGCTTGAATATGTGACCGATTTATGCATGTGTAACTTACTTATTTGGGTTGGTAGTTGTACCAATGTATCAAGCTCAATAGCTTTAGAAAAAGGTATTTTCACAAAGAAAGAAAGAAAAATAGTTTATTTGCGCCACGCTCGACGCATATTATAATAACTGCATTCGGTTCATATTTAACTCGAGACAAGTAAAAATAAAAAAAATCCAATGCCCCCGAATGTTATTTTTTATTTCATTCTTTTTAAATTTAACTAGTAGTAGATACGCTTCATGTCTATTGATCGACAATCTATATTTAACACGTAATTATGACACCATATTTTGCGGAAACAGCCCGATTCAAACAGTAAAGCGTAAATATTTTTTCGATTGTGCAAACACGAACCCTTAAGATATTTGGGAATATCATCCGCAACGTAAGCTCATTGGATCGATTAAAGGTACAAGAAAGAGAACAAGGTCAACGATCTCGCGGCCGATCTCCCACAAGATGGACAGGCTTAATAAAGTCCTCTACGGAGTGTTTCGTCACCGAATGTACACGCAATGGCACGAATAGAGAGAGATGGATAAGTCTCGCAAAAGTCTCAACAAAGTTATCAGACAATCCATGACCGCTAGGAGTGTACGATATGTCCGGCTCGAAGGACCAATGTCAAATTCCTACCACCTAGCAGCCACCAAGTGTCTCTAACGTGCGATAACAACAGGTGTGATACATTTAAGAAAAAGAAGTATTGTCACACAGGTATGGGTTACAGAAATGACGATCTGCAATGTTGAACTTGTTACAAATCGTGATGTGGTAATAAAAGTCATCTTGGCCGATTTCAAACATGGCGGTGAATCGCAACCATAGACCGAGCACAAATCCAGAAACCAGGCTGCTACTGATAAAAATCTGATGGTAAAACCCAATAACACTATGCTCGACCCTGTAATTGAACAAAAGACCTGATGTTAAGCAGTAGCGCTTGTAACGACTATCGCAACGAGGTGGATTCGAGAAGTTCTTATCCAAATAACATGTTTATTTTAATTCCGTCAGTTGGGATTGGTCATAACTTAACTGCTTCGGATGTTAATGTTTTTCTAGAACCTATTATATATTGTTAAATAATTATTTTTTTAAAAGAGTAAGTATGGAGTTGCTTGTGCGTTCTTCTCCATAACAAACTACTTTTCCGTATGCACGGTAGAATCAATTTTTATTACTTGAAAATTTTATTTTTGACGTTCAAAAGTGCCGCATAAAGGCCTATTTGAAATAAATATATTTGACTTTGATTCTATACAATAGAGAAGTTATCTGGCTTCGTTTTAGCTGGTTACTCTATATTTTATTACGTTCAGTAAGATTTTACAACGTGGTGTTTTAACAAGTTCTAAATGTTATACTTACAAGTTTAAAAACACATTACATTAGTTAGTCTGCCGAGAACTTGTACGGTAAGTTTTTAGTTTATATAAGATTTGAAAGTAAGGGAAATAGTATTGGGAAAGTTTATGTAACAGCTTAGAAAATACCTAGATAACTTTGATGATTAGTAGATGCTGCCCAAGTAATTTTTTTGTCAGAAAACCTGTCTAATCCCTTGTTAACTTCGTTCCTACGTTCAGTGCTTTTCTTGAATAGAAAACTAACTATAATTATTTCTAGCCGCGACACCCATGTTTAGGTTTTGCGGGGAACATACGTATCCATGGAGCACCTTCTGTGCACATGCGATGTACTGGCTAGTAAGCGAAGAGTCTTCTAGGAGTAGGATATCCGAGACAAGAAGATTACCTATAGACTTCTGATCTGGTTGTAAAACTCATGAATTTTTAACGAGATTGGGGAGGGCTATGTATGTCCAGCAGTGGACGTCTTTCGGGTGAAATGATGACGATGATGAGTTGATGCTCTAGTAAAGGTGAATGAGTATCTTCCGTATAATATCCATTGCTGCTATACTAATATTAAACTTGGCTTCACAATTGCTCAACAGCATGACGATTGATAGCTCGTAAACCTATATTTTATAATAATTTATTTCTTTGATGTTTTATTTCCTGATAACTTTATGAAATGGGCCAATGTTCAGCGATATAAAAAATTATATTCATTAAAATTGTTCTATCTATGGACTATACTATATTTATAGTATTATATACTATAAATATTTCTTTCGTGTATTGTCGCAACACGAGTGTCTGTGGGTGCCTAAATACAGACGTGATTTTTAATTGATAATAATTAATGTACACAGTACACACACACTTTCCTGAGCAAGTTTTTACACTAATGACAAATTATTATGAATTTTACTATACCGCATCGATGCTTTGATTAAAAACCATTATTAATGGTCTGTTTATTTTCTATTGATGAAATGATTGTGAATGTATAATATTTCAAATCAGACTTCTGGTAGAGTTAATTAAATCACTTGACTCGTGTGTGGTCTTTAGTTACAAAATATGTATTTTATAGTTAGAATGTTCACACTTCATACTTGCTAGACTTTTTATTGTTTCCCAACTATGGCGATGCCAAAAGTCTGTTTGTATATACGTATGTTCTTACGTAGTGCCTAAACTATTCAACCGATTTTGATGAATAAGGTGTTAATCGATTCGTTATTATGGCCCGGGTAACATAGGAAAAAAAAAACAATTGGCCCGGGTTACAGTTTTAAATTAAACTTTTTGCTTATTACTTTATCAGATTTATTTAAAACGTCGGCAGTTCTGAAATGTCACTTATTCTATCCCAAACGTTATAGAATTTTGACAGTCGTTGTCGTTGTTAGAATTGTTACTTGTCTGGCGAATATACCTTACAAAATACTAGCTGCCGCCCGCGGCTCCGCCCGTGTTGTATTGGTACTTCTCCCAATATCTTTATAAAATATAGCCTATGAGTTAATCTGCTGTATAAGTTATATTTGTTTAAAGTTTCATCAAAATCCGTTCTGTAGTTTTCGCGTGAAAGAGTTATAAAAATCCATCCATCGTTTCATAATAGTAGTAGGATTATGACTCATTGCCAAATATAAGTAGCTTAATCAGCTTTTCGTTCATACTGTTTAACAGCTGGAGCCGTTACCACTGGGACACTACTGCGTGTCCAGACCGCCATTGTACCTACACAATTATGAATATTGTAAAAGTTGTGTTGCAATAAAGTGTATTCTATCTACGAGTATATCAAGCTTTGTACCCTGTGATTGTGCCGGAGCAATCAGTCACAGCTCACATTTTTCAAACATATTCCATTGTTTTACGAACGACTGCAATACAGTTCTACAGGTGATGCGCGGGACATAATAACTGTAATGTCGTGGAGTTTGTCGCTTGATATGAAACTAGCTTCTCCCAGAGGTTTTGTCTTCGTGTTAGTCGGAAATTATCCCAAGGGAACACACTCCCATCCACTCCATTTCCAGGACATGGTCTACCCATGTGCCAAGTTTAATCAAAAACCCTACAACCGTTATGATGTGAAAGGTAACAGATAGACAGACAGACAGAGTTATTTTCGAAATCATAATATTAGTTTGGATTAGTGATATATTGCAAGCACCTTTTAGCTAGAGTTGCTACGATTGATATGGCTTGAAATTTGATATATATTAGGAACAAAATTGATCTCATTCATATCTTGTATTGTACAGGTATTTTGTTGATAAACTTTTTATAGTATTAACTACAACTTTTAAACACTTTTGCAAGTACGTAGTTCTGATTTGTTTGAATATAACGATTAGTTAATCCACCAGTTGGTACTCCATACCTTCCAAATGAAATGGAGAGTATGGAGGACCAACATGTTCTTAGAAATACTTAGTTATCTAAAATACTATCCATTTAACATTTCTGCCATAAAAAAGAACAAGATTAAACAAATCACTAATCGTATTGAAAATTGAAACAGCTTCATTTCAAATTAAATTCTGAACAAAAATTCCATCGAACCGTTATTCTCTTTGCACTAAGCTTTTCCACAGATAATATAATACTGACATAGCTTTGCTTAGTTTCTATCTCAACAGAGATTTCTGAATGCAACAAACTGATGCAGTATTCAGAGTAACTTACATACCTATCTTAATTGCTGTAGCATTGTCCTGGAATAGCAAAATGGATTTGTTAGAGGAACAGAAGCAGTTTTTGGACAATAAGCAGGAAAATACGGGTGTAGGCAAAATGTGGACTGTATAGAAGATAGGTCAATAAAATTGCGAATCGGTGACGCAATTAACTTTTATTATTTTGACAGTAAGAGTATTATGTTCAAACGTGTAAAAACCATAAATGTATATAATGAGGTCGCAACAACGGGAATAGTTTGCTAAATTTACTTAGAAGTACTGTTAAAAAAGACTTGGCTTTAGAGGAATTATTTGACGGCAAAGAGAGTAACCATGGATTTTTTCGTTTTTTTAAAAAATCTTTGCCCCACACTAGGAATTTCTCCTGTATCGTGGGTGCATTTACAAACATATAAACTCACATACACAAACACCCAGAGCCGGAACAACTATTTGTAGATCATACAAATATTTGTTCCGTGCGGGAATCGAACCCGCGACACGCAGCGCAGCAGTCAATCGCTCAACCACTGCGCCAAACGTGCGCAAATTAAAAATTAAAAATAAATTTATTTGCTGTCGTTGTCGTTGTCGTTGTTCGGATGTCGAAGGGGCTGAAAAGTTCTGGAGTAGCGACCGCGTACCAGAAGATGCAGCGTTGGAAGGCCTCCCACTAGGTGGAGCGATGACCTGGTTAAGGTTGCGGGAATGCGCTGGGTGCAAGACGCATAGGTACGGCGATACTTGGGCTAGACTTATGTCCAACAGTGGACGTCTTGCCGCTGAAATGATGATTATGAAAGAGAGTGAATGATATCGTGATGGTTAACAAAGAAGAATGGACGAAGAAAAGAAGTAGCACTAACCCCAAGTAACATGCAACAACAATGATAACAACGAGTAACAAAGAACAAGGGCAGGAAGATGATGATTGTTACAATCTGAATAAACAGTCGATGAAATTATTAAATTTTGAATTAGATGAGCTGAAAAAAGTAGCATTAGTTGGTCCCACTTTTAGCCCAATTTATTTGGAATTGGCGCAATTTAGGAAATCGACTGAAATTGAAGGGTATATTTGTGGACTGTAGAACAAAGTTTAGACAAAGATATCTTTGCGTTTTGGGCAGGCTATTGGCATTTGGATAAATTTAGGAGCTTGAATTAATAGAAAAGGAAATATATATTGCAAATTAAAGCTATTCGTTTCCAATACCAATTTACACAAATAGGCAAGTCAATTTCATCCTGACACTTCCAATTCAACGCATTCCAGCTTAAAGCTCAGTTGCAATAGTCAACATTTGTTGCAACACTTGACACACAAGACACTCGCGATTCGTTTCCGACACTCCGCTCCGGACACTACAAAGACTAATGAGTCGAGTCTGTTCACAGCTTTATTTTTAGAAATTCTCTTTGGTATTTTTTTAGAAAGAAAATAAAGAAATGGGTGCAGTCCTACTGAAATGGCAAAAGTGAGCGGTGTATTTGTTTGCCTATCTGTTTTGTTAGGTAGTGAAATGCACAATTACATATTTTCCCATTACAGCATAAAGTTCGGACGCAAGTAAATTGAAAATATTTATTTAAAAATTATATTGATTCGGTTTATTTTGTATTTGCATTTTTTTTATAATGGCAATCCTATTTGATGTATGGTAGAAGAAAGCTGACTGCGCTGACCCGAAATAAATTGGGATAAGGAAGTTTTTTTTTTCTCAGTCTCTATTGACAATAGGAATTTGTGGTGCTCTGCTGTCTTTGTCTGTCTCAAATACGGAGGTGGAGGTGGCAAAATAAAGGAAAAATAAGATTGGTATTTTATCATAACGAAAATCCTATAGGTAACCAAGAGACTATACTTTTCTGCCCAAAAATAGTTTTTTTAATAAATTTATCTCCGAAAACACGTTGTGTTGCGAAACACCCGAGTGTTTCGAGGAGCCTACAATTTTAGAACCTTGTGGTAACAGTGACATGGGACCAAGAAACTCGAGTTATGTCTTCAGATATGTATGTACCTAAGTTTCAATTCAAGGCTTTCTTGCGAAACTTTGCACTTACAACTTCGATTATCTGATGATGTTTATCTACAAAAAAAGATTTTTTTAACAAGCATTTATATTAAAAACTGCATTGTCACTTGTCACGAGAAAGCAACGTGTGTGCCAAATTTCAGCTAAATCGGACACTGGGAAGTGAGACAAATTTAATTTGCAAGATTACAGACAATGGGACAGGTAAAACAAAATAAACGATGCATGTGTTTGTTTAATAAAACAATGTATATTAAACAAACACATGAAGCGCAGCGTTATAAATACCCATAATATAAGTTTGTACCATTATTGTCTTGACAAAAACCTAAACTATATTTATGTACTCATCAAGTTTAGAAGGAAGAATGCAATAAAATAAAACACACAAGTTTATTTCGGTACAATCTAAGCAATTATTTATTCGTCGCCTATCCACTAAGGATGCATTAAACCTGCCAGACTCGTCCGACAGTCACGAAATATGTCTAGTATTATATTACCACATGTTTTACCTCTAGTTTACTAGGCCCACATTTTTTGATCCGTAGTTAACTCAATCAATGGTTAAATATATTAACTCACGAAGCATTTAGCTCGCAAAAAGAAGTGCAAGTGGGTATTTGCGTACGTCAGTTTCACTTCGCTACTCACCAGATTACTCTTTAGGCTCCTTAAGCTAAGCCAGCCACTCGGAAATGTGTTTTGACCGTGAGGCGTTTATCATCAAAAATATGACATGCCAAAACCATCTTGGCTTGAGTGCGAGAGAGATACAGAGCTATACAGAACGAATATTCCATTCCTTTCTCACAGCGGAATAATGGCGTTGACATGGCCCCGTACCTTGATTAGTTACCAACATTCTCATAATCACGAATCATATTATAGAAAAAAATTCCACTTATTAACAAAATAACTTTTGTAGAAGAGTTGTCGATGGCACCGTTGCACAGATCTGTGTTACACATTGTGAAGGAAGTGCGAGGTTCTTCGTCATCTTCATTACTATCACCATCATTTCTTTTATCATCACGACAGGCTTGACGAAGAGAATCATCATTAACAATATCCTTTTGGAAATCATCCTTTTTGTTTTTAATGAGACATGAGCGTTTTGTGTAAGCCTCCCCTGCACCTGTAAATGTAAAGTATAAAATCTTAAGATAATTTCTTAGGCCTCAGATAAGTGACATTTTATCATCGAAAGCGTGGCGATAGTGATTGGAAATAATTCGTTAAAATATCTTTTTTTAAAACAAGCTTTTTTCGTATTCTTCGCAGAAACCCTTTCATTTGATACCCATATCATGACAGTGCACAAAAAATAACTAGTCCGCCATGTTGGGCGGTCCGCCATATTGGATTTAGAATGATGTCACTTAGCTAACCATGCATTGTCATCCAAAATAAACGTGTTTGCTAAATTTCATCTTAATCAGTAGAGGATAACTGCTTTAAAATTCAGTTGCAAGATTTGGCCCGAACACACTTACATACATACATACATACATTACAAGTTAAATTAAAGCTTGTAAAATGTGTGGGCATATCACATGGTCAATCTTATACATTTTGGCATTTCGATCATTGGCATTGCTGATATCCAATGAGTCTCTCGTATTTCAAATATATCGAGTTTGAAATTTGACGGCTATTTGAGAATGTTTTCCTTGGGCCTTACTCTGACCTCTCAAAACTATCATGGTTCCACTGTGAGATACGGACGGTGCTATTTTCATAAACTTTGTTTCGAGCGAAGACTCTTATAGGGATAGCAACAATGTGCATTAAAACGGTGTTAGTAAACAACACGACGGTGACACATGTAACTAACAGCGGTGAACTATATACGGACAGTCAACTCTGTCAGCAATCATTTTCATAATCCTGTTAGGAATGTCCATGACTCGGGCAACCATTGACGTTGCGCGCTTGCTCATTATTACGTATGAAACAATCCACACGCGACGAACACGCAACGCCATGGCAACCCCATCAGTTTAGTTGAGCTATACAGGACGAAGAGCACTATCTATTTTTCAGAGCGGCATCATTATGGTGATGATACGGTATAGTACGGGCCCTGATTTCCCATTTTTGAAATGATGAATTCCTATGTAGCAAATGGCCGACAATACTCCAAACAGGAGCAAGATGTTAATAAAAGCGCATGAGTGTGGATGATCACAGCCAGAGAGTAGAATTAGGCATTTCATGGAGTGGCCGGCCATTTCATGAAAGGGCGCCATTTATTGAATTATCACAATGTTAGTTGTCAATGTTTAACGTTTTACGATATGGCCAAACAATCAATATTTTTTTATTTATTTTTTTGTTGTTGATAGGCTTGCGTTTGACCACTATCACACCTGATGGTAAGCGACGATGTGGTCGACGATGAAGCACGCTTGCCTAGAAGAAACCTATTCACTCTTGACTTAAAGACTCCCAGGTTGTAGCCAACAGGAAATACAGACTCCGGCAGGGAATTCCACTCCTTTGCTGTACGCATAATAAAAGTATTCCCAAAACGTTTGGTGCGTATGGGTGGGATGTCCACCATGTACCGATGACGCATCGCCGTACGTCTTGTAGTCCGATGATGAAACGGGCTAGGAATTAGTTCATGCAATTCCAACGCACACTTCCCGAAATGTAACCGATAAAAAACCGACAGGCTGGCAACTCTGCGCCGATGTTCGAGGTTCTGGAGCCTAGATTCGACGAGTACCTCATTGCCAATGAGCCTCTTGGCCCGTTTTTCGATCGACTAAGTACTTCATGAATAAATGTATCAATAAATTAAGATATAGATCATTTTTCTCAATTAATAAATATTATTAAATTTATAATCATTTCAAAATAATTATAAAGACACACATTAGTGTGTCCGCCAAGTTCGCGAAGCACAAGTAAGTGAAAAACGTTGTTCATGTCAGAAGCAATATGATTTATGGAAATTCTAGAGAACTTGTTATAGTAACAACTTCTTTTATAAGCGAAGCTTCTACAATCTGGCTAAACATGGACATGACTATTAATAAACAATAATAATTGCTATATACTCACTATCAGCCTTAATAGTGCTACATAAGGTCGATTCTACTGGGCATGTATTGATCAAGCTGTCGTCTAAACTTGTTCTGCAGGCTGAATTAATGCCATAACTTTCACACTCGTAGCATTTTAGAGAAGTAGCTGGAAATAGAGAGTTTAGTTTAAAAACAATAAAGAAGCAGGCAAGAACGACAGTGAAAAATACAACAAAACATGCCCATTCGCAAGTTGGACATGTTTTGAATTTTCATTAATCGTGATATCTAAACTGTAAGTTAACAATAAATTAATAGTACATTATTGCAAAGGCCGGGAAATAGACAATTGCAGGTCGAGTATGAGTTTGAAGGCCGAGCCGTAGGCGAGGACTTCACTAATACGAGACAGGCAAATGCCATTTCCGCCGAGGCATATATAATGCTTTTCTCAAAAGAATGCAGGGAAATAAAAAAGTAGATAAATTTCCTTAATTTTTTAAGTTAATGCCATTTTTAACATGAACTTGTACATATCAGCAGCCCACCTTTCGTCTTGTGCCGCATGTCCTGTTGTCTGTTCACCTGAGGACCTTATGACTGCGTCAGCGGAGGGCGTTGCCGTGGCTGAATTCTGGGCCAGGCAAGGCATTTAACTAAAAAGAGTGTTTGTCATCGACACGCTAAGAAGAAGCATGGAATAAATTGCCCATAATGTAGATGGCTTTTTAGTTTTAGAAATCTCATTAAAATACGCCAAAAATACTGTTTCGGAGAAAATGTTCATTTTTTATCGTTTTTCCAAATCGTAAAATTTTCATATACGTACTTTCATGTATTTTCTTTTGACTTCGCTGGAAGCAGGTTTTCCATTGCCAATTTGGCTTCTGATCTTAAATCTGGTGGACCGTGAACCGTTGGAACTCATTTTAATTATTAAATTGATATGTATTAAATATTTAAATAACAAATCAAGACGAATTTTCAGCTTTGCCGCCGATTTTCTATTTATCATCTGTTCCGAAAGCTAAACGCATTTATGGCTATACAGCCACGTGAACGCATTTTGTATTAAGCAAAGAGACTTACTTTGGTATGCCAAGAATGATAAAAGAGATCCAATCAAAGAGTATCTAATAACCCCAGCACGCCGTTTCATACAACATTGCTGGAGCGTTGAAGTGTTCCAAATTCAAAAAACGCTCCAGCAATGGATTTGGTTTTCATTGTCCGTAAATTCGGTACTTCGCGTGTTCTTTTTTCTAAAATAATGTTAATATTTCCATGCATGTTTGAGAAAAAATTATTTTCTTATACTAACTTATATTCATATTCATATATACAAAATAAACATTTTAAATACAAAAGGAAAACTTATGGACAAAGGCGAGCTTAACCCATAATTGGGTTCTCTGACAGCAAACCTCAGTGCTAAAGAGATATTTACAAAATTAGTACAGTTAACAAAAGTGCACAACAAATACTATAAAAAACATTTGAATTCTTACTAACTAAATACACTACACAAATACGTGTAAAGCACACAATGCATAAATATAATACATACAAATATCTAAAATACATACATATTACTTAACTTAACTTACTTAGGTAAGTTTCTATAACAACTTGACATTTTAATTGTCTTTAGGTGACATTAATGCAATCAAACATGTTTTCCAACAACCTGTTAAGAATTGTTGTCAAAAGTGATACGCAGTAGCATATAATAAAACAAAACGGCAACATATAATCAACTAGCTGCTGGCCGCGGCTACGCCCGCGTGGTATTAGAACTACTGCCAATTTCTTTATAAATGATAGCCTATGTATTAGTTTGATGTTTATGCTATAGTTCTGTAAAGTTGCATCAAACTCCGTTTAGTAGTTTTTAAGTGAAAGAGTAACTCACCATATTTAACAGACAATCCGCCGAACCACGTCATCACAAACAAAAGATAAGTTAAGGACTTCATAATAATCTACGAGAACTTGGCAAGCTTGATGTAAAGCAAGACATGCGCACACGTTTATGTTATACCTAATTCTAAACAAAATAGAAAGACTAGTATAGTGTAGGACGACTTACAGCAAACTGTCCTGTTTGTTATATACATGTAGTTACTTATATTTGTGTTCGTTATGTGGAAAAAAAACATGACTAATTTATTTAACCATGTTAACTCGGCTTTGTTTAAAACATAAATGGTCAAGCAATGACAATACTATTTTGAAATGAAAATGCCGTAAACATTTTAGACGAGAAAAAGAAATGAAATCTTTTCAAAGAACTTTTAGCAATTTGCTGCAGTAGCGTTCGAACAAGTCGTAAAAGTTGTGTCCTATCTTTTACGACTTGTTCGAACGCTACTAGAACATCTTCTACTGAAGAGAAGAGATGAAGAAGTCGGTTAAAAAGTAGTCACACGGTGCCATATCATTGCAGTGCGGGTGAAGGGTGACCCACAAGTTTCATCGGTGTCTTGTCCAAAAATGCCCTTGTTTTGAGAGTTGAGTGTTTGAGTGTGCCTTAGCATCGGCATTGATGTGATGAAGAAGCACGCAGCGCAAAACTGATCTTCTCACTTGAATGTGCTCATATAGAAGCTTGATAAGGCTCGCCGATACAATCTGTAATAGCTATTTGCTGAATTTCTCCGTAATTCATCAGCCAAAAAATTTAAATAAATAAATGCCATCATGCAAAAATGTAGCCAAACCACACCTATTTTTCAATGAGACTCGACCTTGAAAATAATGTGCAGGACAATTTGAAATTGGAACAATCTTACTTCTTTTTTCAAAATCATATTTTTTAAATAATTTTTTACTGGACTGTGTGTCGTGGATAAAAACTTGTTTTCGCAAAACTTTCGTAGTGCTCTGCAATTTTTATTTACAGTCTGAATGAAAATAAACACTAGAGCAGAGAGGGAGATCATATAGAGCTAGACATCCTACAATAATAATATGTTATTACTGTATTTATCTTCGCTACTGAACACTGAACAAAACCAAAAATAAATTTTTTGCTTGTTGTTTACAGTGTTATTTATATTTACAAAATAAATATCGTTGATCAAGCGAATTCGTGGCGGAAAGCCAACCATATCTACTTCGGTAGAAAAAGTTAAGTAGCGTACTGATTTTAACTGTCTATGGTATTTTCTACCCGGTGGCGCGGTCGGGTTAAGCACCTTTGGTATTTCAACCACAATATGTGTTGACCTCTTGTCACAATTTTTCCTTGTACTTGATACATTAAAATAGGATACTTCTAGTGTTAATTACCTTATATGTAGGTACTAACTAGTACGTTACGTCTGTACGGTACTTATCTATTCTGTGGAAGTGGCTTAATAATTATTTCGTTCTAATATTTCTCAGTATATTTAATTTAACTAACAGAATTATAGTAAGTACCTATAGCATAAAAAGTGCAGGTGTTTTTTTTTACAATTTTACCCAAACCCTAGGGAGCTCGTGGCTAAATAATAACAGCCGCACGGGTCGATCATCAAGGTTAAGCAACGCTTGACGATGTCGGTCAGTGGATGGGTGACCATTTCAACATACCGAGTTTCTTACGTGCCTCGGAAAGCACGTTAAGCCGTTGGTCCCGGCTGTCATTTGAAGATCTTTGACAGTCGTTACAGGTAGTCAGAAGCTTGAGATCTGACACCCAGTCTTGCGAAGGGGTACCGTGTTACCCAGTTACTGGGTTGTGGATGTCAGATAGGCAGTCGCTCCATGTAAAACACTGGTACTTAGCTGAATCCGGTGAGACTGGAAGCCGACCCCAATAAAGTTGGGAAAAAGGCTAGGCAGATGATGATGACCCAAAGCCAAAGCTGTTGACTGCTGCGCTGCTTGTCGCGGGTTCGATTACCGTACGGAACAAATATTTGTATGACCTACAGATAGTTGTTTCGGCTCTGGGTGTTGTTTAAGTGAGTTAAATGTTTGTAAACGCACCCACGATACAGGAAGAAATTCCAAAGTTTAAAAAAATATATATATATTATTTATACAGACAGCTATATATACTATATTAGTAAATCAAGATCAAAATTTAAAAATGTCACAATCAAAAGAATAAATGTAATGCATGACTTTTTTTTTTTTGGTTTTGAAATCATCCGATGACTTCTCCCGCTCTGGGTGAAGCGGGAGGGCATGCCAGACTTTTACTGACTAAAACCCACCCGTGTTCCTTCAGTTGCTTGTGCCAGGGCCGCGGTAACTCTCTTTCAAATTTATCCGCGACCCAGACAGGCATCGGCCCTATCGGACCCCGTCACTTTTGCTGACATTGAGGCGCGCGTGGAACCCTACGCGCCGTAAACTCGGGCTTGGTCCTTATCGGACGGCGAGCTACCCATTACTCTCCGTCCGCAAGCCCGCGACTACGGTGGCCGGGAATCGGCTCGCGACTCCTGATGCCCGGGGCGTCTCCTGCGGTGCCTAGGGGCGTGAGGGCGTCTCCCTCACGCGTTCCGCCTCCTCCTTTGCGAGCATTACTGCTTCGCAGAAGGAGGAGACAGCTTCCCATGCCCTCTCGCTCCGTACCATGGCCTGGACCAGGTCCGGACGCGAGAGGTCACCACCGCCGATCGCCTCCAGGAGGACACGGCGGTGCTCCGCCCAAGCAGGGCAGATCTCCACCGTATGCTCCACCGTGTCCTCCGAGCGGTCCACACAATGGTGACACCCGGGCGTTTCCTCCCGCCCTATCTTGAACAGGAACCTCCCGAAACAGCCGTGACCTGTGAGGACCTTTGTTAGGCGGAAGGTGAGGACGCCGTGACGCCTCTCAAGCCACTCCTCAAAGAGGGGCCTTACCGCCGCAATTGTGGCGTGCCCAAAATGTAATGCATGACTGTGTTTTAATTTTTACATTTACTCTTTGATGAAAAATTGTAATATTCTGCCACTACAGTAAGTGGAAGAATATTACACTTTTGAAAGAGTTTTGGAACAATCTTAGACCCATGCCTTGTTTAAAATGTGGTTGCTACGTTTTCGGGGCTTAAAAACATTGTCGGTATAGGTCGAGTTACCCCACATTGTAGTCCATAGCTTAGGAAAGATGACACATCGTCAAGGTAAGTTGAAAGAGCAGCATCAAAAAGATCATTTATATAAAGCAAGAAAAGTAAAGGACCGAGAATGCTACCTTGAGGCACACTACACTTATTTATTATTGCTATTGATTTAAATTTCTCTTTGGAATACAGTCGGTCACTTTTCTATACATCTCTCTTTTCTCTGTACACTGTTTTCTGTAACTTAAATAGCTAGATGTCCATTCATATGCATTTCTCCTAATGCCGTAAAAGTTTAATTTTCACATCACACTTGATCACACACACATCTTTATCTTATTTATTTCACACCTATAAGTTCAATATCTTACAGTATTTAAAGACGATGTTATACCACAGAATAAACAAATACACAATATTCAAACATATAAATTTAACAATCATCATCATCATATTAGCCGAAGAATGTCCACTGCTGGACATAGGCTTCCCCCAAGCGTTGCCACATTGACCGGTCCCGTACGTCTCGCAACCAGCGGATCCCCGCAACCTTCACCAGGTCATCGGTCCACCTGGTGGGAGGACTTCCAACGCATCGTCTTCAGGTGTGCGGTCGCCACTCCAGAACCTTTCTGCCCCATCGGCCATCCGTTCTGCGAGCAATGTGCCCTGCCCACTGCCACTTAAGTTTGGCAATTTTTTGTCAACCGCAATCCAAATGTCACGTGTCCCATATTGGCATTTCGACATTCGCCATCGTTGCCATCATATGACACTTATATAGAACCTCTGGATAATTTAGCAAAATCCTATGATACATGATTTATCATAGGAAAATACGTATTAAATCCAGACAGAATTATTTGAGCATTCAGTTAGTTGTCACCGTAGTGATAACGACCATGAGATACGTACTTAAGAATTAAGTTGTAGACATAAATCAGTTTGATTTATGCCAAGTCCCGCGACGTTGAGGGATTATGATATGACATGTATTTAATGTATTGATTGATGGTTCTCCAAAGTAATGGGTTAAGTGTGGGAATATTGTTATGCTCAGTGGAACTATTTGTTTAAAAAAAAGTATTCCTTCATAATATTATTTATTGTTTCCTCCTAAAGACTGAATGTTCTTTTGATTATTCAAAAAACCGGCCAAGTGCGAGTCGGACTCGCGCACGAAGGGTTCCGTACTTGGTAAATTGCGGTTTACGATTTATGACGAATTAAAAAAAAAACTACTTACTAGATCTCGTTCAAACTAATTTTCGGTGGAAGTTTACATGAAATGTACATCATATTTTTTTTAGTTTTATCATTCTCTTATTTTAGAAGTTACAGGGTGGGGGGGACACATTTTGCCACTTTGGAAGTGTCTCTCGCGCAAACAATTCAGTATAGAAAAAAAAAAGAAACCTATCCATAGATACCCCACACGTATAGGTTTGATGAAAAACAAAATTTTGAGCTTCAGTTCTAAGTATGGGGAACCCAAAAAAAATTGTTTTTTTTTTTTTGTGTGAAAATCTTAATGCGGTTCACAGAATATATCTACTTACCAAGTTTCAACATCATAACTCTTATAGTTTAGGTAAAAAGTAGCTGTGACATATGGATGGACAGACAGACAGATAGACATGACGAATCCATAAGGGTTCCGTTTTTTGCCATTTGGCTACGGAACCCTAAAAATGTTCAAAACCTTCATATTTTAATGGGTCTCGGTATTTTACAATTGGGTTGAAAGGGGTTGTTGTCAAAAATAATCTATTGAGTCCGACAGTTATATAATCTAAAAATATTGGACACGTGTTTTTCTTTTGCCACGTAAATAAAAACTTACGACGAAAATTTGAAATATCGTGTGACGTCATGGAAGTGATTTCAGAAGCGCCTACTCCTGAACTTTGATGCGCTTTATCGTTATCAATTTGTATTTAATTGTTAAAGCAAAAGCTACGGGTCCAATATTATTTGATAATCTCATTGGCGGACTAATTAGAAAAATAATAATTATATTTAGAATTATTATTTTTCTAACCACATTTTCAGCAAATAGGTTAGCGATTTAATCGCCTTCAATTGTTAAGGGGAGTGATTTTCGATATATATATGTATATAGATATATATAATATCCGATTCATTAAAAGAGAAACAACATATCAATTAAAAAAAAATATTCCTCAATAAAAGACAACATTACAATTACATTATTTTTGATTACTTTATCAATAAACATACTTATAAAAAGATACAGACAATATTGCATTTATGAACAGAATCAGTTTTTTTGAAGAGATAGCCCCCGCTCCGTTGCACAAATCTGTGTTGCAAATCATGGAGGTGACTGGAGTACCCTCCTTTAAAGTCCTTACTTCGTTTTTTGCGCCGGAAAATTCTTCGATGGTTTCTTTTCCCAATTTCCCACACGAACGTTTTATGTAGATGACATCCGTACCTGCCAAAGAATACAGAAAAATACTTAAAATATACAAAATAAAAAATGTTTTCCTACTACTACTTCCTTTCTTGTTGCGAATCGAACCCAACACATTGCGAGCGGACAGTGTGGCCCCGATCGACATTCGTTTCGCTACAGTGGCATTCTCGTTTAAAACTTTCATTGTTTGTCCGAGCCAGTGTGTAATGTTTAAGTTTCAAAGAAAACACTAAACTTTCGCCTATTTCAATAAATTATTTCATTTCCAAAGATAAAGTCAAGATATTGCGTTCAATATGGCTGCCATTTTGAAGTTATTATTAGTTTGATTTTGTACTTACTTTGCGGCTGAAACGTAAAAGTGCGGCAAACATACTTATTTGACGCGTCAGATTCTGGGCATATTTTGATCATGCTGGGGTCTAACTTAGAACATGTTAAATCATCATTGACATCATTGGGAAAATTGTGGCACTCGTAACATCTGAGAGAGGTAGCTGGAAAGAGAGACCTTATTAAACTTCGAGATTTCAAGGAAAAAGAAAAAAAATTGACATTAAAATCAAAATAAATTTGTATTGCTTTAGACTAAAATAAAAATGTAAACATATAAGTGTTGTATATTTTTGAAATCACCTCCTAAAACCCTTTATTTTGATGAACACACGATGGGATTGGAAGAAAAAAAATTGTGCCTCCACAATATGGCACCCAAAAACCGCATTTTCGATTTACCAAATTTTAAGGCGCCTCCCCGAGCAAAACGCCGCGCTAGTCGAATTTTGTGCAGTTTTGAAGAGCTATCTACTCTTTATTTAAAAAGGAATATCAATTAATAAAAATACATTAAATTTCTACATAATGTTGATTCTAAAATGGTAGTACACTTTTTTTTTAAAGAGGTATATGTGTCACTAATCTCCTTACAACAAAACCATAAAAAAGTGAAATAATTATTGATAGCATGCATCTCCTCGTAAAGTGTTCATTATATATTTTTTATACTAACACTAATGGATAGACAATTTGATAACGATCATTTTGTAAGTTTTTTCATGATATCCAGACTCCCAAAGGTCTGTTTATAAAATTTCGCGCGCTCGGTTTCGTCTTAAATCATAATCCATTTCGCTACAAATTTGCAAAAGTGTGTATTCGTACGCGAACTAGCTTCCTACTGCTCATCACAGCATCAATCTCTTCCGCACGTGTTGTCGGTTGAAATAAAATGCATTTTAACCCCGCGCACAAAATAGCTCGTGCCGTCGACTAGTGTAACCTTAACGCTCATCTTCGTTGTGCAAGGACTCCCAAACAAAACTATTGTGTTTTTGACTCACCATGTTTAACAGATAAGGCTACCAACGTCACAAACAAATTGGATGTTGAGGACTTCATAATAATTGCCGCCGATATACGTACACTTGGAATGCTACACGTAAACTAAATGATATACGATAGACAATACATGGATGTTTCCATAAAGTGTTATGAGGAAAAAACTCTTGGATATATTTATTTATAGTCTTATTACCTGATACTTCATTAGGCATTCCTTTAACAATGCAAAAGGGTTTTCCTTCTACCTCACTCGCACCTATTGAACAAGAACCGTTCATTTTGCAATTCTGCTCAGCGATAGACACCCATTTCAAACAATTTTAAGTACCTCTTTATTTGTTTATTTCCAGCTGTTTCAGTGATGTCATCGTTCCATCATCATCATCATCACCATCAGCCTTTTGATGTTCTCTGCTGGAACTCACGCTTCCTTAGGTCTTAATCCACTTCGCGGACCCAGTGCGGATAACACCAACCCGCACTGGGGTTCTTCGAATTTTTGGTTCTAAGACATGCCAACACGATGTTTTCTTTCACCGTATTTAAAGCAGTGGTGATGAAATAATTTACACAAATTAAAGCGCCTGCCTGGATTCGAATTCTTCGAACCTACGACCTACAAAACGTCATTCGGGATCGTTACCACTCGGGAACCACTGCTCATAGTTCCATAGCTAGTCTTTTTTTAGGGTGCCAAACCCGAAGGATCTAAACGGAGCCCTATTGCTGTCACTCACGTGTCTGCCTGTCCGTCTGTCTGCCCGTCGTCTGTCACACAATTTTGTTCCGAAGAATTTTATAACTTCCCATTGACCTATGAACTTGAAATTTGGTGATAATGTTTATTATTACGTATATTTTAGTAACAAATACCAATATATTGTAAAATCAGATTTTTCTATGGTATCTCCATACCATAGAAAAATCTGATTTTACAACTCTAAATGTCGAAGTCCGACACGCACTCGGCCGGTTTTTTATGATATTTATGACAAAGACGTTGCCCGAAGTACTGTTGGTTGAACCATAGATTTAGATTTTTTTTTGCTACGAACGATTGCCCGAAGAACAGGAACCCTGGCTGCTCGTTTACCAATAAGAATTTTTGCGGACTGATACCGTACAAAGAGGGATTCGTGATGCGATTTCCTACTGTAAGACATAGGATACTATATATTATATTTAAAATTATACTTAAACTAACTACTTAAACTATATACAAAAGAAAGGTACACTTAGGCGTCGAAGTACTCCTCCATATCGCTGTCATCCGGGAACGTGCCCAGAAGACTGGCAGCATTGCCACGTTGAATGGAAAGGCTGTTTTTTTGCGCAAAGAGAGAGCCATCCCTCTGGTCACGCACAGTGTCGATCAGTCGGCGTGAGATCTCCTTAAAAAGGAGACGTGCACTTGGGCCCCATGACCCAAGCGTTTCGACCCCAAACGGCTCAAAACTGTAATTACTAATTAGGTTACAGTATTTGCGCCGCTTGAGGGCCTCAGCAGCCGCAGCAGAAACGTCAGCACAGCCCGGTTGAACTAGGAACATGAGATGGCGCAAGGGTGTCGACACAGGTTGCGTGTCACACCAGAGGCCTACCCACCTTCCACGGCACCAATGTCATGCCATCTGGTCTCTTCCCATCGTCACGTACCAAGCCGTTAGGTTCTAATACAGCTGGTACGCTGGCGGTGATAAGGGCTCGACGAATAATGTCATGGATGCTGGCGTGCCGTGCTATGCGTCCTGCGCTCTTGCAACAAGACAGGCCATGGTGCCCAAGGCTGCCGACAGCTTATATATATAATATTTTTTGCGTAATCTGAATGTAAAGGTACGTCAACTCATTACACATTTATAGGTCAACTAATTACACACCAGCCCTTAACAGGTGTAGGTTAGGCAGGAAGTGAGGGACGCGTGACGTGACTAGCCGGAAGCAGCGCCATGTTTGATAAACGCCGCGTTCCGGCCTGCGCACGCGCTTAGCAGCCGCTAATTTGAATACTGTCGGCGATTTAAAATTATGACATGTTAATAAATGGTGTTGGTTATGGTAATTTGTTGAAAGCGTGGTTTAAAATGCTTATGTGTATAGGAATTAGGGATAATAATTGCTTGTTTATTGAGCTCATTGAATCCCTCGCAATTGTTTGGTAAATTAAAGTAGATATATCGATAAGAGATAAATGAATACTGATCACAGGATTTATGTACAACTAGCTTCTGCCAGCGGCTTCACCCGCGTCATAAAGTGTTTTATGAGAGAGAGAGACAGTAACAATCATACATCCATACATCCAAACTTTCGCATTTATAACATTAGTAAGAGTTATTCTTAAATTGTAATAGCTTCTAAACATTTTTTTTTATGCCACGGTTAACCTTTCGTTTGTTAAAGACGTGGATTCACGCGAGACCCAATGGCTTTTATATTGTTTATTCACGGAACCTGCCATGTTATCTATTCACAACACTTGGTTGTCTGGTATAGAATACCCAAGGCATTGAGTTCACCAGTGTGTGTATGAATATTAAATAAATAAATCTTTTAGTGGTCACTCACGGATTTTGTTTGATCGTTCTGCAGTGTTTTCTTCTGGCTAGCAATAAAGCAGCTCTTATAAGTTTTAAGCTGACATGGTCACAATCATTAGAATTAATATTTGTTTCGGGGTATTTACCAGTATATTTAGATTTTTATGATACAGTGAGCATCGTCTGTCGTGAACAGTGTCGAGTAACTGTGTACATCAGAATCGCGGGTGTACTTTTCAGATTTGCCTAAATTTATTGCAGTTATTTGGTACCTTCTGTGTACCTTAACGTACCTCTCCTGAAAATCTGTGTACCTACACCCGTAAAATTATATTTTAAAAATTAGGTACACCCGCCATCCTGATGTCAGAACCGCGGGTGTACTGCTAACCAGTATATGTAGCTAAGTGCGCTGTATAAGTAAATTTGGTACCTCTTGTGTACCTGCAGAAACACGTATTTAATAAACAAAATACTGTAAGGTTGCTGCGAAAAGTAAAAAACCGATTTTCTTTCTTTGACGTTGTTACTATTTTATAATACTTCCTCATGATTATAATCTCCTGGTACTTAAGTTAGTCTTAACTGTTAATGATGCCACCCTCGCAAATATTACTACTTCGTCATGATTCTGGCCTCCTGGTAGTTTGGGTATAAATGCTTTTAATGTTCAACATCTAATGTTCAATTCAACAATGTTCAAAAATAGGCAAAATGTTGTTTGTTTTTTTAATAGGTTTTTTTTTCAAATATTTAACTTGTTTTTAATACTGAAGATTGTTATTTTTAACCGACTGCCCAAAAAGGAGAACCGTTTTGGGAAGAATAGAATAGAATAGAATACTCTTTATTATGTACACCATATAAGTTACAGAATGTATAGACGAAGAAAACATTACACTGGGTACACAATGGACGGCCTTATCGCTAAAAGCGATCTTTTCAAGACAACCTTTGGATGGATTTAAAAAAATGAAAGGAAAGACAGTACTGTAGGTAGTCTTTGGTGTACTATTCATAAATAAAATAAATACATATATATATATATATATATATATATATTATATAGACAAATATATACAGTAATAAGAATGGAACAAACGCATAGAAATCAAGAATAACGACTATTAAAGAGAGATTCGAGGTAGTGATTCTTTAACATAGTTTTAAAAATAGGCAGAGATTGAGCACGCCTTATTGACACGGGCAAAGCATTCCACAACCGCACCGCTTGAACCGTAAAAGATTTGTCGTAAAAGCTGGTGGAATGCATCGGCATCTCTAGTCCCAAGTTAGAAGTCGGGTAAAATAACCTTGACGAAGTAATCATGACAAAGTAGTAATTTTGCGAGGGTGGCATCATTACCAGTTAAGACTAACTTAAGTACCAGGAGATTGTAATCATGAGGAAGTATTATAAAATAGTAACAACGTCAAAGAAAGAAAATCGGTTTTTTACTTTTCGCAGCAACCTTACAGTATTTTGTTTATTAAATACGTGTTTCTGCAGGTACACAAGAGGTACCAAATTTACTTATACAGCGCACTTAGCTACATATACTGGTTAGCAGTACACCCGCGGTTCTGACATCAGGATGGCGGGTGTACCTAATTTTTTAAATATAATTTTACGGGTGTAGGTACACAGATTTTCAGGAGAGGTACGTTAAGGTACACAGAAGGTACCAAATAACTGCAATAAATGTAGGCAAATCTGAAAAGTACACCCGTGATTCTGATGTACACGAGTAACTAGTGAGAAAATTTCTGGTAGTAGCGGCATCGTGCGTGAAAAACGAGTGAGGAAGAGGATAGACAGATATGTCAGCTCGTAAATAATACCCACCCGCAAAGACTTTAGTTCTCGTGATCATGGCGCTTGTAACGGTGCTGAAATGTCGAGCTCTCAACAAAAATCTAAATATACATGGTAAATAGCCCGAAACAAATATTAATTCTAAAGCAGCTCTTATTAAAATTTATTTATTTATTGTATACTTTATTGTACAACATAAAATCCAGCTAGGCATCACAAGTAACCATTACATTTAGTTTGAGTAATCTTAAAATGATTAATCTCAAGCCAGAAACCTCTATCTCTGTTCCCAACGTCGTCAGGGGCCGTTGAATTTGTATCATTCAAAACAATTTCTGTTGAAATAATAATCCCAAACTACCCTCCAATTATCCTTAACAAGACATGACAGGAAACCAAACAGTTTAGCGAACTTTATGCCAGCAAACAATACTGTTTGTTTGTCCAATAGTGCGTGTCATTGAATAATTCGGCCTATTATAGTAATTTCTATTAAAGCCAGGTGTAGACTGCCGATGTTATCAAGAATATTGATTGACAGTATAAAAGGTACTGGGGCTTTACTCTGACGGATCAAAACTATCATGGGTCCACTTGGAGAAAGGGACAGAGCTATATAGGACGAGCATTATCCCTTTATACACAAGCGTAATCATAATGGACTTTCCAATAAGGAGGAGTTTCTATGTCCAGCTGTATGTATGTTTTTTTTGTTTATGTTCGCCGATTTCTCCGTCAATTATGGATCGATTTTGAAAATTCTTGTTTGAATGTGTGTGCTCCCGAATTGGTCCCATTCAAATTTGGTGAAGATCTGATGAAGAATTTCGGAGATATACCTACAACATAACTTTTCAACAAATTACGGAAAATCTCTCGGTATTGCTGCAATCGCATGTATGTTTTTTGTTTACAGTCTAAACTTTAGACCATTTCATAACATAACATCACGCCTGAATACTCTAAAGGGGTACGCAGATGTGTATGCAGTACACCCCGGTACGCTCTTTTTTACCGGTTATGTTCAAGTTTCATATTATTCGGGTAATCTATTTTGGCATAACTTTGGGCATTATTACTACTAAAAAGTGAAAATAAAATAATTTTTACAATAAAATACAACCGATTTCCAAATAAAAATACTACAAAGTTTAAAATAACTTCAACTTCTGAAGTCGGTATCAAAAAAGAAGAAACAAAAACAGGACTCAAAATAATTTTAAAATAATTTTAATCTTTTTAGCTTCTTTCTTTATTCAGCGCTTTAATTTCTTACTTAAAAGTGTTTATTTTACTGATGGAGAGTCATAAAAGTTATTTCTTAGGTCGAGTCGGTAAACGAGTATACGTTTATTTTTGTTTACTTGCTAAGTTGCCTAATGGATAAATAAATCTTCGATCAGCGATCCAGCGGGCTTGCTGTCAAATATTTAAGCATCTAATCGCACTGAACGTCATTAATCACAGAAACCACTCGCCAGTCGTTTCCTACTCAAAATGGTGCAATGTCGGCAGGTACGGCTATCGAGTGCTAGTGAAGTGCGCGCACTTCCTCTAAACTATCGATGTTTTGTTTCGTAATTAATAAATATTATTGATTTGTGTACGTCTTTCACTAGACTAATTTTACACTACACTTTGTCTGATTAATCGGAATAAATTGCAGTAAACAAAAGATTGGGAGAAAACTAAATTCCACTTCCCCCCATATCTGACTGGTGACAGAACAGAGTTAGCTTTAGGTACGCCTTATCGTTTACATCAAACAATAGATTATAGAATAACCAACTTTCGAAATACCCAGCCATTAGGCATGTGTCTATACAACCAAACCTTTCATGAACAGACAACAATAAATACCTAAATAGTAGTGCAATTGCGCTCTTATCTCAAACTTCACCTATAGTATTAGGTTTTTGGAAACAGGTATAGTTTTATTGCTCCAGAATATCTACTAATGCTTTGCTTAGGAAATATCTGTACGAAGCTAGGGAATAAAAATTACAGTAAAAATTACAATATGGTAGGAAAGCGGTTCGTATATAATTGAGGAATCATCGATACGACGAAGAAGAAGAAGCGGTAAGGTAACCGCCATCCGACCTTCAGGAGTGCCCTCTGCGCACGCTCCAGCTTCAGCATGTGAGTTTTTGGGGCGGATCTGCAAAAACTCACATGCTGAAGCTGGAGCGTGCGCAGAGGGCACTCCTGAAGATCGGATGGCGGTTACCTTACCGATTTCCTACCATCGATCTTTATGAAGCGTGTACTGTTCTCACTGTTCGCAAATTATTTATTCTTAACCTTGTTCTAACCACACACTCTCAGACTCCCTACGACCCATGCAAGTTTGGCACCCAACGACGTAAACATACTGTCTGTCCCTCCATCCGCACAAATTGTCGTTCGGCCCAACGTAGTTTCCCTTTCCTCAGTAGCTACGTCTATAACAAGGCTAATAAAATATTAAATATATACCCTATGTGCAGATCAAAATGTAAAAAAAATTAACGACATGGCTACTAAAATTGGATTATGCAGAGACCGAAAACATACTAAGTATGTAATTTCGCCTACCGGGAATATTCACCTCCATCTTAGAGCGCGTTTCACCTTGTCTCACACAGACACACACACACTCTCGGGCAAGTAAGTGCTCACGCCCGGTGTTCACGGGCGCTGGGGTGAGGACTTATATTGCACTCACGGACACAACACTCTCCATAGACACACGACATGACACATCTCCTTTTGTTTTTGTATAATTATCTCTTCCTCTCAATTTGATACTTTCACATTGTTGTAGTACGTAAGTGCACCATAAATTTGTAATTTTAAGGGTGTGAGCCTGGAGATCTGTCATACAGGTCTCGAACCCAGTATAGACTCCAGCTTTCACAAAGGTTTGAATCTGCTGTAACCTAGATACTATTTACCGAAATGTACCTTTTTGAGAGAAATAAACTTATATTCTATTCTAGTCAAATTTGACACTTACAGAGATTTAAATTGTAAAAATTACCTGCAATTTATTTATCTTATAACAATTGCTTGCTGTACTAAGAGTATGCACCAAACCGTACAGCAAGTCAACAACCTAACACTTGTAAACTAAAAAACTTTAAACAAACATTTAAAACAGTTTCTTAAATTTTTCCCTCTATATCGATACAAACTATCGATAACCTACACATTAGCGTGTCCCCTCACTATGCTTAGAAGGGGCGAAGGTGGATATTACCTGATGTTATCTGCTATGCATGATGTAATTTGAATGCAGTTTTCGTTGGCAACATTAAATGGGGTACGTTAAAGTACGGGTATTAATCAAATATAGTTTCTAGTGAATTTAAAGGCAGGAAGGCAAGGATGATGGCCGGAGAGGGTCGTATGTGTACCTATGTAGAAAGGGGAGTGTGTGGAAGTGCTTATCATTCCCATTTGAGTGTACCTTTGTCGATTAAAAGCGTTGGTCAGAATAAACGTTGGTATACTATTCTTCCGTCACTTATTGCCACTAAGGTTTCATTGGAGTCACCCAGTCGACACCGGCTATCGATGAAAACCAGCGCTGTAGCTCTGTCTCGCACACGAGTCCCAGCATTATGCTGAGCGATGACCGTTTTGCGTAGTTGTGACGCATATTTTGTAATGATTGTATTTTTAGGGTTCCGTACCCAAAGGGTAAAAACGGGACCCTATTATTAAGACTCCGCGATCCGTCTGTCTGTCTGTCCGTCTGTCCGTCTGTCAACAGGCTGTAGCTCATGAACCGTGATAGCTATACAGCTGAAATTTTCACAGATGATGTATTTCTGTTGCCGCTATAAATACTATAAGCAGAATAAATAAATATTTAAGTGGAACTCCCATACAACAAACGTGTTTTTTGCCGTTTTATGCGATAATTAATTATTTTGGTACGGAACCCTTCGTGCGCGAGTCCGACTCGCACTTGGTCGGTTTTTTTTGTTATTTTCAAGATATGTATCGTGCCTGGCGCAAATAAACAATTTTTCTTTCTTTCTTTTCTTTTTTCTGACAAAAAGCTGTATAAATTAGTCGGGCAACTTTAGTCTAGTTTAAAACGATTAATTACGATTACGATTCATTTCAACGAGCTTTCTCATCATCATCAGCTTTTTAATGATCCCACTGCTGGTACACATGCCTCCTCTCTGTGAGAGAGAGGATGGGCCTTGATCCACCACACGGGCCCAGTAGTGGTTGGTGGATGTCACAATGTTGGGATCTAGGACATGCCGGTTTCCTCACGATGTTTTCTTTCACCGTTTTTAGAGCAGTGGTGATGAAATAATTTACACAAGTGAAGTGTCTGTCATCTCGTAGTTTTGGCTTGGTTAGTAAAGAAATATTCACTTAAATTAGCTAGGTTACTTGAACATAATCACGTACAATATTTTTCTTCGTGTCGCTGGCACGACAGTAATTTTAATTCTGATTTGCAGGTTCTGAATTCAAATTCACTTTAGAGAATTTAAATTTAGAACCTGCTAGTTAATCAAAATCAAAAGTCTCGACTGCTTATGAAGCGAACTAAACAGATGTAAACAAGAAGAAAATCATGCTGTGCAGTCGGAGGATACATATTCACTAGCTGACTGACCAAAATCATATAATGTGTCCTCGCTTCTTAAGCAGTCGGGTTTTTGATTTTATAAACTTTTTTTTATTTACAACTTTTTGGTTATCATACATAATATATGTGGTATTTTCTTCTTTTTTGTTTCGCTGGTACATTTGATCATACTATTTGAGACCAGTAGGTGGCCACGTTTATTGCAGCGTCAGGGGCATTATACAGGTCATCCAAGGTGCAAGTGAATGGACAGTCGGGACACTCCAGCAAGTGGGGCATACAGGAGCACCGCAATCGCACCCAGCGTGCAATGGACTAATAATCCCCCATTTTGCCAAATCATATTTTAATTATTAATGTAGGTGGGATAATTCCATCAAGGGCCGACACCTCCACCAATTCCTTCCAACCGTTCGCGTGCGGCTAGCCAGGACGTGGCTGGAGGTGGATCACTGTGTTGCCCAATTTCTCACAGGGCATGATAACTTTAAAAGTAAATTATTTTCCTTCACGCTCGTTTCCTCACCTTTATGTCAGTGTTCTACGTCTGACTGCGAATATGTACAATCTGCACATCATATCTTATGGGAGTGTATTCTTTGGCAGAATGAACGCAATTTTATGTTGAATAATGTACAGGCTGCATCAGGAGTTGGTTTCTATACGGACCTTGTGGAAACTAGAACAAATTTCCGTGCGTTCAAGCGTTTTTGCCATACCTATTATTGGAAACAAATATAGCAGCTCACAATGTAGGACCCATTAATATTAATGCTAATTTTTATCCGTGGTGCTAGGCAACTGGGCTTATCCCAGTTGTAAACGACCCTTTGTGCCTATTGGCCTTGTTTGTTCTGTCTCCTGCTTGATATGGAGGGAAGTGGAAATTTGTACTTTTTCCTACTTCTCCGTTATTCTTTTCTGATTAATTTCGTTGCTGGATTCAAGACAGTTAAATTCATTCGCCGGGACTTCATCGAGCTTCATTGCCTCGGCGCTTTTCTGGTGGTCGCCATTGTTGATGCTGGCTTTCAGGAGTTGCAGTGTTTTGGGAATAGTGCGGTGGGATTGTCCCAAAAAAACTGATTCAGTGCCTTCCACACGGGCCACTGCAATTCACGACCGAGGGGCAGATGCTCCTTGGGCTTAATGAAGTCATGAGGAGAGAGAGAATGGGCCTTAATCCACCACACGGCCCCAGTGCGTTTTGGTGGATGTCACATGGCTTTGAGTTTTGGGTTCTAGGACATGCCGGTTTCCTCACGATGTTTCCCTTCACCATTTTTAGAGCATTGATGATGAAATAATTTACACAAAGTAAAGTGCCTGCCTGGGTTCGAACACACGGTCTACGACATGTAAGTCGGGGCCGTTACTACTGGGCCACTAGGTACTGCTCTCTGCGAGTTCTGATGTTGAGAAATAATAAGTTTATTATTATAAACAGATTAAACTTTAATATTATATTTCCTTATTTAATTGCTCTTATAATAATATCTAGATCTGATGGATCTAGATCTCGTATAAGTGTAATACATTTTTGTAATATTTTTGTAATAACCTCTAAAAGCCCTTAATTTGGATACCCACAAAAGCGCCCAAAAGCCGTAGGTTTTTTTTTTGAACGTCACTTATCTAGGAAAACTTGGGCGGTCAAGACCTATCTATCGATGTCTTAATTACATTAATCCGTATAGAGGTTTGAAAGATATGAGATAATGAAAACATTACATATATATAAAAACATACATAAAAGATACGCGCGAAAAACATTACCCTTTCCTTCCAGACAGGTAAAAAGGCCCATTAGGTTACATCTCTCTTAATTAATAACTTAAGTATAGGCCCAAAAGATCAAACAATATCCATAGATATCCTTCTCCGTAAGGATTCCCTCCATATCAGTAAATCCTAGAATAATAACGGTTGCCAGAGGTCGAGAATAATTAGTGATCTCATAACTCATGGGCTTAAACGTTCTGTTCTTATAACACCATCTACATACATACTAAAGGTGCACTCCTAACTAAACTTCGGCAAATACAGACATGAGTTTGTATATTACCATAATTTTTCAAGGTATTTTGTGAGAAAACAAGTTTATTATAAACTAGCTGTGCCCGCGGCTTCGCTCCCGTCATTTGTCTTCCAACCCTACCCTATACCCTACATACACAGTACACATCTAATATATAAAATTCTCGTGTAACAGTTTTCGTTGCCATACTCCTCCGAAACGGCTTGACCGATTTTGATGAAATTTTTTGTGCTTATCCGGTATCTATGAGAATCGGCCAACATCTATTTTTCATCCCAAAAAAAAAAAAAAAAATATGGTAGGGTAGGTGTAGGGTAGGTGTAGGGTAGGTGTAGGGTAGGTGTAGGGTAGGTGTAGGGTAGGTGTAGGGTAGGTGTAGGGTAGGTGTAGGGTAGGTGTAGGGTAGGTGTAGGGTAGGTGTAGGGTAGGTGTAGGGTAGGTGTAGGGTAGGTGTAGGGTAGGTGTAGGGTAGGTGTAGGGTAGGTGTAGGGTAGGTGTAGGGTAGGTGTAGGGTAGGTGTAGGGTAGGTGTAGGGTAGGTGTAGGGTAGGTGTAGGGTAGGTGTAGGGTAGGTGTAGGGTAGGTGTAGGGTAGGTGTAGGTGTAGGGTAGGTGTAGGGTAGGTGTAGGGTAGGTGAATGTGTGGAGTTTTTATGGCAAAACAAAGTTTGCCGGGTCAGCTAGTATACTATATTTACATACTATACTACATACCAATTTTTTTTTCTAGTGTCATTCTGTCGCATAGAATCTTAACACCGCGATTCAGAAAATGACTTTAAATGCACAACGCCATCTATCGAATAGCGAGTTCAACTGTCCGAGTAACTGAATTGCGTGAGCTGTGATAATTACTTCTTCAAAACTTTAAATTCATCTAACTTTTGATAGAATGAACCGATTGCGATTAAAACAAAAACTAAGTAATTCTTCAAGTTACGCACAATTTTTATGAATAAAAGTTATCTACATTGGTTTCGTACATTTCACGTGATGCGTGCATAAATAAACAGACAAACATACAAAAATTCCAAAAATGCTGGAAATTTGTTCTGTTGGTTATCCTTTAACACCCTGGCTATTTTTTTTGGAAATTTTTTCGATGTTCAAAAAATATTTTTCTACAGATTTATTATATGTAGGTATTGATTGATGATGATGATTGATGAAGCTTGTGGCCATCTGATAATGGCGGCACGGGTTCATGTTCAAGGTTAAGCAACGCTTGCCGAGGTCAGACCGTGGATGGGTGACCATCGATTACATACCCAGATTCCTCCGTGCCTGGCTTAACTTGCTGCTAATTCGTTGATCGGCAGTAAAAAATCCTAAGAAGTAAGCACTAAAGTTCGATAACTATTTTTGTGTTTTCCATCTGTTGTGTTTACCTAAATAGTTAATTATTAAGTAAAAATTAAGTTACCTTTGTAAAATCAATGTTCCATTCTTGAAGAAAAACAGAATTAGAAAAAAAAACATCACCCTATTTATTATCCCTACCATGTTGTGAGTACAATAAGTAGTCTAATAATTTGTTAAATGTTCAACAAGAAAAATCGCTGTTCCAAAACATTAATTTCCTTTCAACGAGCTATTTAATTAAAAATATAATAAGTTACAATTTAGCATTTAATTATGTTCAAACACGAGGCTCCAGTTAGCAGTACATGCCACCTAATATACATAGAAATACAGAAGGCCAGGTAGATGCAAAACGTAACGAGTTAGCGGACTTTCAACTTTTTAATGCAATTGTTTTTGTTTTAATAATGGCAACCACTAAAAACCGCGGCGGTCATAAAGCTTACCGTGCTCCGGAGAAAACAATTCTTCTAATTCAACATACAGGTACACATACAGGTGGTAAATATAAATTACAGAAACAATTATGGACCCTGTCGGGCACAGGAGGAAACGGGGACAGAGAGCGCAGACTGAATTTCCTTAGTAAAAAGACATAATCCGAGGTTTGGCTCTCGTCTCTTTTCTCCTCCAATATTGGACCAATTAAAAAAAAAGATATTCCGTAAACTGAAAATTAAAGATATATACTATGTCCCTATGTTTTCCTTTTTGATGACACATTATCTTTAGAAGCACTAGAGCCCTCAAAAATGCTCAAAATTGCGCTGTCGACAGAGGCTTAGTGTGCAAATTTGACAAATATAAATGAAAAAGGAAAACATAGGGACATAATATATATCATACTTTACCAGTTTATATGGAATATCTTTTAAATTGGTCCAATATTGAAGGAGAAAAGAGACGAGAGCCAAACCTCGAATAATGACTTTTTACTAAGGAAATTCAGTCGGCGCTCTCTGACCATATTTCCTCTTAACATTTTTATACGGCAATACTTTTTCTTCTTTGTCTAACCCTCTCCACAGTTTAACTAGAGTTGTGTCTTCTTGTACGTCTGTGCCAGAGCTCTGTTCTGTGTTGTCTGGGTGGTCCAGGATATGTTTCTGCATGCTTGACCTCTAGGTAACAGGCGTTCGTCCCCTTCCGGAGAAATTTAATGTCTTTTTGATAGGGTTGTCACCTCAACGTCTCAGGATGTAGCCATACCAGTGACATCTGTCTTCTCTGTCTTCGCGATTACTATGCTAATTAATCTCAATTTAAAAACCCCGCAACGAAAGTAGTCAATATAGAAGACCTTCTGAGTGTTTCTTCTTATCCGTACCCTAGCTACTAACAAAGGAAAATTAACACGAAAATTAGACAGAATTTTACTAACACATACGTGTTGGAAATTCATAACAATGGGGTCTTTATGATCTCGTAGATTTTTATGACTACCCTCGTCAAGTCGCTTTTGTAAGATTTTTATTAAATGTCTCTTGTTATATCTATCTACTTTTAATCAAAGTGATACAGAGTACGTTATGAGAATTACCCTAAGCTTTTAGACATAGAAGTAAAACTGATTATTAGGTATTGTTTTATCATCATCAGCCTTTTTATGTTTCGACTGCTGGGACACAGGTATCATCTCTGTGAGAGGGAATGGGCCGTAATCCACCACGCAGGCCCAGTGCGGGTTGGTGGATGTCACATGTCTTCGAATTTTTGGTTCTAGGACGTGGCATTTACCACTGGACCATCACTGCTCCTTATAGGTATTGTTTAAGTTTGAAAAACTCAGCATCATCATTATCTTCCTGCCCTTGTCCCATGTTACTTGGGTTCGGCGCAAAACGTTTTCTTCTGCTATTCCGTCCTGTCAACCGTTACGAGTACGATCTCACTGACTCTCGTTCATATCACTTCTCAACACAATCAAACAATCTTTTTTATATAGCTGCCCAGTAGCAGCTATCAGATCCATAAGCCATTACTTGCTTCACAAAATAACTAGGCGAGATCTCTGTTTTTGAGATTTTAAAGTTTGTACCCGGTTGGCTAATAAGTTATAAGTCACAATATTATTGGAAACATCGTAAGTTTATAAGAAATCGCGTGAGATTGTAAACTCTTTCTTCTCAATATGATACGGGTATATTTCAAGTTTTGAAACTATCTAATTTAAATGGACTTCACCGTATTTGAAATGATTTGTTCACATTATATCGAGAATCCTTAATAACGCAAGATCGATCCCAAACTTACGTTATCTGCAATAATCCGGTGTGTATATTTATATCAAAAATGTATGTGATATTGACTTGCGCTTCTAAAATCTCACGTGGAAAATAATCTTTGACTTATTACAATCGTTACCACTGATATAATTTCATTTTGTCGACAAGTCCAAGCCCAAGTATGAGTATATTTTCAAAGAAGAAGAAAAATAAATGAAAGTACCTATTTTATGAATACGCAGAGAAAATAAAAGTCTTAACAGTGCAATAAAAATTTTTTGCTCAGCGTAATCTTCTAATTCATTCACTGTCAATAAATTCTAGTCAAGCATTTGTAATGAAACTTCATGAAGCACTTTGTGTAGAAGATTGAAGTGCTTACAGAGCAATAGACTGTCACGTATTGAATTTACCATAGACGACGGAAACGTCTCGGTGGCTGCTGCAAGAGTCATTGGCAAAACTTTCCATACAAGTCGCGCGTGTCGGTGAATGGCAGCGATTACCTACAGAAACTGATGGCACTTGACAATTCTAACTATGCGTGTAGCTTAACGTTGTGTAAACTAGGCTGTCTACTATTAGTAACTAGCTGTGCCCGGGGCTTCGCTCCAGTCATCGGCTACCTACCTACCTACCCTATCCTACCTACTTACCTACCCTATCCTACCTACCTACCCTCTCTTACCCTACCTACCCTTTGGGTGGGAAATCATCCAATGACTTCTCCCGCTCTGGGTGAGGCGGGAGGGCGTGTCAGACTTTTACTGACTAAAACCCACCCGTGTTCCTTCAGTTGCTTGAGCCAGGGCCGCGGTAACTCTGTTTCAAATTTATCCGCGACCCAGACAGGCATCGGTCCTCGCGGACCCCGTCAGTTCTGCTGTCGACTCGGGCCTGGTCCTTATCGGACGGCGAGCTACCCATTATTCGCCGTCCGCAAGCCCGCGCCTACGGTGGCCGGGAATCTGCTCGCGACTCCCGACGCCCAGGGCGTCTCCTGCGGTGGCTAGGGGCGTGAGGGCGTCTTCGTTGCGTCTCCCTCACGCGTTCCGCCTGCTCCTTCGCGAGCATTACTGCTTCGCAGAAGGAGGAGACAGATTCCCATACCCTCTCGCTCCGTAACATGGCCTGAACCAGGGCCGGACGCGAGAGGTTGCCACCGCCGATCGCCTCCACGAGGACACGGCGGTGCCCAGCCCAAGTGGGGCAGATCTCCACCGTATGCTCCACCGTGTCCTCCGGGCGATCCACACAATGGTGACACCCGGGCGTTTCCTCCCGCCTAATCCTGAACAGGAACCTCCCGAAACAGCCGTGTCCGGTGAGGACCTGCGTCAGGCGGAAGGTGAGGACGCCGTGGCGCCTCTCTAGCCACTCCTCAAAGAGGGGCCTTATCGCCGCAATTGTGGCGTGCCCAGCGCTGGGTTGCGATAGTCGCTCTTTCCATGTCGCCATGAGATCCTGCCGGAGCTCTGTCCGCCGAGCCGAGATTTGTCGCGGCCACGGCGTTTTGCCCCGGCGTTTCGCCTCCTCGCGCCATTCCCAAATGTGCGCGAGAACTTTTACCTCCAGATCCCATGGCGGCAATCCGGCAAGGAGGCTCGCCGCCTCGCCAGAGACCATGCGGTACCCCCGGACTAGCCGGATGGCCATGACCTTTTGGGACGCGTTCAACCGGCGGACTGGTCGCCGTCTCAGGGAACGCGCCCACACCGGTGCCCCATAAAGGGCCATGGGCCGCACGATCCCCGCGTAGAGCCTCCGGCAGGAGGCGTTTGGACCCCCTAGATTAGGCAGGAGCCGCTTGAGGGCAGCTCCGGCCCACTCCAGTCTGGGAGCCAAACGTCGGATACCCTACCTACCCTACCTTTTTTAATTTTAAAACCTTTCCTTAATTCTCACATGTATCAGAAATGGCGATGTGTTCGCAAAACATATGGGAAAATGAATTTAAAAAAATAAAGGTTTTTGTTACAAAATTTTGCCGAGATTTTAATAGTTATTCTGTTATTCGGGACGGAGATGAATCAAACCAATTAAAATTATGTAATTCTAACCCGACTTTGTTTTATGTATAAAGATGACAGAGCGGCAATTCCGTGATCTGTGGCAGTTAATACTGAAAGCTTTAATGTAGGAGAATTACTTGACGATTACGTATGTATGAAGGAGTCTATATGTTACATAGATACTTGTTTAATATACATGATGCATAGGCTTTTGGATCAAAATCTAGCCTTCTTCTTTTCGTATCGGTTAGACAAAGATTTTAACAGCTCTATATCTCTACATGTGTAATTTTACAATCCTGGAAAGTGCAGATAGTCTTTGTTTTAGTTACACAATAAATAATTAAATATTTTCATTGGTTACAGATGTACAGGCGTGAATCTCTGCAACTTCGTGCTGTACGAAGACTTCCCCCCCTCAAGGAGCTGGGCTCCAGGAGTTGTTTTCATAAAATACGCTTGTTTTGATGGTACGTACCTACATAATAAAGTTTTATCATAAAACTTTTATGCAGCCTTGTTATTAGTAGGTATATATGGTTAAAATCTTGCAAATGATTTTATTTTAAACAGTTTTCCCCAATGTTTATAAGTGGCAACATTCTAAATACAATATGGCGGATACTCCAAGACGGAGCACCATAGTTTTTAGTGAAATATGAAAAATCTTGTTCGGTCGGCTACCTAGTATTACATTTATTATTTAAACGACGAACTGCAAGAGAACCAGGGTTACCGACATAGCCCGAAGGATTACCAAACTTAAGTGGCAGTGGGAAGGGCACATTGCTTTCAGAACGGATAGTCGACGGGGCCGAACAGTTTCAGAGTGGCTACCGCGTACTGGCGCAACGCTGGATGGCATCCCTGTAGGAGGAGTGAAAACTTGGTCAAGGCTGTGGGATTCTGGTGGATGCAACACGCACAAGACCGAACAGTGTGGTGACGCTTGCGGGAGGTCTCTGATGAGGATAACGATCATGAAACGATAAACATTGTAAATATTAAAACATTTCAATGTAAACGCTGTTGTATGAAATAACCCTTCCACCATCATGATTGAAAATCAAAGAAACCTTTTTGGCTTCCGTTTCATAAAATAAAATTATCGCATTTCATATTTTACTGACAGCTCTCAGAGCTACAGCACAAAGTTAATTATTAAAATACTGCGCCAGATACCAGGAAACAGGATTGTTTTAACATTTCCAGATACCTACGTTTCCAATTAACCGTGCAGCTAAAATAGTCGGGATTTTAGTCCAAAATAGTGTAGTGTTGCTATTTACTTTAGGAAGAATTTCGCAATGCAATGCCAATAAATTGAAATGAACACAGAGGTTTAGCTTAGTTTTCATTAAAAAAAATACTCGTTTCTGCCAGCGGCTACGCCTGCGTGAAAGTCTGTAATTATTTCAAGGGAATATAATCCTCGTGTTCCCGCCTAAGAGCAGTGGTGGCCTAGTGGTATCGGCCGCGACTTACAAGTTGTAGGTCGTGGGTTCGAGCCCAGGCAGGCGCTTTACTTTGTGTAAATTATTTCATCACCACTGCTCTCAAAACGGTGAAGGAAAACATTGTGAGGGAACCGGCATGTCCTAGAACCAAAAATTCGAAGACATGTGACATCCACCAACCCGCACTGGGCCCGCGTGGTGGATTACGGCCCATTCCCTCTAACAGAGAGGAGGCCTGTGTCCCAGCAGTGGGAACATTAATAGGCTGATGATGTGATGTGATGTTCCCGCCATAAGCGGCACAGGAGGACACCATGGAGTTTTAGTGGGTTAGAGTCCCGCATGAGCATAATTACACGCAAAAAAAATATGTTAAACAGGAAATGGTCTACAGTTTCAACCAAATTCGTTAAGTAGTTAAGAGTTGAATGAAAAAGGTGACAAACACACCGATACACAGAATTACTTTCGATTTTTTATAGTTGTATGGGTAATATGGAAGTAATCAATAATCAAAAGCTTTCTTGATAATCACGATTTTTTTTGAGTTTCATCAAAATCCGATCAGTAGTTTTTGCTTGCAAGAGTAACAAACATACTCACAAACTTTCTCATTCCAATATTAGTAGGCAGTAGGATAGGATCACCCTTTCCCAAATTTCCCAACCCATAATGACTTTATTTAGATAAAGTGCTATCAAATTAATTAATTATCACACCATAAAAATATTAAAACTGCTACTACATATCGAACACATGGCGTTTCAAGCTGTGAAATTGATTTATCATTGGAGTAGGGCAGATGTAAGTACATCACGCCTGTAAATTGTTATAGGGCATGCCATATGTGATATAGTGTCCTATTGGGGTGTAAATTGCTCATTTAATTTGTCTCTTTGTATGTCATGAGGCTGGATGTTATTGAACTTAATAGAGTGAAGATGCATTGGTGAGCAATATTAATTTCGAACGTTGGGTCATATGGTTATAGTTCGCGGCACGTAAGTTGATCAAAAATGTACTTAAGTTTTATTAAAATTAAATGATTTAAACCGAAATAAATCCCTTATAAATGACCTAACCGTTGACAAAATACAAATTGTCAACGGCTAGGTCGTAAAAAAACAAGAAAAGTCGGTTTAAATCGTTTTATTCCAATAAAACGTTAGTACATTTTTGTTCTGTGCAGTGGTGGTCCAGTTGCATGACAAGTTGTAGGTCGTGGGTTCGAACCCAGGCAGGCGCATTAGTTTGTGTAAATTATTTTCATCACCACTGCTCTCAAAAACGATGAAGGAAAACATCGTGAGAAAACCGGCAAGTCCTAGATCCAAAAATTCGAAGACATGTGACATCCACCAACCCGCACTGGGCCCGCGTGGTGGATTACGGCTGTGGGAACATTAATAGGCTGATGATGTGATGTGATGTGGCATTTTTGTTAAACTTGCCGTGCCGCACTCTACAGTATAGCTATTATAGGTGACTTGCTTTTGCCCGCGACTTCGTCTGCGTAGCATTAGTACTTCGACTAGTCAATTTTTTCACGCCACCTTAATTGAGAGATTATTGCATCACCATACAAATTTGCACCCTCCTTTCCATCCGCGTAAGGATGCTTGCTGATATAAAAACTATCCTACGTCCTTCTCAGGGTCTCAAACTATACTCATACCAAATATCATCTAAATTGGTTCTGCTGTTTAAGCGTGTAAAGGTAACAGACAAACAGACAGGGCTACTTCGCATTTATAAATTAGAATAGATGGATTGCTAATGGTTGTACTAGCACACTTCTTCTTTTCTTGAGTTAGTACCATCTGATTGCGAAAAGCTGACACTGAAGCTTTAATTTAGTTTCATGTGTCCCGGCTCCTGTAAGTAATCAAAGCTTGTTAGTTAAATTTGACTCACTTCTTCTTCTTTTACCGACAGGACCGACCGAGATATTGGTCAAACGCGAGCCTAAGATAATAATTAATAAAAAACTGTTCGAATTTCGAAAGACCTGAAATTTTGCACACACGTTTGTTTGTAGTCAAAATAAAATGACACTAAAAATATCAATTCACATTACTATCACACTATAATATTATAAAGGCGAAAGTTTGTGAGTGTGTGTGTGTTTGTATGTTTGTTACTTCTTCACGCTCAAACGGCTGGACGGATCTGTATGAAATTTGGAACCGAGATAGATTATAGTCAGGCATAGCACATAGGATACTTTTTACCCCGGAAATATGTTCCCTCGGGATTACATTTGACATTCACGCGGGCGAAGCTGCTGGCAGAAGCTGGTTTTGAATAGAAAAGCTGGTTTTCAAAAACAAATCTTAATAAAGGCGTTTTATTTGTATTTAACACTCGGATAAAAATACACTTTGTTTATTTTTGTTGAAAAAAAATTTTTTTTTTTAGTGCTCCTAAATGGTTTTCGCATTATTGCCTTTCTAATGAAACCGCTTTGGGGCACATCGATTTCTAGAATCAAATTCCATAACGAAATAATTTTTGTGTTTTATATATAAGAATTATTATCGTAAGCTGGTGCTGGCTGCCTAAGGTGTGCCGCTGATACATTAAGACGACGTGAGCCCCAAAGACCTTGACGTGCACTTGTTTCACACCCGCGCGATCCAAAATTCAGTAGTTTTTTTGTACGTTCCTTATAAAATCAAAATGAAATAATCAAATTATCTTTGAGATGGTGAAAACTTCATTAAAATACGCCCGGTGGTTTTGGAGCGATTGTCGTTATTTTGTCTTTGTTAGCTAACTTTACAAATTAATTACACTATGTTAAACGAATAAAACTCAAAATGTTCATAGACCAAATTATATAAAAAATGGTCTTATGTAACATATATTTTTTCAAAGAATTACGACTAGCCTTTTAGACGTGATTCTCATATTAAGGTTACACTAGTCGAAAATTCTTCCATACAAAAGTAGTCTAGGGATTATTCCACTGTTTGACGATGTACGTTCAAAATAAAAAGTGATATCAATATGTCTCATCATTATCTAGCCCTGTATGGAAGCAAAAAAGTAAAAAAAGAAAATATTTGAAAGCTATGAGCGTCGAAAGTTCCACATTTCGACACTGATTTTAACGCATTTTTGGGCGCAAATGAATACCATAAGAAGACGGCAAATTGCAAAGCGGGCACCATATAGGGATAGATTAGTAGTTCAACAATGCAAATAATTTTATTTTGAACAGATAGATTTAGTAGTTTTTCCATGATATCTAGACTGCCAAAGGTCTGTTTACAAAATTTCGCGCGCTCGCTTTCGTCCTAAATAATCATCCATTTCGCTACAAACTTACAAAAGTGCTAGTTCGTACGCGAACTAGCTTCCTACTGCTCATCAAAGCATCTATATCTTCCGCACGTGTTGTCGGTTGATATAAAATGCATTTTAACCCCGCGCACAAAATAGGTTGTGCCGTTGACTAGTGTACTGAGGGGTAGCTGGACCTTAAGTACTACCAACTTCCACTCATGGATTCAATTTGATAGAAAGAAGAGTGCGCATTAGGCCGATTAGATGTGATTTTATAGAAACCTATAGATATTTGTTCCCAAAAAAAGCTCATAGTAATACAAATACATCTATAATGTTCGGTAGGTACATTGTGACTGGGCACAGTCAACAATCCAACTTTACTTATCAACACTTTGTTTGGAAGCTATACTCACTGTAGAACTCCCCCTTGGGAATCCCATGTGTTTGCTACCCATTGTATCACATTACCATCTTAGATAGAACTCTAACAACTGCTCATTTATCCTTCGATCGGCCGACCTTGGTTGGACAATAGCAGGGGGTGGGAGGCCGTGGTATATTGGTGAATGTGTTTGCCATAGAATTGACACATTTTACCCCGAAATGTGTAAAATATCAGTGAGTTGGGGCGGAGTTAATGGAGTATGGCAACACACAGTTTTCGTCACGTGCGCGCGATTTCAAAGAAATTGTACAATTTATGTGGTCTTTGCAAACTATGGTTGAAGGGGAATGGGGATGCATTCCCAGTCGCAGTATTGTATTTTTGGGTGAAAATAAGTGTGAAATTTTAAACATAATTTTATATGGTTTCTCGAAGAGCATTAATGTTTGTGAATGTTTTTCGATACGACTACTTTCCTATCAAAATGCATGGAACTGTGAACGTTGTTAAATACCTACTTCCCATGCTTATGTAACTATACAAGTAAAAAATTAAAACTTGAGTAATACAAACATGATCAATTTTGAGTACGCAAATCATTAAGATCATCAGTCAGATGCGATTGTCATACTGAACTTCGAAGTTTAAATATCGATGTACTATATTCGTAAAGTTTAAAAGTACGATTTACGTGAGTTAGAAAGTACGCTATGACGAATTATTTAATTGAGAATGTTTATAATCGCTATGTACGGAATTTCGAAAGCTTGCTATGAAGAATGCTCCGTGCGCAGAAGAGGTTCCACGAAATTCGAAAGTCTGTCTAGGATTAACTTACAGAAGACTTGAGGGAATCGAATTAATGTAATGCCTCTCCAATTATTGTAGCTACTGAGATGAAAATGTACATCGCGATAATGAACATTTTCAATTAAATAATTTGTCATAGCGTACTTTCTAACTCACGTTATGCTAGTATTATATTATCTGTGCTCACGTTAATCGTACTTTTAAACTTTACGAATATAGTACATCGATATTTTAAACTTCGAAGTTCAGTATGACAGTCCAAAGATGTCAAGTCTATCAAAGATAATGATTGACAATTGTCCAAAATGTCAATCCCTTAAGTACACTTTGTCTAGGCCCTCAGAGGCTCTAGAAAAGTGTCATTCGATGTCAGCGATGCGGAGATGGCCGCAATGTCAAAATGTAAGGGCTTTATCACGTGACATATCGATGCCGTTTGACATTCCCATTTTTGTCTTTTTTCTAATTGCTATCGTCACGCTGTCTTTGAAAGAATGTCATTTTTATAGGGTCTCTTGCCTAACGTAATACTACATACTAAAAGTAATCTTTTTTTTAACACGCTTTTATTAGCTTGGTATGTATCTATGTAACTATGTATCAATGTAACGGAATCTTTGAACGTGATTTTCACCCACTTCAAAACGTCGGATTGATTTGAAACTTTGCACACCTATCAAGGACCGATGACAATGCAATAATTTAGTCAAAGTCAAAGTACTTTTGAAAGTCAAACAAAAATTAAAATTTGCAAGTAATAAAAGTTGATTCTACCGTGCGCGTTTAAATTGTTTGTCCCAAATGCCTTACCAAGATCTTCAGGATTAGCGACTTTTTAGTTCAATTTACCATTATAGCGTGTTTTTTAGTTTTTCGAACTACAATTTATTATTATTTTAACGTAATTTCAAAAACTAAAACCCGGCTACTGAACAATGACGCTCTAAAAAGTATGAAACAAGAAAATATTCTCATCGGAAATTGTTATGTACAAACTATTCGATATGTATCGGGTATTAAATAAACAACTTACTTGTAATAGATAATTTATTGTATTTCATACATGTTCATAGTGGTCTTTAGAGTATAAACGTGGTCGTATGCTACTTTACAGAATGTATTGAAAAATAACAAAATATGTGGCATAAAAAATAAACGAAATCAAGATCGGTTCATCCGTTTAGTAGTTATTATGCCACAGACAGATAGATACACACGACAAACACACAAATTTTTAGGTTCACACGTCAAATCTATAACACCCCTCTTTTACCATCGGGGGTTCAAAACTATAAATCTAACTTTATTAAATCAACGCAGAGGATTAAAATAAACAGGAACAATGTTTGTTCTATGTAAAACGTATCTCTCACACATAAATTACTCTCAAACCCACGTAGATGAACATAGGATAATGTAGAAAGTTTTAACCGTAATGCACTGGCTCCACCTTGCTACCTCATGTTAACCAAACTGCAGTTTGAGCTAGCAACTTGTTCTGAAAGATTAGCAGCATATATACTAAATCGGTGTACATGTTTAGGTAGTAAAATGTCCAGACATTATATACTACTAGATTTACGGCATTTTACAGCATTTATGGGATTTACTGCAAATTCGGGTTGTAAGGCCTACGGCTCTCAACGGTAGTGTAGAAAGAATTTTCGCAAGTACTCATACTGCCGGAGATAACTCTTACAGAAAAATTAACAGTTTATAATATTATCCTCCCTTGTAGTGAAATTAAAATCAGGGTGGGGTGTGGGTTAGACGTATATTCATTAAAAACACAAGGCTCCGCGTGGTAATAATAATATTCTTATCATCATCTGCCTAGCCTTTTCCCCAACTATATTGGGGTCGGCTTCCAGTCTTACCGGATTCAGCTAAGTACCAGTGTTTTACATGGAGCGACTGCCTATCTGACCTCCACAACCCAGTAACTGGGTAACACGGTACCCCTTGGCAAGACTGGCGTCAGATCTCAAGCTTCTGACTACCTGTAAGTAACGACTGTCAAAGATCTTCAAATGACAGCCGGGACCAACGGCTTAACGTGCTGTCCGAGGCCCGGAGGAAACTCGGTATGTTGAAATGGTCACCCATCCACTGACCGACCTCGTCATGCGTTGCTTAACCTTGATGATCGACCCGTGCGGCTGTTAAATAATATAATATAATTCCGATTTTATAAGAATAATAATAATAATATTCTTATAAAATCGGAAAAATTATCGAAAAAAAAAACTTACAAAAATTATGCTATTACGCTGAACACTCAAAACAATCTCAAGCTGAAGACATGAATTGACATGTCACCACCTATTGTTAAATTTCACATGACATGTTGTAAGGTAGAATTTTCACCCTTACTCACCAGCGTGCTCAGGGGTAAGTATTCTGCATGAGACTATAGCAGGGATGATTTCACATGAAGTTGATTAAAGTAAAAGTCACACAGTTTGGTCAACTAATTTAATTCATCGAGCACAGTCCGTCATCACAATTTCTTGATGTTCAAAATATAGGTATAAACAACTCACTTTCAGAAGGAATACATTTTATACCATCAATTCCTAATACTGGAGATATGATTTCTCAAACAGTACCGTTATCCTGTGTAGCTGTCTTCAAACTTTTGTGAATTATATCATCAGGAGTGTTCGAAACCATGCTGTAGCTATTTGTGCTAGTTGACCATTATTTATTCTAAGGTATAATAATTAAAATACTCTAAGGAGACATTTGGAGCCCTGCCAAGGAAAAGAAAATTGCATGATAAAATCAAACGCACATGTGTTACGAATATGGAATTTCAGACAAATCTAAACTAATACTCACAGCGCCTACTGAACAATTGGTACTTTCATTTTGACGCTAGCCAGCTTTGTCCTTCCCAACATCAGAGATTTATTTATTCTAGGTTAAGAAAATTCTCAGGTACCATTGACCTCAAGTGCACTCTTGTAAAAAAAAAACTGACAGTAATTTCAACCACAGACCTTGAACGTTTTATTTTAAACCATAGACGCATTTTCTAAAGTATCCTTTATGTAACTTATTTGAAAAGAATTTAATCATTTATTATTTTGTATGTTGAATTTGTGTGTTTATTGAATTAAATTATTTCACACAAATAGGATATATTTTATTGATACGATTATCAATGCCATACGTAGTCAGCGCCATCTAGCACCTCAGTGAACAAACAATCAACCAGGGATATATCTGATCAATATTGGGTTTGCTTCAAGGACACCAGATGTCGCTAACATAAGTATGCCATTTATAATTGTTACAATGTGCATTTGATTGAAAATAAAAAACTAACAAAATATTTTGTCCAGCCAGGACTCAAATGAGGTTTGATAACCAAACCCCATTCCAACATTTATTACTTCTTTATAATATAAGTTCAGATAATCTCTTGTATACCGTAAATTAGACTCATTATAAGGTATATTTGAAAGTTACCTTTAAACTTCCTTCAGGTTCGGTTCCGTAAGACAATACATAGACGTAGCTGTATTGTATGTATTGTGTTACGGCCTTGTATTTCTGTTTAATTATTATGATCTAGCTGTCTCCGCGGCTCCCATGAACTGCCTACCCTACCCTACCTAACCTACTTACCCACCTACCTGCAATTTTTTTGTAGGATCATTCTTTCGCGGAGGATCTTAACACCGCCAATCAGAAAGTGACGTCAAATGCACAGCGCCATCTATCGTGTGTTTTGATATTTTACTTCTTGAACACTTTAAATTCATTTAACTTTTGAATGACTGAATTGATTGCGATGAAACACAAACTTACTAATACTTCGAGTTACGCACAATGTTTACATATGAAAGTTATATACGTTGGTTTCGTACGTTTTACATGATGCGTGCACAACTAAACAGACAAACAGACAAAAAACCCAAAAATGCTAGAAATGGGTTCTGTTGGCTATGTTTTAACACCCTGGCTATTTTTAACCGACTTTCAAAAAAGGAGGAGGTTCTTTGTTCGACTTCTTGTATGTTTTTTTTATGTATGTTCACCGATATCTCCGTCAATTGTGAACCAATTTTAAAAATTCTTTTTTTGTTTGTAAGAGTATTTTCCGAAATTGGTTCCATTTTAATTTGGTGAAGATCTGATGAAGAACTTCGAAGATATACAACAGAACTCTTCAATAAATAACGGAAAATCTCTCGGGACTGCTGCAATCGCATGTCTGTTTATTGTTTAGACCATTTCATAACATAACATCACGCCAGTAGGCTCTTAAGGGGTAAGCAGATCTTTCATTTGATCGGTTTTGTTCAAGTTTCATGATATTCGGGTAATCTATTCTGGCGTTATAGGAAACTTACTAAACAACTTGCCTATTAGGTAGGTACAACTAAAAAGTGAAAAAAAAACTCTTTTTTACAAAAAAATACTACCGACTTCCAAATAAGAAAACTATAAAGTGAAAAATAACTTTATTTTTGGAAGTCGGTGTCCATAACGCAAAAAAAATGGTACCTACGAAAGACACCGACTTCCAAAAATAAAGTTATTTTTCACTTTGTAGTTTTCTTATTTGGAAGTCGGTAGTATTTTTTTGTAAAAAAGTTTTTTATTTGGAAATATTTTCGATGTACAAAAACGACTTTTCTACAGATTTATTAAATTTATTGATTTTTAAATCTTGTCTCTCAAAAACATATCCATTTTTACAAGCTTTTATTTAGGTTATTTCTCCTATCCGGTATATGTAATAAATCTTGCAAGGACATGTTTGATTTTGTGCTACCACTATGTATATAGATAACAAGCGTACAAAAATGATCATTTAAAAAGTTTTTTAATAAGATAACCCTATTTTTATTGCAACCATGACAGTTGTGTTTCATATGACGTTTGACAAATTTGACAGTTTTAAGAAGTGATAAACAAATAAATCTTGTGTTGTTCTCCTTGACAAAGTTTGTTTGAATTTATATTGAAAGGGAATGTACATTGAAACGAAGTGAAATTAGAGAAAATTATCAATAAAATAGGGTTATTATATTATATTGCGATATTTACAGTGTACATATTGCTAGCCCAGGCTCTATACATTTCTGAAACATCTCCTTTGAATTAATTACCGTGTTGGATAGAACTGAAATTTTGCACGCAATGTTTTCACACATTTGTTACCCGTGACAATGCAATTTTTGTATAAATACCAGTTAAAAAAGACTTTTTTCAACACACTTGCTCATAAAGTGGCTCTAATTTCACCGCTATTAGGCACATAATGATACCTGTTATCAAACTGTGACTTTTGCATTGCTATTATTCACAAGTGAGTTATAGAGTTTTTTTAAATTTCATTTGTTGAGTTGCTTTGTTCTTAAAAAAGTTTCGATACAAAAAAGATCGTGCTCAATAGTACAAATAAATGAATGTACCTACCTATTGCTTGCTCATTTCATGCAACTTCGTATTTATATATATAATTTCAACTTGTACGTGCTTAATGAATAATACTTTCACTCAAATATAAATTTTATTTGCTAAAATAAAAAAAAATAAAGAAAAATTGAAATTCTCTATTTTATACGTGGCTGAAACACTATCCACGAAAAGCCAAAAAAAATAAACCTCATTCTTTTAGTCTATGGCCGATCGCCATTGTTAAATGCGCGCGCATAGGAAAACTGTTTAATTTTGCCCGCCATTGAGAAAAAAAATCACATCTCGTTTTTACTGTTGAAAATGATTTTTTATATGATAGCTTCTTTTTTATTAATTTTTCTAATGGTTTTACTTTTTTTATAATCTATAGGCTCGCGTTTGACAACTATCATATATATCACCATTTAAATTAGAAACCAATTCGTGAGTACATAAAGTAGGCCATAACCTATTATAAATAGGTCAGAACACATTCGTTATTCATTCTATTCCCAAAGCGTGGTCGTTTTGCTACTAGTGTATAATAAGGCCATTCATTGCGGCCACAATGGCCATTACCATAAAGTGATTGATGTAGTTCGGTTATTCCAAATAATATCGATATAATGAACAATTATATTTATTTTAGGGTCGGTAAAAGTTGAAAAAATAATGTTTTAGTTAGTATAGACGTCATTTATATGGTCGTGGAGTTGCGTGCGTTTTAACCTAACCTTAACCTAGTATAGACGTCGTGTGAATAAGTTAATTTAGTATTTTTTTTATATTTACGGTATCTAAAAATAATACTATTCTATCTGACCTTCAATAAATCGAAAAATATGAACGAAAAAATCAATACAGGAGACAAGGAAAACACTATTAAGCCAATTTATTTTTTATTAATATTTTTTTTTTAACAACATCTATTCACTGTTTTTATACTAATTTAGGTAAAGTGCTTATTAATTAAAAATAACAATATTGTTTTCTGTAAAGTATCTGAATGTAATTAATAACATATTTAATTTATGCATATTATGAGAAGCCAGTAACTGCCCCACCGCAGGGCAAAGGCCTCTTCTCATACTGAGAAGGCAATTTACGCATTAAAAAAAATCTTCCTTATTTTTACTGGAATATAGTTTAACGCTATTTACAGTCATTCTTATCTTTTCCAAATACCCTTCTTTATCAATTACTGACCTACTGCAGTTTTCAATGGCTTAGTGACCCAACTCACAAGCTTTGCATGCATTCTGCCGCCCAATAAGTAGAGTGTCACTATATAACACTTAGCCGATTTTGACTTTTAATACTCCGTAATGAGCAAAAAATTCTCTATAGATCTCTCCAAGCAGTATTTTTCTACTATCAACAGATAAAAACTGAAAATGTTTTTTTTACAAACCTATTTTAATAGGATTAATGAATTAATTTAAACTAACAATGTGCCTATTTGAAAGTGCGCAATTAGACCAATACTTTGAAACCGACAACTCTCGCACAATGCGATTTATAGTTGATAAACAGCATCGATTTTTACAAGCTTTTTATTAACTTGCAATATAATTATGTATTTGTGTTCAGGTCAAATCTTGCAACAGAATTTTAAAGCAGTTTTTCTCTACCGATTACTATGAAATTTGTTATAGACGGTAAACTAAAAAACTTGTCTAAAAAAAGGTTTTTTTTTAATTAGAACAACATGATTATTTAGTTTTTGGTTATTGTCTATAATTCAAAATATGTTCACTGACTCAGATCACTAAATCTACCTAGATGTCGCGGTTGCATGTACTTCGCGTGTCAAAAAAGGGAGAAAGCTTTGAGCTGTTTCATTTAGCATTATCGACACCGTGCATTCGCCGAAATCTAGAAAAAACTGTACAGAAAAATGTTGGCTGAGGCAATGGAAATATTTTCTTTCATTGGTAAATAAATTCGTTCTCAAATTGTGTGCGAAAAAGTGGCACGCTTGGTTTTCATACTTGGACTATGGAGGGACTTGCGTGGCACGCTTGGTTTTCATACTTGGACTATGGAGGGACTTGCGTGGCACGCTTGGTTTTCATACTTGGACTATGGAGGGACTTGCGTGGCACGCTTGGTTTTCATACTTGGACTATGGAGGGACTTGCGTGGCACGCTTGGTTTTCATACTTGGACTATGGAGGGACTTGCGTGGCACGCTTGGTTTTCATACTTGGACTATGGAGGGACTTGCGTTATCTAGTTAGCTTTATGTCTGTGGTGACACTAGCTACAGAACGGCAGCATTAGAGACCCACATAATATAATTCGCCGCAAGTGCACGTAGCACCCGCTTTGATGAGAGTTCGCTAGTGATGTACCCTTACCAAAAACATATCGACATGTTGTGTGTGTCTAATTCAGAACACGTGCGATACTGTGCCAACCCTGATTGGCAGCACAATGCTTCTATCGCACCCCTATTTTTGTTTTTTTTTGGATATAAGCGAAAAATCAATGAACTATTTTTTTATCGGCAAGCGTGCTAGGATTTCGTATTGTGATGTAAATATTTTGCGGGACAAAGGGATGTAGGTTTAATTATTGGGGGCAGTTTTTTGGCTTTCGATTTATGGTACTTAATTGCTTTTGTCATGCAGGTAGTCCTCAAAACGTGGCAGATATTAAAGTGCTCAAGTATGTCGCAAATACAGGTACACTCTCTGTTGATCTGTTCCCTCATTGTTATAGTCCGATGAGACGGCAATTAGACACGACCAGAAAGAGATCAGGTGTAAGTCTGTGAGAACCATGTTCCTATTTTCAATAGAATTAATTTACCTGTTAGTGTTTGTAATACTTTATATCTATGCGTAGTATAGTAGTATTAGTCTGGGTGCATCGTCTTCACTTTTATGAATTAGATATGTATGTAAATATTGTAAAACCCTTTTTTTTTAAGAGAAAATGTGCTACTTATCTACTACTTTAGCTACTTTTCCGATTGGATGGTAGAATCAATTATTATTACTTAAAAATTTATATTTTTACGTTCAAAAGTGCCGCTTAGTGGCCTAATTGAAATCAAGAAATTTGACCGTGACTTTGACTTTGATAACGTGCTTTCCGAGGCAAGGGTGTTTCACATTCAGAGATTCCTTATTTTCTTTGTCCGTCCTGGGAATCAAACCCGGGACCCGGGGCTCAGCAGTCGCATTTACGACCGCGAGGCCTATGAACCTACTATAATGAAGTTCTTGAAGTGCTATCTCAAGTATAGGCGAAATATATGGTTATTGTAGGTAACCACGCGAGGTCGATGGGCAGAATGTCTGACTAAATTAGACAGGCTTATGGGTTCTACCTATATCAATGGTGTATGCCAGATTTACCTAACATTTTGCTTAATGTAAGAATGGTTAAACATGCATGAACAATAGTAAGAATAGGGAATCTATATATTTAAAAGAGAAAGTACGTATGTATGATCCTTATAGACTCCGAAACAGCTGGACCGATTTTAATGAAATTTTCAGAGAATCTTTAGATTGACCCAGCGGATAATCCTGTAAAGTTTTTTTTAACTTTGAACGCGGGCGAAGCCGCGCGCTGAAGCTAGTATATCTGTATCTATATGAAAACAATTTATTTGTCTTTAATTGTTTTCCTCGATCGACCTATAACATGCTAAAAACCGACCCACTATCGAAGACAGCCATTGCACCCATGGAATAAAGTTTTTTGTAAAAGAGATGTGTAACTATTTTGGTTCACAATAATAGTACATTATGGTACAAGTGTGCCGCTGAGGTGATTGCCGCTGAGGCACACGTGTATCATACGACGTTTTTCAACACACTTGTCAAGAAAATAATACTAAAAAATCATTTTCAACAGTAAAAACGTGTTGTGATTTTTTTTTCACAATGGCGGGCAAAATTAATAAATTTTTCTATGCGCGCGCATTTAACAATGGCGATCGCCCATAAACTAAAAGAATGAGGTTTTTTTTTGGCTTTTCGTGGATAGTGTTTTATCCATGTACGAAATAGGGAATTTCAATTTTTCTTAATTACAGAGCAAATAAAATTTATATTTGAGTGAAAGTTCTATTTATTTAGCACGTACAAGTTGAAATCTATTTATATATGAAGTTGCATGAAATGAGCAAGCAATAGGTACATTAATTTATTTGCACTATTGAGCACGATCTTTTTTGTATCGAAACTTTTTTAAGAACAAAGCAACTCAACCAATAAATTAAAAAAATAACTCTTTTACTCACTTGTGAATAATATCAATGAAAAAGTCACAGTTTGATAACAAGTATCATTATGTGCCTAATTGCGGTGAAATTAGAGCCACTTTATGAGCAAGTGTGTTGAAAAGTATATTATATTCTATTCTATTCTAAAACTGCACCAAAACTAATGCGCGCAGTTTGGTAGAATAACATGGTCACACAGATAGGCAGACAATCATAAAATCTTTATCTGTACGTGTATGTATAGTTGTAGAAGCTCTAAAAGGTTGTCGTGTACACCGCCCTAACGTGTTCTACTTCATTGATTGCAGCTTTGCAGCTTGATAACCTACGTACCACATGTAATTGTCTGAGAAACCATTCCACTTGCGAGGGTTGTAACGATAATTGGTTTTCTGTCCCACCCTCTACATACCAAATGGCTATTAAATTCGTATTATTATCTCATTGCTGTTTGATCCCACGCTGATTTGACGATAAACATAATATAAAATATATCACATTTTCATGATAATAGTTGGTTTACTATAATGGGCACGAACATTCTGGTTGTATATCAAATGTACATATTTTTTTTCGATTGTTGTGGATTATCTGCAGGATTAATTTCCTTTTGTTAAGAAAAAAAATTAAAAACACTGTTTTACCTAAAAATACTACTAACTGCCAAATAAAAACACTACATAGTTAAAAATAAGTTTATTTTTGGTAGGTACCAATTTTTTTCGTTATGAACGACGTCTTCCAAAAAGAAGGTTATTTTACACTTGGTAGTCTTTTATTTGGAAGTCGATAGAATTTTCTTGTAAAAAGTTTAATTTTTCACTTTTTTGTTGTACCTAATAGGCAAGTTCTTTAGTAAGGTAGGAACCTATAATGCCAGAATAGATTGAACGAATAACATTTAACTTGAACATAACCAGTGGAATGAGAGTGTACCAGGGTGAACTTTACACATCTGCGTACTCGTTTAGAGCATACTGGCGTGATCTTTACCAAATTTAAATGGGACCGGAATAAACTTCATCCGAACAAAAAAAACATCAGCAAATCCTTTCATATATGACAAGATTGAGGAATGCCCATAAAAAAATAAAATATCTTCTTCTTTTCGAGTCGATGGAAAACTCTTTTAAATTAAATCAAATAAAAAACATCCAAGTTGACAACCGCCTCCTTTTTGGGAAGTCGAGGCCAACCATTGGCGGACATAATCACTGTTAGAACGTCACTTTGTCTATCTGCGCTGATCAGGGGGTAACCATAAGCTCTTAGAGCGATATCAATTTGATACCGAATAAGGGACAGATGTATCTGACTTGTATACATCTGTCACTTATAATAATAATAATAGCCTTTAATTCCTAAACATAGGGTTACAAGAGGTCCCTAAGTTCGGTGTGCCTTTTGGCATAGGCCTCCTCCAATTCCTTTCAATCTGTCACTTACTCGATATCAAATTGATACCGCTCTAAGAGCTTATGGTCACCCTCCAGACCTTTGTTATTTAATAAACGCTGAAAGATTCTCTGTGTATGGTCTCAATACTAGTAAGAACGATCCCAAACAATATGCCTAGCCTTTTTCCAATTGTTGTTGGGGTCGGCTTCCAGTCTTACCGGATTCAGCTAAGTTCCAGTGTTCTACATGGAGCGACTGCTTATCTGACCTCCACAACCCAGTAACTGGGTAACACGGTACCCCTTGGCAAGACTGGTGTCAGATCTCAAGCTTCTCAAGCAACTCGTAACGACTGTCAAAGATCTTCAAATGACAGCCAACAGACAAATGGAAAGTACGATCCCAATAAAATATATAAAAACCGGCCAAGTGCGAGTCGGACTCGCGCACGAAGGGTTCCGTACCATTATCGCAAAAAAACGGCCAAAAAATCACGTTTTTTGTATGGGAGCCCTACTTAAATATTTATTTTATTCTGTTTTTAGTATTTGTTGTTATAGCGGCAATAGAAATACATCATCTGTGAAAATTTCAACTGTCTAGCTATCACGGTTCATAAGATACAGCCTGATGACAGTGATCGCGGAGTCTCAGTAATAGGGTCCCGTTTTTACCCTTTGGGTACGGAACCCTAAAAACTGAGCTTTATACTTTAACGAAAGTGAGGTGCAATTTTATTCACTTTTGGTACCTCCCAAAGCCAGGGTGGCTCATCGCTCGATCCAAACTTCATATTCGGGGATCGCTTTTACCTGTATTGGGTACAGACACAGATTAACTTCCAGCTTTTATAAAATAACGATCATCGCGGGCTCTTGGGATATAGGCTCTAGTCTGGGCGAAAACTTTTTACTTCAATAAAAAATCTTGAGAAAAATAGTTGATTAACACAAACGAATAAGTAAAACCCATCTATTTACTGTATGAGAAGAGGCCTTTGCTTAGCTGTATAACATTTTCAGGTTCATCATCATCATCATCATTTCAGCCGAAAGACGTCCACTGCTGGACATGTGCCTCCACCAAGCGTCGCCTTTTGGTGACTTTAAGCTTTCTGATAAGGCCCATTGTGAGCGACAACGTATGAGTACCATAGGTCATCACTGGCCACAAACACTGGTCATACAGATACCGCGCAGCTTCCCGAACGCTGCCCATCCAAGTCGGATTCGACGGTTGAACTCTTTCGAAGTTAGACATAGCTAACTGTACCGTTTGTCCCGGTTAGACATAATCGTCCACAACTTCGAGTTTCCGTTTTTAGGTTACCCAATATTAAACCAAAATCTAAAATTAATAGGTGTGACAAACAGCCCAGCAAGAAAATTATTATTTTAACCCGAACAAAACCGCAAGCAAACTCCAGTTGTACAAATACATCCAGTTCAAACAAAGCTGGATATGTTCTGTATTGATTGTACTGATACGTAATCTCCGAACATGGACCATTAATCTATAAGGGGGATCGCCGAAACGAATCTGTCGATGAGATTAATTCTGTGGAGCCGATTTGGTTTCTGATAACAGACAGATTATAATTAGATACAGAGATGTTGTGGCGAAATTAAAGTTGTGTTTGGTACAGTTGTGTACTAACTGTCGATGGGACGTCGGTGGTAATACTTTGACCTTGAGCTGGGGTCTAACAAAGTGACGTACTGTGGGGGATAGCTCAGGGAGCTCAAATGATCATCAGAAATTATTTTGATATGTTACATTGAATATATAACGTGCCTGCCCTAATGCGGTTTTTACAGAATTCACAAACAAATATTAAAGATTATGAAAATTAAAACAAAGTTTCACAATTTCACGACTTTTATTACATTCACACAAAATCACCTTTTACATCTACTTGACTTACACTCAGACTGATACACGTGTTCACTCCGCGATCGCTCACGTTGACAACGACCCGCCGCGCGCCGTCAACCGACAAAAGTCAGTTTAACAACTACCAATGTCACTTCTCTTTGGAACATGGTTACAACCTGCAAATAAATGTATAATAATACAAATCATTCAGTGCACCTCTTTAGTCAAACAATCCCACAAATTAATAAAAGGCTAACACAAAGCTAAACTAAAACATCTTCAAATGTTTGCCTTACGTTCTGATTTCAATCACCTTCCAAAACTAAATTAATAGTTATCTGTTGTTTTGTGTTGTTGTTAGTTGTTGTTTGTTTGTTGTTTGTTGTTGTATTGTTGTTATCTGTGGCAAGGAGGTTGCCTCTAAATTGGTGAGGAGTCCTCACATAAGCACTCACAGTTCTATGAGCGGTAATAAAATGACTTTAAAACTTTCGCGTTTCATAATTGAAAAACAATATATCACGGGCATTCAACGCGATGATTTTGATTATTTATTTACCTATTTCATCCAACGTTTAGGCCGTGTTAAAACGACCAAGGTCCCGGGTAGACTGGTGTCTCGGTATACTGGCCCCGTTGGGGCAGAAAATTCTTCGTCTACCCTAACATTTCTACACACAACACTGACCTTGTCCTTATTCTGTAAGTTCGCCGTCTGCACAAAATGAGGTAATGTTTTAAATTATCCGCGGCGTGGAATCCAGTGATTCAAAAAAGTCGGTAGCGCTAAACAATCCAGAGGCTCTCGACTAGTGACATTCTATCAACAAAAGCGTGGCGACAGCGATTGGAAAAACTTCAAAAATGTATGGGAATGGCAATCATGATCAATCTCTTACATTTTGGCATTTTGAAAATAGCTATCGCTGATAAAATTATACTTTCTCTAGAACCTCCGATTATTTTTAGGGTTCCGTACCCAAAGGGTAAAAACGGGATCCTATTACTAAGACGCCGCGGTCCGTGTCTGTCTGTCTGTCCGTCTATCACCAGGCTGTATTTCATGAACCGTGATAGCTAGACAGTTGAAATTTTCTTAGATAATGTATTTCTGTTGCCGTTATAATAACAAATATTTAAATGGGGCTCCCATGCAACAAACGTGTTTTTTTTGCCGTTTTTTGCGATAGTGGTACGGAACCCTTCGAGCGCGAGTCCGTCTCGCACTTGGCCGGTATTATTTTTGCTAATCGTTGTCGCTGTATATCATTTTATCTCAGAGCAGTGGTGGCCCAGTGGTAACAGCTGCGACTTACAAGTTATAGGTTGTGGGTTCGAACCCAGGCAGGCCCTTTACTTTGTGTAATTAAATTCATCACCACTGCTCTCAAAATGGTGAAGGAAAACATCGTGAGGAAACCGATGTGTCATAGATACAAAAAATCGAAGACATGCGACATCCACCAAACCGCAATGGGCCTGGATTACGGCCCATTCCCTCTTACAGAGAGAAGGCCAATGTCCCAGCAGTGGGAAAATGAAAAGGCTGATGATGATGATGTATATCACTTTATCTAATCCCCAGTTCAAGATCAAAGTATTACCACCACTGACCTCTATCATACAAGTACGCTGGACTACATAAATTAGATGAAATGACAGTTGATTTTTGTGCCGAATCAAAGCGCCCCACTCGAGGTTCTCAGGAACTAAAATTGTCAGTAATGCGCTATAACTTTAGTAGCACGCTATCCACTAGTTTATAGCTTGCAATCTGATTGAAAGTATTTTTTAGTTAACCTTTACAGCAAGTTTTCTATTACTTAGAAATGAATCTCAATTAAAATAATTGGGATTTTCTTGTCCTCCTAAGTATTAAATTATTCTCACATTAGTTCCATGGAATCTCACGTTAAGTCACGTTGCTATCAGCGCCAAAATGGCGAAAATCAAATGTCTTAATTTTGTCATCGATAATATGAAGTCCAGCGTACTTGTATATTAGAGGTCAGTGATTACCACCGACATGCCGTTGTGTTGTAAATGTACATAAACATCATTGTATGTAATTATAATCATTTTGCATTCAGAGACCAAATCTTCCGTCTGGCACTGTGTAGTAGTTCTAGTATAATATGAGGGCAGTATGTACTGATTATGTTACCATTATAGGCCAACCGCTTAACTGAGACCGTTCCTAAGGGAGCAAGAGAGATGTTGACACCCATCAGCGAACTACCGAATATCAGGTCACTACACCCGCGGCGACACCAAGTCCGTCTATGAACTTTTATGTTGCACGAAGATTTAATAAATACACCCCTTCCGTACTGCGCAGCTACTTCAGAATTGTCTCAGTTAAGCGGTCGGTAGGTACTACTGACATGCGGAAATTTGCGGTCCAGGGCCGCGGTAATTCTTTTTCAAATTTATCCGCGACCCAGACAGGCGTCGGCCCTAGCGGACCCCGTCAGTTTTTGCTGACATCTCTTTGAGGCACGCTTGGAACACTACGCGTCTTCGACTCGGGCCTGGTCCGTATCGGACGGCGAGCTACCCAGAGATGACCTTAGCGTCGGAAGTCGCAAGCCGATTCCCAGCCACCGTAGGCGCGAGCTTGCGGACGGCGAGTAATGGTTAGCTCGCCGTCCGATAAGGACTGACTTGCGGCCTAGGTACTATATTCTAAAGAGTAAGCATCTATTATTAATTCGAATTCTGAGTACTTAATAGTTATGTACCCAGCTAATGTTGCCCCAACAACTTCAAAGTAATTCGTCGAGACTTACTTTGTAAAAAAAACAAAATAAAAATATTTTCTTGTGAAACCTAAGTCCTAAACTCACAATAGTAAAAAACCCCTAATGATACTTTAAGCAGTATTAAAAGTAAAGACAATGTTTTAAGTCTTTGTTTCAAGCTTGCCAAAAACAAAAAGTAATTTGTCTAAAATTTGGATTTTATGTTGAAACTTAGCAAATTGTTGTGGTTAAAACGTTGGAACATAAATAATTATATTAAATATAATGAATTTGCTGCACGAATGCTAATTTTATGGGCGAAGACAACTTTAATACAAGTTCTCATTAAATTTTACTACATTTTCTTTTGAAAAAGCCACTTCTTTTTCGCTATAAGCTTAAAAAAGTTTAGAACCACGACTTATATTTAGAACTGTTGATAAATACTGCTGCTAATTTAATATTTATAATCTGAAATGTTGTTTAAATTGAATGTGACATTTTAATGGAATCTGTTAGATTGATTGTAATGAAGATATAATAGAATCATAGGGTCTATAAATAAAATATTTGTTAAAATTGTAGTAAGATAATTTATGTGTTTTCTTTCTGCATGAAATGGATTAGATTTAAGCGATAGTAATAGTTGTAATATTTTGTGTTTTTGGAAATAAATGGCTTATTATTATTATACGAGTAGTATCTGAAATGCACAGTGTACAGTTTCAAGATTTATGAATATTTTAACGATAAACAAACTGAGTTAGTGGTTGAGTGCCCGGTTGATGGCACTAGGCTTGTCCATATTAAATGGGACTTAAGAAGACGACTAACGCCAACGACCTTAAGGGAACAAAACGCGCACACGTTTCACACCCGCGCGAACCTAAATTTTGTAGCTTTTGTACTTTCCTTATTATTCTATGAATTTAAAAGAAAAAGCCTCAGATCAAAATGTAGATAATTAAATTATCTTTGAGTTGGTGTTGATTTAATTAAAATACGCCCAGCGGTTTTGGTGTGATTGTCGTGTTTTTGTCCGTTTTAGACATAACTTTACAAATTAATTACACTATGTTATACAAATAAAACTAAAAATTTGCTTAAATCAAATTATTAAGAAAATAGTCTAATTAAACATATATTTTTTCAAAGAATTACTACTAGCCATTTAGACGTGATTCTCTTTTTAAAATCAGCTACTCAAGGGAATCGGCGCCTTAAGACGACGACTAACGCCAACGACCTTGAGGGAACAAAACGCGGACACGTTTGACACCCGCGCGACCCAGAATTTTGTAGTTTTTTGTTGTTTTCTTATTATTCTATGACATAACAAAAAAAAAAGCTTCAGATCAAAATGTAGATAATTAAATTGTCTTTGAGATGGTGTCAATTTCATTACAATACGCCCAGCAGTTTTGAGACGATTGTCGTAGTTTTGTCCGTTTTAGACATAACTTTACAAATCAATTACACTATGTTATACGAATAAAACTCAAAATTTTCTTAGATCAAATTATTAAGAAAATGGTCTAATGTAACATATATTTTTTCAAAATTTCGACTAGCTGTTTAGACGTGATTCTCATTTTAAAAAAAGCTACTCAGGGAATCAGCGCCTTAAAATAACTGTTGATGTGGGGTGTGCTAGAGGTACACTTCTACCTAATTCGAGGAATACAGGCGATATATTATGTTACGACTTGAAAATTGCGGCTTTAAGTATTACCCAGGTGATTATCCAGTCAGGATCTTAAGAAGTAGGGGAAGACAGCTAAAGCGATGGGAAGACGATCTCAAGAAAGTAGCAGGTTCAGAATGAATACGGGCAGCGAGGGACAGAGTCATGTGGAGAGCCTTGGAGGAGGCCTTTGTTGAAAGACAAGCTGGGAAGAGGAAAAAGTTACTAGGTACCGAGAAATATATATGAATAATACTTAGTGTAAATAGGTTATAATCTCATTGTAAAATAAGTATAGTTTAATGTACTCGTAAATACTTTAAGTAACCAGCAATAAAGCCTTATTTTATTTTATTTTTATATATTCAGGAGTCAACCACACTATATTCGTAGTAGTCTTATAAAAATAGTTTACACATTTTCTAAGCACTGTCCCATAATTTATTTTGAGCACGTTCCAAGTTTATTACTAAAACGACACGGGACCGATACAACAAGATTTGACGGCCCTTTTTCTAAAGTTCTAGGTCACAATATCGAAGATATTTTCCTAAAAAAACTTACGCAGTGCGGTACAGAAAGTTTACGCATATATGAACGAGATACACTTTTTTGCACGTTTACTTCCAATTTTATCACACACCAGTTTCCAATTTTATCTGCACGTGCATGACTTTTTGGGTGACATTTGTGCTAAGAGTAGAAATGACTGAAGGTTCGAGGCAGACTTAAATGATCTCAAGGCAGTTGGTAGCTCAAAACATAGTAATGGCTTAGGTACAGCCATCAGCAAAATAAGTTTTCCCGCAGACATGCCATCGGCGTAAAAATCTGACACAGTCTAGCCATGCGATATCGTGTGACCCCATCGGCGTATAAATCTGACACAGTCTAGCCACGGCATATCGTGTGACCCCATCGGCGTATAAATCTGACACAGTCTAGCCATGCGATATCGTGTGACCCCATCGGCGTATAAATCTGACACAGTCTAGCCATGCGATATCGTGTGACCCCATCGGCGTATAAATCTGACACAGTCTAGCCACAGCATATCGTGTGACCCCATCGGCGTATAAATCTGACACAGTCTAGCCATGCGATATCGTGTGACCCCATCGGAAATCTGACACAGTCTAGCCATGCGATATCGTGTGACCCCATCGGCGTATAAATCTGACACAGTCTAGCCACAGCATATCGTGTGACCCCATCGGCGTATAAATCTGACACAGTCTAGCCATGCGATATCGTGTGACCCCATCGGCGTATAAATCTGACACAGTCTAGCCACGGCATATCGTGTGACACCATCGGCGTATAAATCTGACACAGTCTAGGCATGGCATATCGTGTGACCCCATCGGCATATAAATCTGACACAGTCTAGCCACGGCATATCGTGTGACACCATCGGCGTATAAATCTGACACAGTCTAGCCACGGCATATCGTGTGACCCCATCGGCGTATAAATCTGACACAGTCTAGCCACAGCATATCGTGTGACCCCATCGGCGTATAAATCTGACACAGTCTAGCCATGCGATATCGTGTGACCCCATCGGCGTATAAATCTGACACAGTCTAGCCATGCGATATCGTGTGACCCCATCGGCGTATAAATCTGACACAGTCTAGCCATGCGATATCGTGTGACCCCATCGGCGTATAAATCTGACACAGTCTAGCCATGCGATATCGTGTGACCCCATCGGCGTATAAATCTGACACAGTCTAGCCATGCGATATCGTGTGACCCCATCGGCGTATAAATCTGACACAGTCTAGCCATGCGATATCGTGTGACCCCATCGGCGTATAAATCTGACACAGTCTAGCCATGCGATATCGTGTGACCCCATCGGCGTATAAATCTGACACAGTCTAGCCATGCGATATCGTGTGACCCCATCGGCGTATAAATCTGACACAGTCTAGCCACAGCATATCGTGTGACCCCATCGGCGTATAAATCTGACACAGTCTAGCCATGCGATATCGTGTGACCCCATCGGCGTATAAATCTGACACAGTCTAGCCACGGCATATCGTGTGACACCATCGGCGTATAAATCTGACACAGTCTAGGCATGGCATATCGTGTGACCCCATCGGCATATAAATCTGACACAGTCTAGCCACGGCATATCGTGTGACACCATCGGCGTATAAATCTGACACAGTCTAGCCACGGCATATCGTGTGACACCATCGGCGTATAAATCTGACACAGTCTAGCCACGGCATATCGTGTGACACCATCGGCGTATAAATCTGACACAGTCTAGCCATGCGATATCGTTTGACCCCATCGGCGTATAAATCTGACACAGTCTAGCCACGGCATATCGTGTGACCCCATCGGCGTATAAATCTGACACAGTCTAGCCATGCGATATCGTGTGACCCCATCGGCGTATAAATCTGACACAGTCTAGCCACGGCATATCGTGTGACACCATCGGCGTATAAATCTGACACAGTCTAGGCATGGCATATCGTGTGACCCCATCGGCATATAAATCTGACACAGTCTAGCCACGGCATATCGTGTGACACCATCGGCGTATAAATCTGACACAGTCTAGCCACGGCATATCGTGTGACACCATCGGCGTATAAATCTGACACAGTCTAGCCACGGCATATCGTGTGACACCATCGGCGTATAAATCTGACACAGTCTAGCCATGCGATATCGTTTGACCCCATCGGCGTATAAATCTGACACAGTCTAGCCACGGCATATCGTGTGACCCCATCGGCATATAAATCTGACACAGTCTAGCCACGGCATATCGTGTGACACCATCGGCGTATAAATCTGACACAGTCTAGCCACGGCATATCGTGTGACACCATCGGCGTATAAATCTGACACAGTCTAGCCACGGCATATCGTGTGACACCATCGGCGTATAAATCTGACACAGTCTAGCCATGCGATATCGTTTGACCCCATCGGCGTATAAATCTGACACAGTCTAGCCACGGCATATCGTGTGACACCATCGGCGTATAAATCTGACACAGTCTAGCCACGGCATATCGTGTGACACCATCGGCGTATAAATCTGACACAGTCTAGCCATGCGATATCGTTTGACCCCATCGGCGTATAAATCTGACACAGTCTAGCCACGGCATATCGTGTGACACCATCGGCGTATAAATCTGACACAGTCTAGCCATGCGATATCGTTTGACCCCATCGGCGTATAAATCTGACACAGTCTAGCCATGCGATATCGTGTGACCCCATCGGCGTATAAATCTGACACAGTCTAGCCACGGCATATCGTGTGACACCATCGGCGTATAAATCTGACACAGTCTAGCCACGGCATATCGTGTGACACCATCGGCGTATAAATCTGACACAGTCTAGCCACGGCATATCGTGTGACACCATCGGCGTATAAATCTGACACAGTCTAGGCATGGCATATCGTGTGACCCCATCGGCATATAAATCTGACACAGTCTAGCCACGGCATATCGTGTGACACCATCGGCGTATAAATCTGACACAGTCTAGCCATGCGATATCGTGTGACCCCATCGGCGTATAAATCTGACACAGTCTAGCCATGCGATATCGTGTGACCCCATCGGCGTATAAATCTGACACAGTCTAGCCACGGCATATCGTGTGACACCATCGGCGTATAAATCTGACACAGTCTAGGCATGGCATATCGTGTGACCCCATCGGCATATAAATCTGACACAGTCTAGCCACGGCATATCGTGTGACACCATCGGCGTATAAATCTGACACAGTCTAGCCACGGCATATCGTGTGACACCATCGGCGTATAAATCTGACACAGTCTAGCCATGCGATATCGTTTGACCCCATCGGCGTATAAATCTGACACAGTCTAGTCACGGCATATCGTGTGACCCCATCGGCGTATAAATCTGACACAGTCTAGCCACGGCATATCGTGTGACACCATCGGCGTATAAATCTGACACAGTCTAGCCATGCGATATCGTTTGACCCCATCGGCGTATAAATCTGACACAGTCTAGCCACGGCATATCGTGTGACCCCATCGGCGTATAAATCTGACACAGTCTAGCCACGGCATATCGTGTGACACCATCGGCGTATAAATCTGACACAGTCTAGCCATGCGATATCGTTTGACCCCATCGGCGTATAAATCTGACACAGTCTAGCCACGGCATATCGTGTGACACCATCGGCGTATAAATCTGACACAGTCTAGCCACGGCATATCGTGTGACACCATCGGCGTATAAATCTGACACAGTCTAGCCATGCGATATCGTTTGACCCCATCGGCGTATAAATCTGACACAGTCTAGCCACGGCATATCGTGTGACACCATCGGCGTATAAATCTGACACAGTCTAGCCATGCGATATCGTTTGACCCCATCGGCGTATAAATCTGACACAGTCTAGCCACGGCATATCGTGTGACCCCATCGGCGTATAAATCTGACACAGTCTAGCCACGGCATATCGTGTGACACCATCGGCGTATAAATCTGACACAGTCTAGCCATGCGATATCGTTTGACCCCATCGGCGTATAAATCTGACACAGTCTAGCCACGGCATATCGTGTGACACCATCGGCGTATAAATCTGACACAGTCTAGCCACGGCATATCGTGTGACACCATCGGCGTATAAATCTGACACAGTCTAGCCATGCGATATCGTTTGACCCCATCGGCGTATAAATCTGACACAGTCTAGCCACGGCATATCGTGTGACACCATCGGCGTATAAATCTGACACAGTCTAGCCATGCGATATCGTTTGACCCCATCGGCGTATAAATCTGACACAGTCTAGCCACGGCATATCGTGTGACACCATCGGCGTATAAATCTGACACAGTCTAGCCACGGCATATCGTGTGACACCATCGGCGTATAAATCTGACACAGTCTAGGCATGGCATATCGTGTGACCCCATCGGCATATAAATCTGACACAGTCTAGCCACGGCATATCGTGTGACACCATCGGCGTATAAATCTGACACAGTCTAGCCATGCGATATCGTTTGACCCCATCGGCGTATAAATCTGACACAGTCTAGCCACGGCATATCGTGTGACACCATCGGCGTATAAATCTGACACAGTCTAGGCATGGCATATCGTGTGACCCCATCGGCATATAAATCTGACACAGTCTAGCCACGGCATATCGTGTGACACCATCGGCGTATAAATCTGACACAGTCTAGCCACGGCATATCGTGTGACACCATCGGCGTATAAATCTGACACAGTCTAGCCACGGCATATCGTGTGACACCATCGGCGTATAAATCTGATACAGTCTAGCCATGGGATATCGTGTGACCCAGTTACTGGGCTGTAGAGGTCAGATAGGCAGACCCTCCAAGTAGAATAGGTACTGAAACTCATCTGCATCCAGTTCGACTGAAGCCAACCTGAACCTTGTTGAGAATACCCTCATCTAAAGGAAACGTTTTGTATAAGGCTATCAAAGAAAAAACTCTATCATCACGAAGGCCGTCTAGAATCTTCAGTCATGCTAGGTAATCTATGTTGTTCTACGTTCGGAATCTACAAGTCATTCCCTTGAATTCGATGCCAGTATCAGAATAATACGAACGCTGACGGCTTACTACGATTTGTCATCGAAGCATTGTTGTTTATCTGTAAGGTATTTTTAGTCTTAGTTCCTTTTCAGTAGTTTCATAGTCATTAACGATAAAGAAAAATAAACACGCCTTTTATTGCGGAAATTAATGAGTACGGTTTTCGATTATCACTTGTGAGTAGCAGAGGATTCCGAATCTTTGCTTTAGGCGTTTCACATAAGTATTACGTGACTGCATAAAAACTTTTTTACTAAAAATTACTAACGACTTCCTAATAAAAATACTCATCATCATCATCATCATATCAGCCGAAAGACGTCCACTGCTGGACATAGTTCTCCCCCAAGCGTCGCCACATTGACCGGTCCCGTGCGTCTCGCAACCAGCGGATTCCCGCAACCTTCACCAGGTCATCGGTCCACCTGGTGGGAGGCCTTCCAACGCAACGTCTTCCGGTTCGCGGTCGCCACTCCAGAACTTTTCTGCCCCATTGGCCATCCGTTCTGCGAGCAATGTGCCCTGCCCACTGCCACTTAAGTTTGGCAATTTTTCGGGCTATGTCGGTAACCCTGGTTCTCTTGCGGATCTCCACATTTCTGATTCGATCACGCAAGGAAACTCCGAGCATAGCCCTCTCCTGCATTGCCCTTTGAGTGACTGTAAGCTTTCTGATAACGCCCATTGTAAGCGACCACGTCTCAGAGCCATATGACATCACTGGCAACACACACTGGTCATAGACTTTCGTCTTGAGACACTGTGGTAAGTTGGACGAGAAGATACCGCGCAACTTCCCGAACGCTGCCCAGCCGAGTCGGATTCGACGGTTGACCTTTTTCTCAAATAATAAAATACTACAAAAGGAAAAATAACTTCAGGTTCGGCAGTCGGTGTTCCTGTTTTTGTTTTTCTAAAGGGGTACACATCTGCATGGCCCTTTAGAGCGTACCGGCGCCGGCGTGACGTTATGTTATGAAATAATAAAAACAATAAACAGACATGCGATGGCAGCAATCCCGAGAGATTTGCCGTCATTTGTTGAAGAGTTATTTTGTATATCTACGAAGTTCTTCATTAGATCTTCACTAAAATTAAATAGGTCTATTTCGGGAACATATTCTAACATAAAAAAACAATCAAAATTAATTCATAATTGGCTGAGCAATCGCGTAACAAAAATTCAGTCGAATTGATAACATCCTCCTTTTTTGAAGTCGTTTAAAAAGCCAAGCTCTATCAAAGATCAAGTCTTCTTCTTATTTTTGGGTCAGTTGAATAACTACTCTTGTCCAACCGAGTAGATACCTGAAGGTCTAGACCGAGAGACATCTGATTAGCGTCAACAATTATTGTTAAAGAGTTCAAAATATTTTGAACTTTTATGGAATTGACTAACTAACGCTACTAAAAAAAAATACAGAACTTCACTTTTTGTAGAAAATCCAATCAAATTATAGAGCCTTGTCATTCGCCATGTTGACATTGGAGGAAGAAAACAATATTGATGACTATTTGAAATGCCATGGTTAATAGAACAGATGAAAATGATGAAGGAAATTGGCAAGGCCTTCGGGCGCTTCCAAATCATTTATTTCTCACTAGCAAAGTTACAGCCAGGGGCAGGCGGCGCGAAGGACGGAAATTAGCCCAAGAGAACATATCTTAAACCCTTCTCCTAGATTCACTTCACCTCAATACCAAAATTGGTGTGGCGGTTTAGGCGTGAAATCGTAACAAACAGACAGACAGTGTTACTTTCGCGTTTATTATAATACTAGTGTCTGCCAGCGGCTTCGCCCGCGTTACTAGTGTTTTATCATCCCAAGGTAAAATTCAAAGGGTGTACTATTCCAAACTTCCTCGCCATCTAATTTTTTATTTTTTTTAAGTTTTGGCTTCGCACGGTTTGTGCATTTAACCAGTGTCACGTTTAGAATAGAATTATAGTTTCTTTAGATTTTAGTCAAATGTCTTATTTAGGCCCCAATAAAATGGCAGTAACTTTATTGGAAGCTTCTACGGAGTTTTGTCGACAACATGTACAAACTCAAGTTCTACCGCTGTGTTATACTTGGCCACACTCGTGCACGTTCACTTATATTATTAGAATAAAAAAACCACCTTTTTTACACTATTAATAATCAATTTAACACAATTTTAGGAAAATAAAACAGAGTAGCAACATAGACGCCATCACGTACCCGCCAAAACTCCCGCCAACTGAATTATTTTTGACACAATTTCAGTGTCACTTAATTTCATGCCAGTACTCTTGATGGAAGTTACAATGTTCATCAGGTCGCCAATATCCTCTAGTAAATCATTCTTCTGGAATTTATAGTTATAAAAGTCAGTTTCAAATTTCATCCAGATCCGTTCAGTCGTTCTGAGGTTATTGAGTAACAAACATACACATATAAGTTTTTAAACTGTCATGGTCATTAACACTAACATTAACAATAGAAGCGGGATATTCGCAACAAACAGTAAACATGGCAAATATCCCGCTTCTAATGTTAATATAAACATACACATGTCCACACATCCAAACTTTCGCATTTATAATATTACTAGCTTCTGCCTGCGGCTTCGCGCGCGTGAATGTCGAAAATTATACCAAGGGAACATATTCCCGGGATGAAAAGTATCCTATATGTTATTCCAGACTATAATCTATCTATGTGCCAAATTTCATCCAGATCCGTTCAGCCGTTCTAGCGTGATTGACTAACAAACATTTATAAATCCATCCAAATTTTCACATTTATAATATCAGTAAAATAATATAAGATTTGTAAGATATGAAGTGAAAACATAACAAAACTGATAGCCTTCATTTGAATGTGAACAACACCAATAACATGCCTTTTCTCCGTAGTAATACACTAAGAGCCCATCTATACCAGCCTAATACAAGTTATAAGGGCAGTAACTCACGAGCTTGCCTCGTTGTCGACCTAATTCAACAGAATAGGCACTAGACACGAGTTGATTTGCTTGAAAGATTAACTGTATCCAATATCTGATAGCCTGTATACAAGAGTTTGTATACCTAGCCTTAGAATGGCTTTGTTAGGTGAATTGGTAGGCGTTATGTTGCTATGTTTTTTTTAACTTGGTAAAGTAATCGATTGGAAAACTCTTGAAGAGTTTCCAATTTAATTTATATTCCTATTCATAGTTATTGTATTAATTTTCTTTTTTTTTTTGAAATTGACTCTCACACTGTTCCGTTGTTGTTGAATTAGGTATTTTACCTATGTTTGCAATATTTGTAAGTATGTGAGAACCATGTTCCTATTTAAAAATTTAATCAATTTACCTGTTTATGCTTTTATTACTTCATATCTGTACGTAGTATAGTGTGTAGAGCATCGTCCTCACATGTATGAATTCATCAATGTATGTACTTATGTAAATATTGTAAAACACCTATTTTTCTAAAAGATGGAGTTTCTTGGGCGTTCTTCTCCATAACAAGCTACTTTTCCGAACGCACGGTAGAATACATTTTTATTACTTGTAAATTTTAATTCATATATGTATGACGTTCAAAAGTGCCGCTTACTGGCCTAATTGAAATAAATATATTTGACTTTGACTTTGTTGTACCTAAATCTTAAATTAACTTGTTGAAACAATGAGTAAAATTAGCAAAAGTTCATAATTATGTTGTTGTAAGGTAAAATATATCCCGGTATAAAGTAGTTACCGCTATTTGTGACGCTAACCCCCGGTTTCTCAACACTCGATTATCGGGCTGTTAACGTAATCGACGAATAATCTTCGGTTATCTGCTGTGATTGGCTGTTGAAAATTCATTCAACCAATCACAGCAGATAACGCGTGCTTGATAATTTGTCACATTAATTTTGCGTTGAGAAACCCGGCCTGAGAGGTTTTCGTTAATACTTTCCGAACCTTCAAGATAAAGGTTGAGTCCTTTCTACGCTAAACAAATCATTTTCCAGCCGAGCATAAAAATGTGAGTTCTATTTGCATGCAGCATAGTTAGGCAGCAACTCTAGGTTGCTGCTACTTTTTAGGGTGCCGTACCCTAAGGGTAAAAACGGGACCCTATTACTAAGACTCCGCGATCCGTCTGTCTGTCTGTCCGTCTGTCACCAGGCTGTATCTCATGAACCGTGATAGCTAGACAGTTGAAATTGTCACAGATGATGTATTTCTATTGCCGCTATAACAACAAATACTATGTTTTTTTTAATGTTTTTTTTTTAATTAATTATTTTTTTATATCTTTTTAACAATTGTAATTTTTACTTAATGTTATTTTTACAAAATTTCTACTCAATTTATGTTGTTCTGAAATAAATTACTTATGACTTACTAAAAACAGAATAAAATCAATATTTAAGTGGGACAACAAACGTGATTTTTTTGCAGTTTTTTGCGATAATGGTACGGAACCCTTCGTGCGCGAGTCCGACTCGCACTTGGCAGGATTTTGAAAATAGTTCTGGCGTTTTTCCCAGAAAAAAGACTAATAGAACTTCTATGAAAACGCATTGAGGCATTGCCGCGTTGCGTCTATCTGCGGCAACCTTTGTAGACTTCTCAATAGCCAAACCATTCGTTTCGTTTGACCGTTTGGTGTCTGAGTCAATTGTAGTCAGTTCACACTTCCCACCTAAGCTATTCCTAAGCAATTTTAACTAAACCTCCAGCATTGTATGTTCCTCAGAACTTACAGTCTCACATATATTGTCTCAACCCTCTTAGTTCTAAACTCAGGTAGACAACGTGAAGTCTTAAATTGTTAAGGAAGTTGTATATCATTGAGAGTGAAGTGTGTGCTGCTGGAGTGGGGGGTCTCCCCTTTCCCCCCTTACACTCCCTTAAAAATTAAGACCGCAAACGGACTCTGTAAAGTTATTGATGGTGTACATAATATAGTGCGTGGATATTTGTTACATTGTTTAATTTTTCTCTTAAAACGGGTGCTATCCGTAGCTTACCCAAAAAAGGTGATAAATTCAGTTCAGCTACTATGGCAAAACTGATACTGCGACAGACATATTTTATTGTAGGTATTTAATTCACATAAAAATCTTCAAGTTTGGATGTTATCAAACCTCAACGGCAGACCAGGTTTGGACACGGATGACCTGGATTAGGACATGGGGTTGTTTATATGCCGGACGAGCGGACCCGTGGGATAATATTCGAATTTCACGCGGGCGAAGTCGCAGGCAGAAGCCAGTAGGATATTAACCAGGATACAAAAATCACAATTCATATAGCTACGGCCTGTTGCTCGTAGACATAATTTGTTACGATTCGTAGGCTTTCGTAGCCTACGAAACGCTACGAAAGCCTACGAAAATCTTATGAATTGCTACGCCGCTGTCTACATTGCGAAATTGTAATCGGATTTTTCCTCTGTTTCTTAAGCTTACGGGTTATATTAACACCTTTGATTATTTTTTAATGTATTCAATAGAAATGTCGTGTTTGCCCAGTGGATAAGACCTTGTATTTCATGCTTGAAGTCATGGATTCAAATCTGGGCAAGTACCACTGTGACTTTCCAGTTCATATATAGCTTCTAAGTTTAGCTTGGAAGTCGCTAACATCGGTGAAAGAATATATCGTGTGGAAACTTGGATTTACAGTTAATATAAATAAGGGCAGTAACAGACTGTTATTATTATACAATAGGTTGTACGCTAAGCTACACAATATAATGTAGTTAACGTACACCAAGAGAAATACCACAGCTAGAAAAGTTTAAATCTTTTATTATTTGTTCTTATTTTTTGATGGTTTAAAAACAGAATTAATACCAAAGTTATCTCAGTAATTGCTCGTAAAACGTCGGCTGTAAGCAAGCTTAATTTTCTTCAGAGTTTATTATAAATAACTTAGACTGTAAAATTTTCAGCGCCTGAAATAAACTTGCATTGAAATAAACCGCAATGCGCATAGTATGACGTCATCTTAGGGTTGTATTTTAAATATTCACAGGAGAACAAGGCAAAGATTTTAATGGTGGTTTACTGAATAAAAATGCAAAATTATTAAAAATATTGCAACACGAATATTTTTCGTCAAATAAACCGGGTGAAAAAAAATGTACGTCACTGACATGCGCTACCAAAATATAACTTTGGACTTTTGAGAACCATTATAGTTGATAGGTCACTTTGTCAAAATCATGAGGTTTTCTATAACAGGGAAGAAAGGTTTTTAGCAGGATAAAACATAATAGTTCTAGCATAGGTTGGTATTCTGGTTTATCCAAGATATGATTGCCTGCCTGTGTGATTGTATTATATTTATTTCAACTAGGCCAATAAGGCGCCTCCCCGAGCAAAACGCCGCGCTAGTCGTTTTTGTGCAGTTTTTAAGAGCTATCTACTCTTTATTTAAAAAGAAATATCAATTAAAAAATACATTAAATCTCTACATAATGTTGATTCTAAAATGGTAGTACACTTTTTTTTTAAAGAGGTATATGTATCACTAATCTCCTTCCAACAAAACCATAAAAAAAATATTATTGATAGCATGCATCTCCTCGTAAAGTGTTCATTAATTATTTTTTGTACTAACACTACTGAATAGACAATTTGATAACGAACATTTTATAAGTTTTATTTTTTTCAAAAGACCAGTATTCGATTTTATAAAGATTTTATTCTAAAATCTGGGCGTATTCACTACTGTAGTTCATGCACCACCAGTGCCGCTAGGCCAATAGGAATGCTCATATCTCATGCTGATTTTTTGGTCAGGGTAGTAGCGGCACTTTTGAACGTCAACAATTAAAATTTACAAGTAATAACAATTGATTCTACCGTCCATTCGGCAAAGTAGCTTGTTATGGAGAAGAACGGACAATAAATTCCGTAATCTTTAAAAAAATAAGTTTTTACAATATTTACTTATGTAGGTACATACATTCATATATGTGAAGACGATGCACCCAGAAAAGAACTACATACTATACTACGTATAGGTATAAAGTATTAAAACCATTAACAGGTAAATTCATGAATTAAATAAATAGGAACATGGTTCTCACATACTTACAAATATTGCAAACATAAGTAAAATACCTAATTCAACAACAACGGCACAGTGTGTGAGTCAATGTCTTAAACCATATGGTTTGTTCACATACACATACATAAACTCGCGCGTTTTTCCCATAGTCAAAAACTATAGAACGCTACCTGCTACGACCCTTAAATACTTCGATTACTTACATTCAGCTGGTCATAAATTCCTAAGAATATTACCAATAAGATCTGCGTATGTTTATGGGTTGTACACTTGCATTTATAAAAATATGACTCTTGCCACCCCTAGACAGTCTACGTCACTGGGAAAGAGGGTTCAAGGTCGTTCTGCCGTCTGGTGGCAATGGGGCGGTACGATATCATAATAGGCACCTATAGCTGTGTCTGAGTTTATTTTCTTCTAGTCGTGCGTAGTCGGCGTCTTCGGCTTTTTAGTGGGTTATTCAGTAAACCATGCAATGTATTTTTATTAAACAAGTTTATTTAGTTTCTTTACACGGTATTTTATGAATGGTCTTAATAGCTTGAGTCTTTGGTTGAGATTGAGAAGAATGAATATACATTGCAAAAACTATTGTCCAAGGCTTCGACAGCTCATGACTAGCTCATGATTTTATTATAAAAAATGTTCTGCGGTTCTATTACGGTTTCAAGGCATGCTAAGACAGACCCCTGGGGGGTGACCATAAGCTCTTAGAGTAAGGTGATTTTGAGTGTGTGTAAGGTACATATTATGTATAGGAATTGTATACATCTGTCACTTACGCAATCTCAAAATAACCTTACTTTATGGTCACCCCCCTGATGTCTAACAGTGTGCTTTGTGTAAGATTAAGGATAACAACTTGTTTATATATTTATAAAAACCCGCCGAACAAAAATTATTTTAAAATGCTTGTTGCATTGCTGTCGCGACGCGCCTATCTGCGGCAGCCTTTAAACCATTGGGTCGTGGAGTAATACACTCTATAATGTCATAATATTTCGTTGTAGGACACATTGAAATATTATGACCTTCTGTATTGATTATTTTACAAAAAATATTTGTTTGTTATATTCCACTAAACCATTAACCTAGATAGGCTGAGGTTTCAAGGCTGTTGTCGGGTGGGACCAAATAGGTACGTAATACAAAAATAATTACATCAAATTTTAGCCTTGCTTAAAAGGCTTTACAAAATTGCAATTTTAACGCAGGATAATTTTGTTATGACCAGATTCAGTAATTTCCTTAGAACAAGGCATAAATGTTAAATTTGCCAGTTACTTGCATACAAGTAGCTTGATATGTTACCATTCAGAAGTGTCCAGTGGCTTGCAAACTATACACCGTAATAAAATGTTACAATAATAATAAATACCGGTGAGGTACTATTTTTGTTTTTTTTTTCTAATGTTTTTTTTATTTTTTATACAATAATATTTAAAAATGTAAAAATATGTAAATAAAATGAATAAATGGAATAATAATAATAATTTCTTTATTTTTATAGAATGTAGGTATTACAATAATGATTTTAGTTTCAGATATATTCACAGTACATTCTGCCTGTTGGCTTCCAAAATATAGTGGTTAACTTACAGATAATTTAGAAACTAAAATTAAATTAAATTTAGTACTTAAATGCAAAATGAGATCATGAATCAGCGAAGTCTAAAATAATTTTCATAATAAATAAGATAAAGTGAAGCAAATATTACAATTCATCATTAATAAAATCGGTAACAGAGTAGTTAGTACTCTGTTACCGATTTCTCTGTCAGCAACGTCGATAGGAGTTTCTTAAATTTTATTAAGGGCTGTTCCTTTTTTTTTTTTTTTTTTTTTTTTTTTTTTTATTTGTTATAGGCTCGCGTTTGACCACTATCTCGCCTGATGTTAAGTGATGATGTGGTCGAAGGTGAAGCACGCTTGCCTAGAAGTAACCTATTCACTCTTGACTTGAAGACCCCTAGGTTGTAGCTATCAGGAAACAAAGACGCCGGTAGGGAATTCCACTCCTTAGCTGTACGCACAATGAAAGTATTTTCAAAACGCTTTGTGCGTATGGGTGGGATATCCACCATGTACTGATGGCGCATTGCCGTACGTCTTGTAGTCCGATGATGGAAAGGGCTAGACGGAATCAAATTGTGCAGTTCCATCGCACACTCTCCGAAATGTAACCGATAGAATACCGACAGGCTGGCAACTCGTCGTCGGTGTTCAAGGCTCTGGAGCTTTGAGTTGACCAGCGCATCGTTGCCGATAAGTCTCTTGGCCCGTCTGTCAATCGACTCAAGTGCATCTAGTTGGTACCTGGCAGATCCGTCCCAGAGGTGAGAGCAGTACTCCATGCATGACCGAACTTGCGCTTTATACAAGTTGAGCAGCTGTTCAGGCGTGAAGTACCGTCTCACCTTCGCAAGGATCCCCAACTTTTTTGCAGCCAATTGAGCCTTTGCCTCAATGAAAGGACCAAAATTGAGGGTCGATGTCAACGTAACACCAAGAAGGTCGAGGTGGTCCGTTATCGGCACGGTTACACCACGGAAGGATGGAGCCGGGTGGAATTGGCTCTTTTTTGCGGAAAAAAGACACGCCTGGGTCTTAGCAGCATTGAAACTGACTAGATTGGCATTGCCCCATTCGGAGACTGCCTCCAAAGACAGGTTCAAGCGCTCAACCATGGCCTCCCGAAGAGACCGAATTTGAGGCCCGGTAGCCCGTGCGCTAGACACATATCTCTCAGCAACAGTGCTGTCGTCTGCATACCCAAAGGTTCCGGGTTTTAGCAGGTCATTAATGTGCAGCAAGAACAATGTTGCCGAGAGCACTGACCCCTGAGGGACTCCGGCGTTAATACCTAACTGACCGGACGAGCAGCCATCAATTACCACTCGGATGGACCGATCCCTCAGGAAGTCTGCAATCCAGTCACACAGGCCACTAGGCAGACCGAAGGAAGGAAGCTTACCAATAAGGCTCTCGTGCCAGACCCTATCAAAGGCCTTCGATATGTCAAGGGAGACAGCAAGCGCCTCCCCGTGTTTCTCGATGGCCTCACTCCAGATGTGGATGGCATACGCTAGAAGATCCCCAGTTGACCGGTTTCGGCGGAAGCCGTATTGGCGGTCACTAAGGAGGTCGGTGTCTTCTAGGTATGCCAGGAGCTTATTATTTAATACACGTTCCATACTCTTATTACAATTTTGCAATTTGTTAAAGGAGCCATACCAATAATGTTTTTTTAAGCAAAAAGGTGTTATATCTACCAGTACACAATAGACTCTGATATTTTGATCTCATGGCAGTGTTGCAAAATGATAAAACAAGAGGTACCAAAGAAACCGACTGTCGAAATGAAAGTTATATTTGCATTTTTTTTGTTTTACCACAGAAAAATAATAGTGTTTTGCTTTGGAAGTCGGTTTGTTGTGTTTTTTTTTAAATAATTATTTTCATCTTCACAGATCGATACACTTTTATATACCTGATCGACTCTCCACGTGATTTAAACGACCAAAATTATACGGTGTATTCTTGAACCCTTTTCTGTAAGTTACGATGGATCCCAAGGCATAGCTATTTATTGCAATGTATGTATGTATGTTCAGGTCAAATCTAGCAACTGAATTTTAAAGCAGTTATCCTCAACCGATTGAGATGAAATTTTGCATACACGTTTGGTTTAGATGACAATGCATGGTAAGCTAAAAAGCTGGTTTAAAATAACGTTTATTTAATTGGAAAATTTCAGTACAAAAAGTAGCCTATAACAATCAAGGACGGTGTAGCTGTCTATCATTGAAAGAATTTCAGAGAATTTAATTGTTATAAGTTCAGCATATAAACAACTGATTTATTTACCTCTACGACGTACGGCGATGTGTCATCGGTACATGTTGGACATCCCACCCATACTCACCAAACGTTTTGGCAATACTTTCATTATGCGTACAGCTAAGGAGTGGAATTCCGTGCCGCAGTCTGTATTTCCTGAGAGCTACAACCTGGGAGTCTTTCAGTCAAGAGTGAATAGGTTTCTTCTAGGTAAGCGCGCTACATCGTCGACCACATCATCACTTACCATCAGGTGAATTAGTGGTCAAGCGCGAGCCTATTAATAATAAAAAAAACCTCTTATAGTTTTATTTTAAACTTACCTTTTTAACATCAAAATCATAGAATTATCATCAGCCTTTTAATGTTCCCCTGCTGGGACACAGGCCTTCTCTCTGTGAGAGGCAATAGGCCGTAATCCACCACGCGGGCCCAGTGCGGGTTGGTGGATGTCACATGTCTTCGATTTTTTGGTTCTAGGACATGCCGGTTTCCTCACGATGTTTTCCTTCACCGTTTTGAGAGCAGTGGTGATGAAATAATTTACTCAAAGTAAAGCGCCTGCCTGGGCTCGAACCCACGATCAACAACTGGCAAGTCGCGGCCGTTACCACTGGGCCACTACTGCTCTGCTCTCGTTTTAACACACTAGCTTAGATTTCTGAGTATAAGCAATTAATTTATATGGTTGACTTTACTACCGTGTTATATAAACCCACAGTCCAACAGAAATTACAGTAATTACGTGTAGTTTATGTTATTAGGGGCGGTCAAAACAGTTCCTTTGTTGTGCGAGTTTGGGCGGTTTTGGGAGGCGTAGGGCGGGCGGGACTATTGTCATAACATTAAATTATACAAAAAACAAGTCATATTATTTTGCTTGTGTTTTTGTGTAATTTATTTAAATGGAATTTTAAGTATTACGTATGTGGATTTTTAGGGTTCCGTACCCAAAGGGTAAAAACGGGGTCTGTCTGTCTGTCCGTCTGTCTGGCTGTATCTCATGAACCGTGATAGCAAGACAGCTGAAATTGCGAGTCGGACTCGCGCACGAAAGGTTCCGTACAATTATCGCAAAAAACGGCAAAAATATCACGTTTGTTGTATGGGAGCCTCACTTAAATATTGATTTTATTCTGTTTTTAGTATTTGTTGTTATAGCGGCAACAGAAATACATCATTTTCGAAAATTTCAACTGTATAGCTATCACGGTTCATGAGTTACAGCCTGGTGACAGACGGACAGACAGACAGACGGATCGCGGAGTCTTAGTAATAGGGTACCGTTTTTACCCTTTGCGGAACCCTAATAAATTATGGATTTGGAAATAAGCATTTGTTTGTATTCGGAAATGCAATGATTGCCGAGGGATATTCATCAAATACTTGTACTGTATGTAAAATTAGCAGTTAATTATAAGTATGACAAACTAAAATAATAAAATAATTCTTAAAATAGTCAGGAACTATTCTAGGAATTAAATTATAATATTATAAATATTTATAAAAAAGGAAAACATTGGGAAATAGTATATATCTTACTTTACCAGTTTATGGAATGTCTTTTAAATTGAGCCAACATTGGAGGAGAAAAGAGACGAGAGCCGAACCTCGAATTATGACTTTTTACTAAGGAAATGCCGCGGTTCGTCTGTCTGTCTGACTGTCTGTCCGTCTGTCACCAGACTGTATCTTATGGGGTCGAGAAATACCTCGGACACTTCGACCCATTGGGATCTTTTGTGGTCAATCTCATGAACGGTAATAGCAAGATAGTTGAAATATTCACAGATGATGTATTGCTGTTGCCGCTATAACAACAAATACTAAATGCAGAATAAAATAAATATTAAAACTATACAACAAACGTGATTTTTTTTTCCGATAATGGGACGGAACCCTTCGTGCGCGAGTCCAACTCGCACTTGGCCGGTTTTTAACATGTCGTCGGGGTAGACGGTTTATTCATGCAAATGTCAAAAAAATCATAAAAAACGTACATAACTTGAATAAGTCAAAATACGAGCTTCGTTAAAAGTATTTTAATGATGGACTGAAATATTTGTTTTAATGTAAAATAAAAGTTTTAATTTGTATACTGACTATGTCATGGCCTACTCTGTTTTATGAGAATACTAGCTTCTGCCAGTGGCTTTGCCCGCGTGAAAGTTGAAAATTATCCCGAGGGAAAGCCATGATAGCCATGCTATGCCTGACTATAATCTATCTTTGTGCCAAATTTCATCCAAATCCATCCAGCCGTTTGAGCGTGATGTTACAAACATACAAACACACACACACTTACAAACTTACGCCTTTATAATATTATATATAATATGTATTATATATATAGTGTGATTTGTTTTTATTAAGAACTTTCAGACGTTACCTACACAAACAGGTTGTACTAAATTAAAGCTTTCACAGAGAGTTGCGACGCGACAGTGCGACAACGATGCCACGATGCATTTTCTTAGAAATTGTTCTAAAATTTCTCTACGTTTAGACAATTTTCTATGTAAAAGGGTGATCGCATTGTTGCGTTGCACTTGTTTTCATCAGCTTCACATGATAGGCACTCCTTTTTTTTTATCCGTAGCGAAATGATATTTACTAAAGACAACTTCTATTTTTCAGCCTTCATTTCAAGCATACTAAAGAAACCCACATTTTCCCTAGTAAGTATTAATTTCGCAAAATTTTCCCTCAAGGCTACCTTACGTAAAGCGTTAATTTATAAAAACTCATATTTTCACGCAGGTAAGTAGGATGCCAGGCTTGTACGTAATTTATCGTTTAATAAAACGACTGCAAGCGATGGTCTAATAACCTGTCTCGTTAAGTTGTCACATTTTACATGACCTTGAGGTCTAGTAAAGCTTTTGTAGTCGGCACCGCCGTAAGTAAGCGTTGTTTTAAACGTAAATACATACAATATTGTTGTGGTCTAAGAACCAACTCATGGACACTAAAAAACCTTTTGTCTTTCTTCTTTGTACAAGTTTACAAATCGTTTAAAAGCAGCGTTACACAAAGTGTCAATTCATAAACTGGCCCTAAGTGTGCTGAATTTAATTCCTAGAATAGTTCCTGACTATTTTAAGAATTATTTTATTATTTTAATTGGTCATACTTATAATTAACTGCTAATTTTACATACAGTACAAGTATTTGATGAATATCCCTCAGCAATCATCGCATTTCCGAATACAAACAAATGCTTATTTCCAAATCCATAATTTATTAGGGTTCCGCAAAGGGTAAAAACGGTACCCTATTACTAAGACTCCGCGATCCGTCTGTCTGTCTGTCTGTCCGTCTGTCACCAGGCTGTATCTCATGAACCGTGATAGCAAGAAAGCTGAAATTGCGAGTCGGACTCGCGCACGAAAGGTTCCGTACAATTATCGCAAAAAACGGCAAAAATATCACGTTTGTTGTATGGGAGCCTCACTTAAATATTGATTTTATTCTGTTTTTAGTATTTGTTGTTATAGCGGCAACAGAAATACATCATTTTCGAAAATTTCAACTGTATAGCTATCACGGTTCATGAGTTACAGCCTGGTGACAGACGGACAGACAGACAGACAGACGGATCGCGGAGTCTTAGTAATAGGGTACCGTTTTTACCCTTTGCGGAACCCTAATAAATTATGGATTTGGAAATAAGCATTTGTTTGTATTCGGAAATGCAATGATTGCCGAGGGATATTCATCAAATACTTGTACTGTATGTAAAATTAGCAGTTAATTATAAGTATGACAAACTAAAATAATAAAATAATTCTTAAAATAGTCAGGAACTATTCTAGGAATTAAATTCAGCACACTTAGGGCCAGTTTATGAATTGACACTTTGTGTAACGCTGCTTTTAAACGATTTGTAAACTTGTACAAAGAAGAAAGACAAAAGGTTTTTTAGTGTCCATGAGTTGGTTCTTAGACCAAAACAATATTGTATGTATTTACGTTTAAAACAACGCTTACTTACGGCGGTGCCGACTACAAAAGCTTAACTAGACCTCAAGGTCATATAAAATATGACAACTTAACGAGACAGGTTATTAGACCATCGCTTGAAGCCGTTTTATTAAACGATAAATTACGTACAAGGCTGGCATCCTACTTACCTGCGTGAAAATATGAGTTTTTATAAATTAACGCTTTACGTAAGGTAGCCTAGAGGGAAGATTTTGCGAAATTAATACTTACTAGGGAAAATGTGGGTTTCTTTAGTATGCTTGAAATGGAGGCTGAAAAATAGAAGTTATCTTTAGTAAATATCATTACGCTACGGATAAAAAAAAAATGAGTGCCTATCATGTGAAGCTGATGAAATCAAGTGCAACGCAACAATGCGATCACGCTTTTACATAGAAAATTGTCTAAACGTAGAGAAATTTTAGAACAATTTCTAAGAAAATGCATCGTGGCATCGTTGTCGCATTGTCGCGTCGCAACTCTCTGTGAAAGCTTTAATTTAGTAAAACCTGTTTGTGTATGTAACGTCTGAAAGTTCTTAATAAAAACAGATCACACTATATATATATAATATATACTACTTTACGCTTAAACGGCTGGACGGATTTGGATGAAATTGGCACAAAGATAGATTATAGTCAGGCATAGCACATAGGCTTTCCCTCGGGATAATTTTCAACTTTCACGCGGGCAAAGCCGCTGGCAGAAGCTAGCATTCTCATAAAACAGAGTAGGCCATGACACAGTCAGTATTTAAAGTAAAACTTTTATTTTACATTAATACAAATATTTCAGTCCATCATTAAAATACTTTTAACAAAACTCATATTTAGACTTATTCAAGTTATGTACGTTTTTATGAAGTTTTAACATTTGCATGAATAATCCGTCCACCCCGTAAACGGCGACCTGTAAAAAGTAATATTCCAAAAAAATTGTGAAGTAACGACAGCATTGTTACCGTATAGGCGGTGGAAGGTGAGTGCCTTTATGTACAAGCCAGGTTAATATGACCTTGTGGGTTATTTGACATTTTATTAGACGTCATTACTGCTTTTTATAAGCTTTTATTTAACTTGCAATGTATGTATGTAAGTGTATTCAGGTCAAATATTGCAACTGAATTTTAAAGCAGTTGTCCTCCACCGATTAAGATGAAATTTTGCTTGGGATGACGTTCAGTTTAGATGACAATGCATGGTTAGCCAAGTGACGTCATTTTAAATACAATATGGCGGACGGCCCAAGATAGCGAACTAGTTATTTTTTGTGCATTGCCATGAAATGGGTATCAAATGAAAGGGTTTGCTGAGAAGAATACGAAAAATCATGTTTAAAAAAATTATGACGGTAGTATAGTAAAATTAATTAATTAATTTATTAATTTTACTATACTACTTAATTATTTTTTATACTAACACTAATGGATAGACAATTTGATAACGAACATTTTGTAAGTTTTATTTTTTTCAAAAGACCTATAATCGATTTTATAAAGATTTTATCCTAAAATCTGGGCGTATTCACTACCGTAATTCATGCGCCGCCAGTGCTGCTAGGCCAATAGGAATGCTCATATCTCATGCTGATTTTTTGGTCAGGATACGGCCTTAAGAGGAAACGGGGGCAGAGAGCGCCGACTGAATTTTCTTAGTAAAAAGTCATAATTCGAGGTTCGGCTCTCGTCTCTTTTCTCCTCCAATGTTGGCTCAATTTAAAAGACATTCCATAAACTGGTAAAGTAAGATATATACTATTTCCCAATGTTTTCCTTTTTCATTTATATTTGTCAAATTTGTACACTAAGCCTCTTTTGACAGCGCAATTTTGAGCATTTTTTGAGGGTTCTAGTGCTTCTAAAGATAATGTATCATCAAAAAAGGAAAACATAGGGACGTAGTATATATCTTTAATTTTCAGTTTATGGAATATCTTTAAAATTGGCCAATATTGGAGGAGGAAAGAGACGAGAGCCAAACCTCGAATTATGACTTTTTACTAAGGAAATTCAGTCGGCGCTCTCTGCCCAAGTATCAAGTAACATTATGTACTTAGGGAATAAAATTCGAGTAATACCTTGTATAGTGTAGTCTGTAGAAAACATTACCAACCAAAAGTTAAATAAAACATCTTTAACAAATTCCAAAGTCTTTAAGGAAAACCGTCGTTGAAGCAACAGGCGTACAACTTTGGCCCATTTATTTACTCGTAAATTTTATTTTATAGCTAAAACATTTTGACTGTATTTTGTGTGAGATAGCGTGACATCGTGACAATTTTATGTGTTTCTCGTATAATTATGGTGATTCACTTAGTTTGCAACGGAAATTACGTGTTTATTCTTTACTTTAATGGAAAATAAGTCGTAAAAGTAAAAACATTAATAATAATTTAGGGATGTCACTCTTCGGACATTGGACTCTAGATTAGTGTCATTCTATTAACTGACTGCAATGGAAAAGTGTAAAATCAATTAGGCCTACTGTCCACGGACGCGTAGCTTCATAGACGCGTATTCGTTACTATATCGCTTGGTGTACGCCTACTTGCAACTTACATACAAAAATATAAAACTTTGTCGACGGAGCGTCAACGACGCGCTCGCGTCTCTGCATGCAGGCTTCATGACGCCTGCCGTACTGCATGTCATACGCAGGGGTGTATATTGCTTAGACGCACGTGTTTATTTTTTGTATGAATGGCGGAAACGGCAGCGGAATTTGTTGAAATGATTAAAAACGTACGCGTGCAATACGCCTGGTGGACAGAGTTCAGTACGCTGGGCTGCGCTGCACTGCGTGTTTTGAAGCGTCTATAAAGCTCCGCGTCCGTGGACTGTAGGCCTTAGGGAATGCCATGCGATATCAAAAGTTCACATAACCAACCTCTTAAATGTTGGTATTTTGACTATCTATAATATATCGCCTATGTCACTACACCCCTAAAAAAGGGGATGTTAGTTTTTTTTTATTTATTTGTAATGGGTTTGCTCTTGACTCTAGTCTAGGTCATAGGTGACAGAGACCGAGTCTACGATGGAGTGAGCTTACCCAGTAGAAGCCTTTTCACTCTAACTTTGAAGAGATTTGGGTTGAATGCGTTCGGAAACACAGACGCAGATAGTGAGTTCCATTCATTCGCTGTGCGCATTATAAAGGATGTTTGGAAGCGCTTGGTGCGAATTGGTGGAATGGCAACAAGGTAAGGATGATAACCTGCAGTGCGTCTAGATGTCCGATGGTAGAAGGGGGCTGGTGGGATGAGGTCGTGGAGTTCCCGAGCACACTCACCGAAGTACAGTCTGTAGAAGACCGACAAGCAGGCAACTTTGCGGCGATGCGCCAAGCTGTGAAGCTTGGCATCCACCAGTTCAACGTCGCCAATGAGCCTCTTGGCTCTGCGTTCCACTGAGTCAAGCGCGGCAAGCTGATACTTAGCTGAACTATCCCAAAGGTGGCTGCAATACTCCATGCAGGATCGGACTTGCGCTTTGTATAGGTTTAAAAGCTGTCCAGGCGTAAAGTATCGCTTCACTCTATTTAGGATACCCAGTTTTTTGGCCGCGATTTGGGCTTTGTACTCAATGGAGGAGCCGAAGTTGAGACTGGATGTCAACTCCATGCCTAGGAGCTCGAGCCGATCAGTCACAGGAACAGACGCACCCCGAAATGTAGGCGTTTGATCGAACAGACTCCTTTTAGCGGTAAAAAGACACGCCTGTGTTTTGGTGGCGTTAAAAGAGACCAGATTGTCATCACCCCACTGGGATACAAAGCTTAAGGTCAAATCTGTCCGCTCAACCATAGCCTCCCTCAAGGAACGAACGTCATCCACGCTGGCTTTCGCGCTGGACAAGTATCTCTCTGAAACAGTACTGTCATCTGCGTACCCAACAATACCAGGCTGAAGTAGGTCATTGATGTGCAGCACGAAAAGAGTTGCAGAGAGAACAGACCCCTGAGGAACTCCGGCATCAATAGCCATAAGGTCTGAGGAGCAGCCGTCAATGACTACTCGGATCGACCGTTCATTAAGGAAGTCTGATATCCAGCTACAAAAACCAGTGGGGATGCCATAAGCAGGAAGCGTACTGAGCAGAGTCGCGTGCCAGACCTTGTCGAAGGCCTTCAAGATATCAAGCGATACAGCAAGTGCTTCGCCGTGTCTCTCGATGGCTTCGCCCCAGCAGTGCGTGAACAAGAAGATCGCCAGTTGACCGTCCCCGGCGAAAGCCATATTGACGGTCACTGAGGAGATTATTGTCTTCAAGGTAGGTCAGCAACTTACTGTTCAGTACCCTTTCCATAACTTTGCACAGAATGGAGGTAATGGCGATCGGACGGTAATGGGCAGGGTCTGCACGGTTGCCTTTTTTGGGCACTGGTTGCACATTTGCAAGCTTCCAGGATTTTCGTTATCCTAACAATATATATCAAGTAAAAGCTACTAAATAGGTCATTCCAAAAATATATATATTGTAACACTTCTTGTGTGTTTCTATTTTGTCACAAATTCAAGATAAGCGTAACTTTGATAGCAAAATAACCACATAACTTATTTGAAGAACTCGTTTATTACTAAAACTAAAAAGTCTGAAATAAAACACATTAAAATAAAAAATTAAATCCGACTGCTAAAAATTAATTAACTGAAAAGGGAAAAACAAGTACTAGATATATTTTATACATTAAATATTATTATTTATGCTGGTGCTTTTGTGCCCTTGACTTTCAACTTTCACGCGGTCGAAGTTATAAAACTATAAAAAATCATGTTTCATTAGTTTTCAATATTCATAAAACCTTTTGCTCCACCGTGAGCTCATTTTTTATTCGCTGCAATTTTCAGGTCAACGAACTTTCGCTCCGCCATTATTATAGATTACTGGAACCACAGGGAACTCATTTCCGACAACTGTTTTTATGTGCATTGACTTATACATAATGATATGCAAATTACTAGTTGCTGCACTAGTAAATTATATGCAACTGCCACATGCTATATTTGTTGCAGGTTTTTATTAATGTTATGATATACTCACGAATGAATGAATTCACATACATGTGACATCCACCAACCCGCACTGGGCCCACGTAGGTTACACTAGTCGAATTTTTTTCCATACAAACGTAGTCTAGGGATTATGCCACTGTTTGACAATCTAAGTTCAAAATAAAAAGTGATATCAATTTGTCTCATCATTATCTAGCCCTGTATGGAAAGGAAAAAGTTAAAAAATAAAATATTTGAAAGTTATGAGCGTCGAAAGTTCCACATTTCGACACTAATTTTAACGCATTTTTGGGCGCAAATAAATACCATAAGAAGATGGAAAATTGCAATACGGCCTCCATGCAGGGATAGATTAGTAGTTCAACAATGCATATAATTTTATTTTGAACAGATAGATTTAGTCGTTTTTTCATGATATCTAGACTGCCAAAGGTCTGTTTATAAAATTTCGCGCGCTCGGTTTCGTCCTAAATCATTATCCATTTCTACAAATTTGCAAAAGTGTGTATTCGTACGCGAACTAGCTTCCTACTTGTCATCACAGCATCAATCTCTTCCGCACGTGTTGGCGGTTGATATAAAATGAATTTTTACCCCGCGCACAAAATAGTTCGTGCCGTTGACTAGTGTAACCTTAAGGTCCATTATCTCTCTCACAGAGAGGATGCCTGTGTCCCAGCAGTGGAAACATTAAAAGGCTGATGATGATGATTGATGACTCAAACATTCGTATCATGTACGAAAGTGGACTGTACAAGCTATTTAAAGATGACTCTAAGGTAAAATCGTAATAGGTTTTATTTATTTATGAATGTTAGGTAAACTTACGTGTTTATATTTATTTCCCTTACCTACATTCATTACCTGTTTTTCGATATTAGAATCTGTTTAAGTAGCTTTGTGCTTGCTACATACAAATAAGTTTCAACGGCTTTGACACTCACATAAAGATTTTAATACAGTCTGCATTAAATCCAGCGGTTTTCATTAAATCCATGTTGTATGCAGCAAATGAGAAATCTCTGTCTTTCTGCAATCAACCTCTACGTATTATATAAAACACACTTTCAGACTTCGTTCCGTATGTTCCAGTAAATTACAAAAATGGTATTGCTTTCATAGATTCATATTTACATAAATAGTTCCAGAAACGAAATACTTACTTACCCAACAAAAAACTCGGCCCTAACTACATTAACCTGTGTCATCTTTTTAATGGTTCCTAAACGAATTAAAAAATTATCGTTTATTTGTAAAAACACGAGTGTGTAGTACAAATTATAGGTAGTTCGTACTGCAAAGTACTGGTACTCTCTACTGTCATCAGTCTGTGTCATCCCGTTGCTGGACAGAGACGTATCCCCATGACTTTCCGTAATTTCGATCCAGGGGGGTCACCATAAGCTCTTAGTCAAATCTATACAAGTCAACATCTGTACCTTACACACACTCAAAATAACCTTACTCTAAGAGCGTATGGTCATCGCCCTGGTCAAGGGCTGATCATTGGTTATTAATTTTGTCTAGCTCGTCCCACCATCTTCTGCGTGGTCTGCCGCTGCACCGATAGCTTCATTCTAGTGTCTCTTTTCATTAATATCACTTAATTTCTTCTTTCCAGACACGTCATCAGTCCACTACTGCAACAGAGAGGTGCAAGTAGCAGAAGTGGGAGAAGATAGTGAGGGGTACATTCGTACCCCAGGATATCCCCACTATTACGTCGGCGAAGAATGCCGCTGGCGACTGAGGGTTCACTCCGAACAGAGGGTTAGGATTACGCTCATGGATGTCAGCTTGCGAGGTGAATGAAATTGTATAATAATACTAGTAGCCACGCGCGGCTTTGCCGGTGTGGGTTTAGTACTTTTATCTTTATAAATTACCCTATATTTTATTCTGATATATAAGCTATATTACGGTAAACTTTCATGAATATCCTTTCTGTAGTTTTTACGTGAAAGGGAAAAAAAAACATCCTTCCATCCTCACGAACTTTCTCGTTTGTAATAATAGTAGGATCTTTGAATATAGAATTGATTTAACCCGTAATTAAATCAAGTAAGAAACGTGCAGTGGAAGTGTGATAAATATTTTTTCTTCCAACTATGCTTTAATTGCATCACAATCACACTAAAAACTCAGTACAAAGCGAGTCTTTAATGCTCTACAGCAATAAAAATGTATGAAATTTCATTATTGCACTGTTTTTTTTTAATCGCACCAAAAGTTGCAAATCTCAATGGATTAGCTCTATTCAGCCAGCCGATATCAATACTTTTTTTTTTACGTACGTATTATTCATTTCTATCCTACTTGTTCCAAATTTAAAAAATGATTGCTGCTAACTCTGATTTCAAAATGAAAGAAATTAAAAAAAGTGATTTATCTACTATTCCTATAGGTAATAGTTGAAAGAAAAGCAGATTGTGCACCTCGCCTTAAGTAATTTATATTGCCCTCGTGCCTGTTAGATTAGAGCCCTCGCTAGCGCTCGGGCTCTAAATCAGGCACTCGGTGCAATAATAAATTACTTTGTGCTCGATGCAATAATCTACTATTTCAACACACTTGCTCATAAAGTGGCTCTAATTCCACCTGTAATCAAACTGTGACTTTTTCATTACTATTATTCACAAGTGAGTTATAGAGTTTTTTTTTATTTTATTGGTTGAGTTGCTTTGTCCTTAAAAAAGTTTTGATACAAAAAAGATCGTGCTCAATAGTTCAAATAAATTAATGTACCTATTGCTTACTCATGTCATGCAACTTCGTATTTAAATAGATAATCTCAACTTGTACGTGTTTAATAAATAAAACCTTCACTCAAATATAGATAACTTTTGTTTTCTCTGTAATAAAGAAAACTTGAAATTCCCCATTTTGTACGTGGCTAAAACGCTATCCGCGAAGAGCCAAAAAAAAAGAAACCTCATTCTTTTAGTCTATGGCCGATCGCCATTGTTAGATGCTCGCGCATAGGAAAACTTATTAATTTTGCCCGCCATTGCGAAAAAAAATTCACAACTCGTTTTTACTGTTGAAATTACAGTTATTTTAGTATTATTTTCCTCACAAATGTGTTGCAAAACGTCGTATGATACACGTGTGTATTGATGATTACCGTCCTCGGCTCTCTTAAGACCCTCACCTGACGGCTCGGGTCTCAATGGCGCCTCAGCGGTAATCACCAACATTACACACTTGTACTATAATGTACTAATAAAGTTTAAGTTTAGTTTTAGCATTAAGGTCAAAAGCAAGTAGGAGACGGAAAACAAACTTCTAACCTGCCGGGCGAGCACGGCCTTTGTGATAGGCTTGAGTTACGCATTTTATCACGGTTTTTGCTCCCAAACTGTGATAAAAATCTGTGACTCAAGCCTGTCACAGAAGGCCGTGCTCGCCCGCCTGCTTGTTACAAATAGATATACGTACCTATAGACTGGGCAAAATAAGTGCTATTTCTTTGTCAGGGATCATCCGAACCTCTTAACAGACAGAAACCCAATTCTAGTACAGTTTAAAAAAAACAGGCCAAATGCGAGTCGGACTCGCGCGCGAAGGGTTCCGTAATCCGTACCCTACGTGCGCGACACGTGACGGCCAAAGTTCAGTAGTGGCCGTCTTTCGGTTTAAAAGATGATGATGAAATACTCTGGACTATTGTCAACCGTTGTTGCTGATGAATTTAACTAGAGTCTAAGAAGCAATTTGCCCCTTTTATCCGACTGCCGAAGGAAGGTTATGTTTTGCTCGGAGTCTATCCACGAACACACTTCTAAAACATCTTGTGATTTAAAATTCCCTTTCCGACTCACTGAATCTCGCTGGCGATTTAGTTTTAAACTTGTTGTGACGTTAACTCTGACAGTAACAATTCTATGTAACTGGCATTTATAATTTGATATTGCATATTGCATGGACGCGGGCGATATTAAATTAGAAGTCGCTTCAGAAATGGGAATGCAATTTAGTCAAATATTTCTCCTATTATGTCAGGAAATAACGATTGTATGATATTTGTTTGTTCCCACACATGTTTTTAGCACGTTTACCTATTTATAAAAATCTCGACACTGTTTAGCAATTGGTAACATTATGTATATTATTGAAATTGTCTTTATTTATAGAAGTTAAATATAGTATCTGTTTGCAGCTACACCGTCTAAACACCGTTGAGATTTACTAAAGTATTTATAATCTTATCCATAATTTAGTCAGTACTGATCCTATTAAATTTTTGTTAACGACATCATCAGTAACACAAATTTACATTTGTAATTTCTTTGTTGGCAACATCTTTTACTGATGAATCCTTAGAAAATCCCTTTTTCCTTCTCCACAGGCATCGAACCTTTCAAAGACAGCTGCACAGATTACGTGTCAGTCCAAGACCAGAATGGAGACGCCCTCCTGTCTTCTTGTGAGCAAGTGGAACTTCCCTTGAGGCTCACCTCGGTTACCAATGTGGTTGATGTTATGGTGGAAGCCAAATCAAAAGGAGCTTACCCAAAGAGAGGGGTGCTGCTGCATTATAAAAGTAAGTTTTTATTAATATTGTCTTGGTTATAAGTTAAGAAAGAGGCATTAACAAATTTGGCACACTAATTCCCAGCATTATCATGTAACCACCATACAATTTAAAAACAAAATGATTATTTTTTGTGACACCCAGCGCCATCTATGTATAACAAAATCTTTCACAAACTGTCAAACATACAACAGCACCATCTAACGGAACTTTCTCTCACCAACAGGTATAGGTTGTGTTACTCTACCAGCGCCATCTGACGGTTACCTCGTGTACCGCAAAGGGGACGTAGCTCACTACAGTTGCAACGTGAACTTTGTTTTCGTGGATACCCGACAGAAGGCGCGCTTCATATGGTGCTATGATGACAATAGGTGGAACGACACAGTGCCTTTGTGTGTTGGTAAGTTTTTTAACTATCGTCGTAGTTTTATTTTTGGACGGGAAGTTCAAAGTCTATTGAAATTCAATGAACTGAAATCAATGAAATTATATTGTATGAACTAAACTTATTAGTAGATGGAGCACATTGGAGATTAAATAGAGAGCTAGATTCTCTACTTATTCTGTAAGGGTTGTTAAGCGTGATGTCCCTATTATTTTATCTCAGTTTAAATTTAATTCCAAGATGATTTATGAGTGATTCTATTTGTGTCTATCTAAGCAAATTATGATTGAATGTAGTTAAAAATTCAATGTTTTTGTTGACCTTACCTTGGGCATGAATAAGCTTTTTTCATGTTGACAAGCAAAGTTCATAAAAAAATAGTTTATAGCAAGAAATATACCATAAATCAGTTTGAAAGAACTTCCTATAGCCTTGCCAATCTTGCCATAAAATAGATAGCTCATAAAATGTCATGGCGTAGCACAAAACTTGTCGATAACAATAAACCCCCCTTAAAAACTTCTTTGAATCATTTCAAAGTCTTCATGGGGAAGCGTGGCACATGCGCGAATTCTCCATGATCCCTTCCTTTCACACAACACATATCGCGTAAGAGTAAAAGAGACAGCAATATTTACTTCAGGTGGGCCACGATTATTTACATTATAAAGTTTCATGTCAACTTTTGACTTTAATGTGTAGGTGATAGAGATCAAATTTGATTGATGTGTGTTGTTATTATTTTCATCGTCAAGCAAAGGGCTTCTCCACATCACTTCAGTGATCAGTCGCTCGCGTTCCAGTAAATAGGATATTCGGTCTTCGGTCGCCGTCAAGTGCGTTCGGCAAGTTCGAAATTCGAATATTGTCAGTTCTCGTGTCGAGGGAAACACGTGTTTTCTGCCAAAGTGAGTTTGTAATATTTCTTGTGGTTTTTTACTAGAAATATTTAAATAGATTGTGATTTTTAGGTGTGTTAGTTTTATAATAATTTTTCAGTGATTTTGTGGAGTTTTCAGTAAAGTCGCGGTAAGCTTACCTAAATGGGGATTTGTGGTTAGGTGTCACAATGACTCTGTTTATAAATAATGTAATTTTATTTACTATCGTTAATAGTAAATATTGCATAATATTATTATTGCTGATGCACAATGTAGGCAATATTTAATTGTTACATAATATTAAGTGATGCTATTGCTCCTATATTTATGGTAGAGTCAGCTCATATTTTCCCTCCAAAATTCAAGCCTTTTTTTTTCATAAAGATAATTATTATTTAATTATTACGCATAATGCTAATAAACTTTCATAGCTAATTGTATATTAATAACTCACGCTTCCAAATAAGTATGTAGGCGGAAATCCGTTTTGAATTTTTAATAATTTAGAGGCACATGTCGTACTCCTTTATATTCAGTTAAGTATTCATAATTATATAAAAGGAAGTTAATGTGATTTTGATTAATATTCAAATATTTTAAAAATTCAATTATAATTATTTTATACTCGAATAGTAAACACACATAGACATTAAATTATTAATATTATTTTACTGGTTCAATACTCCTTCAAGCTCCAGTTTTAGGGTATAAGTAGATTTGTAATGCCCGGTTTCCTTTGACATTTTTTGACGGTAAACATGCACCCATAGACACAATGGCTGCAGATTCTTGATTCAAATTTTCTATGGAATTTGAATTTAGAATCTGCTAACAACTGTTTAACCTAATCATGATTAATAAGTTTTTATAACTCAATGTATTGAATGCGTTACATTGCCTGCCAAATAAATGTATTATTATTATTAGATGTCAGCTTTGTAATAGTCTATTTACCTACACCATGTATTCGATAAAGCAGTTGGATCGTTGCTGAACTGATGAATTTGTCAAATACTCAACCCATTACTGAATTGGAAGTTGAGTATCTGTCCAACTTTACTCTGAAAACCTGTAAAACTTCGCCATTCAAGTAGGGTTGACAAGTTCTTAACTCAAAGTAATCATTTCAAAACTTGGCCCTGAATGTTTATCTGAAAAATTACTCGGAAACCGGCTATTTGATGTAAAGCGGTTACAGAAACCTTTTATCAGAACACGCGTCCAATATCTTATCGATCTTAGAGATGTCGGCTGTTATTAAACTCTGATAAGGCCTTCTGTATCGATAGTTTTAATATTTATTTTCATTGTGTCGGGAGCCCGAGAACTCTGACTGACATGACGACTAACTCCGGGGTATAGTAGGTATACCCAATGCAATAAAATTGATTTTGGGCTCGGGGCATCAATCTCGCGTCTCCTGCAAAGATAAATTTCGTCCACTTGTATCACAATGTACTATTGCACCCTTATTTTAAATAAGTCGTGAGAGTTAAAAAAACCGGCCAAGTGCGAGTTGGACTCGCGCACGAAGGGTTCCGTAGCATTACCGCAAAAAACGGCAAAAAAATCACGTTTGTTATATGCCGCAGTTAAATATTTATTTTGTTCTGTTTTTAGTATTTGTTGTTATAGCGGCAACAGAAATACATCATTTTAACTGTCTAGCTATCACGGTTCATGTGATAAAGCCTGGTGACAGACGGACAGACAAACAGACAGACGGATTGTGGAGTCTTGGTAATAGGGACCCGCTTTTACCCTTTGGGTACGGAACCCTAAAAAGCAGTTTAGGAAGTTGATGATAGTTCTTGCCTCTGCAAATAACAACATATGGTTTAATTCTTTAATCAGTATTTTTTTTCCTCGTGGTTAGGGTACCTATATATTAAGAAAAAAAAGCATGTTAGTAATAAGAGGCCTAGACAGAGACAACAAAATTTTTGAGATTGAACACCTGACAATTCAGTTACCCATGTCAATCCCATATATATTGGAACCTGTTAGATATTACTTTGTCTAGAGTCCAATGAACTTGCATACGACAATAACAGAATTGTTACAAATTAACATATAATACACAATTTATGATTTTATAAAAAGTATCAGACTTTTTGTCTGACCCAGAAGTAAGTGTTAGCTTTGAGGCATACTAGACGCAGACTTTTATTCAAGTCTGCTGAGTGGTCATGCCCCTTTGGTTCTCATTGTTGTTTTTTTTTTGTTTTGCTTTGTCTAGAGTCCAATGAACTTAGGAAGACAACAGACAAACATATGCATACGACAATAATAGAATTGTTACAAATTAACATATACACAGTTCTTTATAAAAAGTATCAGACTTTTTGTGTGACCCAGACGCAATTGTTTAATATTTGTAGTAAGTGTTAGCTCTGAGGCATACCAGACGCAGACTTTTATTCAAGTCTGCTGAGTGGTCATGCCACTTTGGCTCTCATTGTTGCATTTATTGGAAAACCCATAATATATAGTAGTTTGTGCTGATATGAATTAATCATCACTTTTATATAGATTTGTACAAAATAGTCTAACTACAAATAAAATCAGTTTATTCTAATTCAGTATAATAGTTCTATAACTACGCACATTAGTATTTCTTTTGTTAAAAAAAAACAAAGGAAAGTTCAAATGAACTTTGAGTTTGATTCATAAATGTATATCGCGACAAAAACCGTTATTACAGACAATGTAAATGACTCATATGCAATTAGCGCTTGCATTAATTTTAACGCAGCATACTCGACATCACCGACAGTTTTTGTTTTAATAATCAATTAATTCAATTAAATAATATACTCAAATAATGAAAATAATCAATATTGTTCACACTTTTAACTATCATTTATTTATCTATTTTTGATACTGTGTCAAAAACAATCTATACGACCTGAATAATATTTACAATTTGTTTTTATTTTCCTCGAAGGATGTAAAACTGTAACTGCAATGCATGAAATAAAAGGCTTTTTTTATTCTTGACATCACGCCTCTTGACTTTGTTTGATTTATATTTCAAGTCCCATATTATGAACTGCAATTCTATTGTCATTTATAACTCAATAATTGAGCTCAATTTAAAATTAAGAATCGATAGTCTTAGGTTAGATCCTCACCACGTTCTTAATTGCCTTGCGTGTGGTCTCTATCAAAATAGTTTTCCCAAATTATGAAGCCAAACAAAATACATGCGGCAATACAAATTATAAAGCCAGACAAATTAATCCTCAGGGCTTCTTACTCGAGTTGGCTACTCGTTAAAAATGTCGTGCTATGTGCTCTTTTCGTGATAACCCGAAGTATTAAGAGATAGATTTATAAATAAATAAATAACTAATAAAATAATCATAATATGCTCGTCGCATTGGTCTATGAGAGGGATTGGAGAGTGCACCTGTGTTTGCGTACATGTGCTCTATAATATCTCCCACGTCGATGGTGTCCGCTGATATTAGCCCCGTGATCGAAATTTAGTCTCGAGGACTAATAGAATTAGAAAAGATTTATTCGACTCAGACACAACAGCAACAATTACAAAGTGACGGAGAAGAAAAGTAAACAAAGTACAAACAAGGTTCAAGAAGAGCTACACCGAAAGGGTTACCAACTCAGCATTTGCTGGGCGTCAGACATCCAGCGCTGATTTTCAATTAGCACCCCGCTTGTGACACACGGACATGGGTAAATAAAATAGATACTGAATATAATGTTAATATACCAACTACAGTATATGTTCCTGCTAATGTTTTAAAGGATATTGGATACAGAAAATAAGCATTGACTTTACACATCAAACAGGTTTCAAACCTGCAATACTTTACCGTTTCATTGGCTTTGTAGCACAATGTGGCTTAAAACTTTGTTATTTTTAGGTAGTTAAGTTTAGGCACTGTTAACGTACCCAGGTAATTTAAAATAATATCTCAATAGTCGTTTGAGCTTGACTTATGAAATTTTTAACCAAATTTCATGTGTTTATCTTATAGATTTTGCGTTATTAAGGGATCAAAAGTGGATCCAAATGGTTCGTGTAATATATACACGGCTGCTGCATCGCCAGTTCAGTTTTTGCTTGAACATATTGTCAGTTTAATATTTTCTTCTGTGAATGCGAATCAATTAAAATACTAAGTAAATTTTTTAACCTGCAGAAAGGCAAATAAATAGAAAGTGTCGCGACGTCTGCTTAATATTTAGGGATTCTATTATTCAAAGGAATCGTATGATACCTGAGTATTAGGTTGATCTCTTCTGAGGGAAGTAACCTTAGGCAGACGTAGCGAATAAGAAAAAAATTATTATTTCCAATTTGTACCTGGGTTTACTTTATCTGCTTCGCTTATTAATTCTTCATGGAGACGGAGCAAGGAACGCAGAGCAACAGAGCTTGAACATAGAGGACCACTTCCACCATCTGTAGATAGATACCATCGATGATACTGACACTTTAATTCTTTTATAGATACCATCGATGATACTGAGACTTTGATATTATGGACATCTTATATTATTGGTATACACTGAAACCAAATGCCAAATATTAGATCTTGTATTATATTGTCCAACAGCTGGAAACCGGTATGGTTTCCGTCCTAGGAAGCTCACTTCCCAGAACACTCATGAGGCTGGCGGAGTATTATCACCACCTCATCTACTGAGGCCGGCGGAGTATTATCACCGCCTCAGTTTTGTATTACATAGCTCAACAGCTGGAAACCGGTATGGTTTCCGTCCTAGGAAGCTCACTTCCCAGAACACTCATGAGGCTGGCGGAGTATTATCGCCCCTCATCTACTGAGGCCGGCGGAGTATTATCGGCCGCCTCAGTTTTGTATTACATTGCTCAACAGCTGGAAACCGGTATGGTTTCCGTCCTAGGAAGCTCACTTCCCAGAACACTCATGAGGCTGGCGGAGTATTATCGCCCCTCATCTACTGAGGCCGGCGGAGTATTATCGGCCGCCTCAGTCTAATTGATAGCACTAATTGAGATCTCAAAAAGCTTCATTAAAATATACAACTACAACGTTTGCCAACATCGTTGGTTTATATGTAAACACTATTCATCAGTATTTCTGTATTCTCAAGAAAGACAGTTCGGTTCAGTGGATAGCATATATAAGTGTATACAAATAATAATAATCTTAAATCATAAAACACTCAGCTTTCAATCCAGGGATGCCGACGGCTCCAACCCCGATACGAACTCTCCTTGATAAACACGGCCTTTTACTAAACTTAAGCTAAACACAACAATACAAATACTGGTTCTTACCGCGCCAATACTGATTTGACAGGTACGCGCAGCGATGTCTCATCGATGTTGCCGTTGCATAAAATTATTGTTGTAATGTTGCTATGTCTGATTATTGTTATATTTACATTCGCGGCTTACATCTTCTGTAAGTTCGCGACAGAAAGGAAACACACATGTCACATGATTTGTGACGTTTGCGATCTTTGGCATATGTTCCAACGTACATATCGAATTAGATCTGCAAACTCATGATGCGATGCGATGATGAATGAGTAAGAACGTGAAAATTTAGAATTGGACAAATGTTTCCTTTACGTGCAAGTCTTCTTAGGTTGGTACTTCTTAGGATGGACAATATTGGCAACATTCCAGTAAGTATTTGCTCGTTAACGTGTGTTAGACTTTCTTTGGGTTATTTTTCCTAAAAAGAAATGGAAAATGTCGTTGTGTTCTTTGTCTATCCAATAGACAACAGCGATTCTTAACCGACGTCCAAAATGAAGGAAGAAGTAGAAGGTTAACGATTCAACCGAATGTTTTTTTAGCGATATCTTCACCCATTGTTGTTTATTTTGATGGTTTCGTTTTTTGTTATAACGCTATTGATTAATTCATGAGATGAAAATGTTTACATACAACGACCCATTTAACAATGAAACCAGAATACTTTCTCCAACAACAAAAATGAGGTTAATTCATTTTATACCAACCTCATTTCATATAAATTCTTTATCTACGTAGTTAATAGCAATTACACGTCTGTATACGCAGTCGATGCGTAACGACACGCAGCCGTCACGCACACGTCACGCTCAGGCTTCACGCAAACTTTTCTATTAATAAAAAAGAAAATAAAACTCTCCATTAAAATTCTTGGAAGTTTTCCAAAACGACCAAAAAGAAACAACTAAACGGCCATTCTGTAGGTTAAACGAGTCCGCGCTATTGATTCGAAATTTAAAATTTGACATTTTGTTTTCTTAGGTTGTTATTTGAAGATAAAAAAAATATTGAATTGACCAACCCGTGACGCTCTAGTAACAGAATGAGAGAATGTGGGAGAAAGTCAGCTGACGCCATTTATTTTTATGATAAGTTAGGAAGGAAAGAAAATAAATTCATTTAGCATGTACCTAAAGGCAAGCAAGTCTTCTGGACAAGAGAAACAACAATGATAAATGTTAGTGTGTGAAGTTTACAAGGAATAATAAATAATTTTCAGCTTGAAACCTTCAAAGAATCATCTTGTTGCAATGGATTCATAATCGTACTGAGAGAGTGTTGCATAATCGTAAAGCGGCCCATATCAGCTGTTTATCAGCATATAAATTGTTTACAACAGCTGTACAAACGAGCTATTGATCCATTTCTTGTTCGAACGGTTTTATTACCGACACGGTATGCTAAAGAACTTTTCAATACACTAACTCTAAAACTGGCTCCTAATGCACCATTTGAGATTCGCAATACAATGTATTTCATGCGCTGTGCTTTTCTTTTTAGGTTTCCGTAACCAAAGGGTAAAAACGGGACCATATTACTAAGACTTCACTGTCCGTCTGTCTGTCTATTATTATTATTTGTTTATTTATTAAAGTACAAGTTTATACAATCTTAACTTAAAAACTATGCCCCACAAAACCGTTTTCACGGTTTGTCTGTGGGAACGGAACAAAGAGTATTAAAAATAAAGTTTATTAGTGCGGACACTTAATGAAATTATAACAAATAAATACTAACAACAACATTCTGAAATGTTCAGAGATCATTTAAAACGCTTTAAAAAGTACTGCTTTAGTGATTTGGCAAATTTAATTTTTATTTCCTGACTTCTTATATCAGAAGGCAATTGGTTGAGAAGGTAGGGTTCTCTTTTTTTTTCATTTGTCTGTCCGTCACCTGGCTGTGTCTCATGAACCGTGATAGCTAGCCAGTTGAAATTTTCACAGATGATGTATTTCTGTTGCCGCTGTAACTAAAAATACTAAAAACAGAACAAAATAAATATTTAATTGGGGCTCCCATACAAAAAACGTGATTTTTTTGCCGTTTTTTTGCGATAATGGTAAGGAATTCTTAGTGCGACTCAGACTTGCACTTGGCCGGTTTTTTTCTATATCCACATTCGTGCGACAAAGTGCGGCGGTGTTATAATTTCAATTTATAATATAAGGCATAATCAAACACGGCTCAAGAAAAATCCTCGAGTCAATTTTTACATTTTTTTTTAGAAAATATTGTTTTAAATAAATTTTTTTAATTCTTAAAAATAATTGTTGCCTGAAAAGTGTGTTGAAAACAATGTATAAAACGAAGGTAGATTCGTTTTACCGAAATCTGCGTGGCAATACAAACACAAGCTGACCAGCTCGAGTGAACTCAGTCCGTCCTGCGTCCGGCCCGACACGAACGTACCTTTGAACAGTATGTTTATCTCTTTCTGACAACGGAGTCCTATTTATCCCTGATATCTTTTTGCCTTCTCTGTGCTATCACTATCATTCTATAATAATAGTACATTATGGTACAAGTGTGCAATGTTGGTGATTACCGCTGAGGCGCCATTGAGACCCGAGCCGTAGGTGAGGGTCTTAAGAGAGCCAAGGACGGTAATCATCAATACACACGTGTATCATACGACGTTTTTCAACACACTTGTGAAGAAAATAATACTAAAAAATCATTTTCAACAGTAAAAACGAGTTGTGAAATTTTTTTCACAATGGCGGGCAAAATTAATCAGTTTTCCTATGCGCGCGCATTTAACAATGGCGATCGGCCATAGACTAAAAGAATGAGGTTTCTGTTTTTTTTTGGCTTTTCGTGGATAGTGTTTTAGCCACGTACAAAATAGGGAATTTAAATTTTTCTTTGAGAGCATATAAAATTTATATTTGAGTGAAAGTTTTATTTATTAAGCACGTACAATTTTTGAAATTTGAAATTATCTATTTAAATACGAAATTGAATGAAATGATTAATTTATTTGTATTATTGAGCACGCTCTTTTTTGTATCGAATATTTTTAAGAACTAAGCAACTCAACCAATATATTAAAAAAAACTCTATAACTCACTTGTGAATAATAGCAATGAAAAAGTCACAGTTTGATAACAGGTATCATTATGTGCCTAATTGCGGTGAAATTAGAGCCACTTTATGAGCAAGTGTGTCGAAAAGTCTATTATTAATTTAACTATAGGCTCGCGTTTGTCCACTATCTCGGCTGATAGTTGGCGATACTTGCCTAGAAGTAACCTATCCACTCATGACTTAAAGACCCCAAGTTCCAAGTTTCGTCCTATGTAGGTAGGTAACTAAAGTTAAATGTCGCCATGTTTTAATTTGTTTTTAATGCGTATGACGTCTGATAAAAACTCTTTGGTGAAAAACATAGTTTGATGTTATGTCATTGCAGTACAATGTACAATGACTGAGTAATTTGCCTACTTACATAAAACCGTAAAATTTTCGTTAGATCCCAAATTATTGACTCATTCTGAGATCAGAAGTCAGTTTCAGTCTATTTCCGTTCTTGACACGCCATTCCAGAAAATTGACTGAATCTCTTTGAAATATTCAAGAGCACATTTAGGAAGTTGTATAAAGTGAATCCTGGAATTCTGAAATAGCTTGGTTCGTTTTTGGATACATTAAGAAATTAGGAAAATTGGAGTTATGTTGGATCTTACCAATCCTACTAATATTATAATTGCGAAAGTTTGTGAGATGGATGTTTGATACTCTTTCACGCAAAAACTACTGAACGGATCTGGATGAAATTTGGCATAGAGATAGATTATAGTCAGGCATAGCACATAGGATACTATATTTTTATAAAAAAATTATCCCGGGAATATGTTTCTTCGGGATACTTTTCGACATTCACGCGAGCGAAGCCGCTGGCAGAAGCTAGTATTATAAATGTGAAAGTTTGGAGGATGGATGTGCGTGTGGAAGTGTGGTCATACATCCAGTATGTTTGTTACTCAATCACGCCAGAACGGCTGAACGGATCTGGATAAAATTTGGCACAGAGATAGGTTATAGGCTGGAAAAGCACATAGGCTACTTTTCATCCCAGTAAAATGTTCCCTTTGGATAAACAAAAACAGACACAGACTGACTGATTTCACAAACGTGTAACTTCGGTAATCTTGGCAGATTTATCGCTAAGTTACATAACCAATTCAAGTCGTAAATGGATACGAGTAGTTATGTGACATTAAAAATCTAAACGGGAGTAAGTGCTCCCGATTTTTAAATTAAAATAAATATTTTTCTAACTTTATTTGAGCCTAAGATAAGTCTAAGTTTGGTATTCAAGTTGACACGTTTAAAAAATAATGTTTATTGCTACAAAAAAGGTTACATTAAAGTTTACATACACTACATACATAGGTACTATATTGTAAGAAATTCCATTGTAACCATTGAGTAATGAACCCTGCCTCTCAAACTTTTCAACACCAAATACTAAATAGTCCTTAATTTCCAGTATATCTACATTACATAAACTACCAATGGCCGTTGACCCCATAGTCAGCTAATTGTTATTTGAAACTAAAAGTTAAATATTTTTTATCGCCATTTCTTTTCGTCACGTCTGCGAAATTTCGCTAATTTGTTTAATTTGACCCTCATCAAACTCAGTAGCTAAACACGACATATATACACAAGTAGATTCAAACTTAATGGTGGCTGTGAAGTGTGTTTTTTGCTGAGCAGTAACTCACGCCTTATACCTCCTGCTGGCACATATATAATATATATATATATATATTCGTCTATATATATTATGTTTACCCTCGCACTGGAACAAAACACAAAAGATATTTTATTTCAATCAACAAGGCCACCAAGCGGCACTTTTGAACGTCACAATTAAAATTTATAAGAAATAAAAATTGATTTACCAAACTACCAAAAAGTTACATTGGTACTTGCCCGGATTTGAACCCGTCGTGGGTTCTCAAGCACGAAAGGTGACACGACATAATGAATTTGTTACAGCGCAGTGACTCGCCTCGTGTTCTGAACCGCCATTAAGTTTCAATCTACCTGTAAGTTGCGTTGTCATGGACATAATATACATACCTATATAAACCACCATTAAGTTTGAATCTACCTGTAAGTTGGGTTGCCATGAACATAATACACACACATAAGTATGTACTTATACATGTGTAATACATGTGTTTAGACACTGGTACCACGACATATGTCGCTCCTAGTGGCTTGTCACGAAATGCGGAAGTGTCAGCCCGTCCCACGTGGACATGTTTCGTCGCCAAGGTTTTCCCGCTCTGGCGAGGGTTTTCTGTTACGTAACTTAACTAACCATTAATCAGACGTTAGTTTTACTCCGTCTGGCAAGTTCATTAATTTTCTTATTATTTGTGGTTTTGTTGGTATTGGTTCTAAAGCTGATTAATAGAGAACTTCATGCCTGTGTGAACCGATGGGGTAGGTAGGGGGATACAAGTTTAACTAAAAGTTTAACTAATAAAAAACGTCGACGAAGAACGCGCCTATCTCAGGAACTACGAGTTGGAATTGAAAAAATATTTTTGTGTTGGATAGTCCATTTATCAAGGAAGGTTATAGGCTATATAACATCACGCTACGGCCAATAGGAGCGGAGCATAAATGAAAAATGTTGCAAAAACGGGCAAAAAATATTCCATTTTCAGAGTTTCCGTTGCGTGCGTTGCGTAAGCGGTTAAAGTTACGCAACATTCATGTAGTATAGGGATATATGTAGGGTAGGGAAGGTAGGTAGCCAGTTGACGGGAGCGAAGCCGCGTGGGACAACTAGTTTATTAATAAATACTTTTCTGGAATAGAAGATAGTCCTTTTACACATAAATACACTCTTATTTGTAACTACCTTCTGCCAGCGGCTTCACCCGTGTGAATGTGGAAAATTATCCCAAGGGAACATATTCCCGGGATCAAAAGTATCCTATTTGCTATTCCTGACTATAATCTATCTCTGTGCCAAATTTCATCCAGATCCGTCCAGCCATTTGACCGTGAAGAAGTAACAAACATATAAACACACACAAACTCACAACCTTTCGCCTTCATAATATTAGTGTGATAATTATTATATACTAGCTTCTGCAAACGGCTTCGCCCGCGTGATATTCGAAAATTATCCCAAGGGAGCATATTCCCGGGATAAAAAGTATCATATGTGCTATTCCAGACTATAATCTATGTCTGTGCCAAATTTCAGCCAGATCCGTCTAGTCGTTTAAGCGTGAAGAAGTAACAAACATACAAACACGCACACAAACAAACACCTTTTTAATATTAGTTAGTGTGATAGTAACAGGCCGCGCGTAAAAGGTCACAAAACCAGTATAACTTGGCCTTGCAATTTATTGGAGCTCTGGGCTAGTTGAAAGTCAGTGTTACCTATGACGTTAGGTCGACAGAAAGATGATTAAAACTCACAATGCAATTGCCAATGAGAATACAATAGCAATTTACTAATAACGAGATGATAACATATGGTATCAGTTAATTCTGAATTGGATATCGGCGGGTTATCGCAGTCGACAAGCTACTCGTAACCTTATTAACTCATTTATTATTAATTAATGCGTAAATCGCAATTAATTTGGTAATCAAAACGTGTGATGTCACGATAAAGCAAAAACTCAGTACGTACTTAACTTAAGAGTTATATAACAAAAATACTTTTTGCGTGTACGAAGTTGCGGGCAAAACCGCGGTTTCGTCCACGTTAAAAGTATTTTATTCCAAGGGAACAAACTACCGAGATAAATACATCTAAGATCTCTATGTCCTCTGTCTAAATCCGTTCAGCTGTTCAGGCGTAAAAGCTACGAACAAACATCCAAATAGTAACTTCGCTACTTCATAATAATAATACGTCAAGAAAACATACTACCGGGACAAAAAATGCCTATGTCCTGTCATGGTCCACTCGTGTGCTAAGTTTTATACGAATCCGTTCAGCCGTTTAGGCGTGAAAAGATAACATACAAACAGGCAGCTAAAGTCTCCGCCAGATAACAAAAAAAAGTCATTGACCCGACTTGTACCAAAAAGTATAAACGTAACTTAAAAATATGATTTTTTGTTTATGGAGATATTTTGATAATTTTAGTCTCAAAGCTCGTAGCTAAATAATAAGAGCTGCACTGGTCGATCGTCAAGGTTGAGCAATGCTTAAAGAAGTCGGTCCGCGGATGGGTGACCATTTCAACATACCGAGTTTCCTCCGTGCCTCGGATAGCACGTTAAGCCGTTGGTCCCGGCTGTCATTTGAAGATCTTTGACAGTCGTTACGGGTAGTCAGAAGCTTGAGATCTGACACCAGTCTTGCCAAGGGGTACCGTGTTACCCAGTAACTGTGTTGTGGAGGTCAGATAGGCAGTCGCTCCATGTAAAATACTGGTACTCAGCTGAATCCGGTAAGACTGGAAGCCGACCCCAATATAATTGGGAAAAGGCTAGGCAGATTGATTGGTCTCAATTATAAGGTATAGCCGTAGAACCATTACATCCGTATAAATCATTTAAATCGGTAAAGATATTAACTTATTACTGAAATAATTTCATGTCAAGTAAAAGCGTCAAGGACGTCCCTTACGTAATCCGACGTTTGTTTTGATCGTATTAGTGACACTTCCTTAACATTTTTATCGTATCGTTTTGAAATATTGGAATACATTGGTAGGCAGGTGTTAACGAATTTATTTTTTTATTACCTGGCGGAGACTTTAGCTGCTTTCGTGTTTATAATATTAGTATGGATTCTGCATCGCCAGTTCAGTTTTTGCTTGAACTTATTGTCAGTTTCATTTTTTCTTCTGTGAATGCGAATCAATTAAAATACTAATTATATTTTTTTACCTGCAGAAAGGCAAACAAATAGAAAGAAAATACACATTTCACATGATTTGTGACGTTTGCGATCTTTGGCATATGTTCCAACGTACATATCGAATTAGATCTGCAAACTCATGATGCGATGCGATGATGAATGAGTAAGAACGTGAAAATTCAGAATTAGACAAATGTTTCCTGTACGTGCAAGTCTTCTTAGGATGGACAATATTGGCAACATTCCAATAAGTTTTTTTTTTTTTTTTTTATTTGGAATGGGTTTGCTCTTGACTCTAGTCTAGGTCATAGGTGACAGAGACAGAGTCTACGATGGAGTGAGCTTACCCAGAAGAAGCCTGTTCACTCTAACTTTGAAGAGATTCGGGTTGAATGCGTTCGGAAACACAGACGCAGGTAGTGAGTTCCACTCATTCGCTGTGCGCATTATAAAGGATGTTTGGATTTGCTCGTTAATGTGTGTTAGACTTTCTTTGGGTTATTTTTTCCGAAAAAGAAATGGAAAATGTCATTGTGTTCTTTGTCTATCCAATAGACAACAGCGACTCTTAACCGACTGCCAAAATTAAGGAAGAAGAAGAAGGTTAACGATTCAACCGAATGTTTTTTAGCGATATCTTCACCCATTGTTGTTTATTTTGATGGTTTCGTTTTTTGTTATAACGCTATTGATTAATTCATGAGATGAAAATGTTTACATACAACGACCCATTTAACAATGAAACCAGAATACTTTCTCCAACAACAAAAATGAGGTTAATTCATTTTATACCAACCTCATTTCATATAATTCTTTATCTACGTAGTTAATAGCAATTACACGTCTGTATACGCAGTCGATGCGTAACGACACGCAGCTGTCACGCACACGTCACGCTCAGGCTTCACGCAAACTTTTCTATTAATAAAAAAGAAAATAAAACTCTCTATTAAAATTCTTGGACGTTTTCCAAAACGACCAAAAAGAAACAACTAAACGGCCATTCTGTAGGTTAAACGAGTCCGCGCTATTGATTCGAAATTTAAAATTTGACATTTTGTTTTCTTAGGTTGTTATTTGAAGATAAAAAAAATATTGAATTGACCAACCCGTGACGCTCTAGTAACAGAATGAGAGAATGTGGGAGAAAGTCAGCTGACGCCATTTATTTTTATGATAAGTTAGGAAGGAAAGAAAATAAATTCATTTAGCATGTACCTAAAGGCAAGCAAGTCTTCTGGACAAGAGAAACAACAATGATAAATGTTAGTGTGTGAAGTTTACAAGGAATAATAAATAATTTTCAGCTTGAAACCTTCAAAGAATCATCTTGTTGCAATGGATTCATAATCGTACTGAGAGAGTGTTGCATAATCGTAAAGCGGCCCATATCAGCTGTTTATCAGCATATAAATTGTTTACAACAGCTGTACAAACGAGCTATTGATCCATTTCTTGTTCGAACGGTTTTATTACCGACACGGTATGCTAAAGAACTTTTCAATACACTAACTCTAAAACTGGCTCCTAATGCACCATTTGAGATTCGCAATACAATGTATTTCATGCGCTGTGCTTTTCTTTTTAGGTTTCCGTAACCAAAGGGTAAAAACGGGACCATATTACTAAGACTTCACTGTCCGTCTGTCTGTCTATTATTATTATTTGTTTATTTATTAAAGTACAAGTTTATACAATCTTAACTTAAAAACTATGCCCCACAAAACCGTTTTCACGGTTTGTCTGTGGGAACGGAACAAAGAGTATTAAAAATAAAGTTTATTAGTGCGGACACTTAATGAAATTATAACAAATAAATACTAACAACAACATTCTGAAATGTTCAGAGATCATTTAAAACGCTTTAAAAAGTACTGCTTTAGTGATTTGGCAAATTTAATTTTTATTTCCTGACTTCTTATATCAGAAGGCAATTGGTTGAGAAGGTAGGGTTCTCTTTTTTTTTCATTTGTCTGTCCGTCACCTGGCTGTGTCTCATGAACCGTGATAGCTAGCCAGTTGAAATTTTCACAGATGATGTATTTCTGTTGCCGCTGTAACTAAAAATACTAAAAACAGAACAAAATAAATATTTAATTGGGGCTCCCATACAAAAAACGTGATTTTTTTGCCGTTTTTTTGCGATAATGGTAAGGAATTCTTAGTGCGACTCAGACTTGCACTTGGCCGGTTTTTTTCTATATCCACATTCGTGCGACAAAGTGCGGCGGTGTTATAATTTCAATTTATAATATAAGGCATAATCAAACACGGCTCAAGAAAAATCCTCGAGTCAATTTTTACATTTTTTTTTAGAAAATATTGTTTTAAATAAATTTTTTTAATTCTTAAAAATAATTGTTGCCTGAAAAGTGTGTTGAAAACAATGTATAAAACGAAGGTAGATTCGTTTTACCGAAATCTGCGTGGCAATACAAACACAAGCTGACCAGCTCGAGTGAACTCAGTCCGTCCTGCGTCCGGCCCGACACGAACGTACCTTTGAACAGTATGTTTATCTCTTTCTGACAACGGAGTCCTATTTATCCCTGATATCTTTTTGCCTTCTCTGTGCTATCACTATCATTCTATAATAATAGTACATTATGGTACAAGTGTGCAATGTTGGTGATTACCGCTGAGGCGCCATTGAGACCCGAGCCGTAGGTGAGGGTCTTAAGAGAGCCAAGGACGGTAATCATCAATACACACGTGTATCATACGACGTTTTTCAACACACTTGTGAAGAAAATAATACTAAAAAATCATTTTCAACAGTAAAAACGAGTTGTGAAATTTTTTTCACAATGGCGGGCAAAATTAATCAGTTTTCCTATGCGCGCGCATTTAACAATGGCGATCGGCCATAGACTAAAAGAATGAGGTTTCTGTTTTTTTTTGGCTTTTCGTGGATAGTGTTTTAGCCACGTACAAAATAGGGAATTTAAATTTTTCTTTGAGAGCATATAAAATTTATATTTGAGTGAAAGTTTTATTTATTAAGCACGTACAATTTTTGAAATTTGAAATTATCTATTTAAATACGAAATTGAATGAAATGATTAATTTATTTGTATTATTGAGCACGCTCTTTTTTGTATCGAATATTTTTAAGAACTAAGCAACTCAACCAATATATTAAAAAAAACTCTATAACTCACTTGTGAATAATAGCAATGAAAAAGTCACAGTTTGATAACAGGTATCATTATGTGCCTAATTGCGGTGAAATTAGAGCCACTTTATGAGCAAGTGTGTCGAAAAGTCTATTATTAATTTAACTATAGGCTCGCGTTTGTCCACTATCTCGGCTGATAGTTGGCGATACTTGCCTAGAAGTAACCTATCCACTCATGACTTAAAGACCCCAAGTTCCAAGTTTCGTCCTATGTAGGTAGGTAACTAAAGTTAAATGTCGCCATGTTTTAATTTGTTTTTAATGCGTATGACGTCTGATAAAAACTCTTTGGTGAAAAACATAGTTTGATGTTATGTCATTGCAGTACAATGTACAATGACTGAGTAATTTGCCTACTTACATAAAACCGTAAAATTTTCGTTAGATCCCAAATTATTGACTCATTCTGAGATCAGAAGTCAGTTTCAGTCTATTTCCGTTCTTGACACGCCATTCCAGAAAATTGACTGAATCTCTTTGAAATATTCAAGAGCACATTTAGGAAGTTGTATAAAGTGAATCCTGGAATTCTGAAATAGCTTGGTTCGCTTTTGGATACATTAAGAAATTAGGAAAATTGGAGTTATGTTGGATCTTACCAATCCTACTAATATTATAATTGCGAAAGTTTGTGAGATGGATGTTTGATACTCTTTCACGCAAAAACTACTGAACGGATCTGGATGAAATTTGGCATAGAGATAGATTATAGTCAGGCATAGCACATAGGATACTATATTTTTATAAAAAAATTATCCCGGGAATATGTTTCTTCGGGATACTTTTCGACATTCACGCGAGCGAAGCCGCTGGCAGAAGCTAGTATTATAAATGTGAAAGTTTGGAGGATGGATGTGCGTGTGGAAGTGTGGTCATACATCCAGTATGTTTGTTACTCAATCACGCCAGAACGGCTGAACGGATCTGGATAAAATTTGGCACAGAGATAGGTTATAGGCTGGAAAAGCACATAGGCTACTTTTCATCCCAGTAAAATGTTCCCTTGGGATAAAAAAAACAGACACAGACTGACTGATTTCACAAACGTGTAACTTCGGTAATCTTGGCAGATTTATCGCTAAGTTACATAACCAATTCAAGTCGTAAATGGATACGAGTAGTTATGTGACATTAAAAATCTAAACGGGAGTAAGTGCTCCCGATTTTTAAATTAAAATAAATATTTTTCTAACTTTATTTGAGCCTAAGATAAGTCTAAGTTTGGTATTCAAGTTGACACGTTTAAAAAATAATGTTTATTGCTACAAAAAAGGTTACATTAAAGTTTACATACACTACATACATAGGTACTATATTGTAAGAAATTCCATTGTAACCATTGAGTAATGAACCCTGCCTCTCAAACTTTTCAACACCAAATACTAAATAGTCCTTAATTTCCAGTATATCTACATTACATAAACTACCAATGGCCGTTGACCCCATAGTCAGCTAATTGTTATTTGAAACTAAAAGTTAAATATTTTTTATCGCCATTTCTTTTCGTCACGTCTGCGAAATTTCGCTAATTTGTTTAATTTGACCCTCATCAAACTCAGTAGCTAAACACGACATATATACACAAGTAGATTCAAACTTAATGGTGGCTGTGAAGTGTGTTTTTTGCTGAGCAGTAACTCACGCCTTATACCTCCTGCTGGCACATATATAATATATATATATATATATTCGTCTATATATATTATGTTTACCCTCGCACTGGAACAAAACACAAAGATATTTTATTTCAATCAACAAGGCCACCAAGCGGCACTTTTGAACGTCACAATTAAAATTTATAAGAAATAAAAATTGATTTACCAAACTACCAAAAAGTTACATTGGTACTTGCCCGGATTTGAACCCGTCGTGGGTTCTCAAGCACGAAAGGTGACACGACATAATGAATTTGTTACAGCGCAGTGACTCGCCTCGTGTTCTGAACCGCCATTAAGTTTCAATCTACCTGTAAGTTGCGTTGTCATGGACATAATATACATACCTATATAAACCACAATTAAGTTTGAATCTACCTGTAAGTTGGGTTGCCATGAACATAATACACACACATAAGTATGTACTTATACATGTGTAATACATGTGTTTAGACACTGGTACCACGACATATGTCGCTCCTAGTGGCTTGTCACGAAATGCGGAAGTGTCAGCCCGTCCCACGTGGACATGTTTCGTCGCCAAGGTTTTCCCGCTCTGGCGAGGGTTTTCTGTTACGTAACTTAACTAACCATTAATCAGACGTTAGTTTTACTCCGTCTGGCAAGTTCATTAATTTTCTTATTATTTGTGGTTTTGTTGGTATTGGTTCTAAAGCTGATTAATAGAGAACTTCATGCCTGTGTGAACCGATGGGGTAGGTAGGGGGATACAAGTTTAACTAAAAGTTTAACTAATAAAAAACGTCGACGAAGAACGCGCCTATCTCAGGAACTACGAGTTGGAATTGAAAAAATATTTTTGTGTTGGATAGTCCATTTATCAAGGAAGGTTATAGGCTATATAACATCACGCTACGGCCAATAGGAGCGGAGCATAAATGAAAAATGTTGCAAAAACGGGCAAAAAATATTCCATTTTCAGAGTTTCCGTTGCGTGCGTTGCGTAAGCGGTTAAAGTTACGCAACATTCATGTAGTATAGGGATATATGTAGGGTAGGGAAGGTAGGTAGCCAGTTGACGGGAGCGAAGCCGCGTGGGACAAGTAGTTTATTAATAAATACTTTTCTGGAATAGAAGATAGTCCTTTTACACATAAATACACTCTTATTTGTAACTACCTTCTGCCAGCGGCTTCACCCGTGTGAATGTGGAAAATTATCCCAAGGGAACATATTCCCGGGATCAAAAGTATCATATGTGCTATTCCAGACTATAATCTATGTCTGTGCCAAATTTCAGCCAGATCCGTCTAGTCGTTTAAGCGTGAAGAAGTAACAAACATACAAACACGCACACAAACAAACACCTTTTTAATATTAGTTAGTGTGATAGTAACAGGCCGCGCGTAAAAGGTCACAAAACCAGTATAACTTGGCCTTGCAATTTATTGGAGCTCTGGGCTAGTTGAAAGTCAGTGTTACCTATGACGTTAGGTCGACAGTACATAACAATTGTTAAAAGATGATTAAAACTCACAATGCAATTGCCAATGAGAATACAATAGCAATTTACTAATAACGAGATGATAACATATGGTATCAGTTAATTCTGAATTGGATATCGGCGGGTTATCGCAGTCGACAAGCTACTCGTAACCTTATTAACTCATTTATTATTAATTAATGCGTAAATCGCAATTAATTTGGTAATCAAAACGTGTGATGTCACGATAAAGCAAAAACTCAGTACGTACTTAACTTAAGAGTTATATAACAAAAATACTTTTTGCGTGTACGAAGTTG